>CM074968.1:3448429-3482937 GCA_037577455.1 Pangasius macronema | reverse complement strand
TTATCTCTATCTATCTATCTATCTATCTATATATATATATACACACACACACATATGTATGTATGTATGTATGTACAGTGGACAGTTGAAGATTAGGAAAAGACAGGACAATGGTTTCCTAATCTTTTTCTTATCTTTTTCTAATGTTTTTCTGTGAACCTGAGCCCACTGTTGCATCAGAGTCCTGTTCTTGGCCGACATGAGTGAAACTTTTGCTGTTGTAACTAATCTGCCTCAAGGTTTGATGTGTTGTGCACTCTGAGATGATTTTCTGCTCACCACGGTTGTAAAGAGTGGTTATTTGAGCTACTGTAGCCTTCCTGTCAGCTTGAACCGGTCCGACCTTCATTCTCTTCTGGTCTCTCTCTCTTCAACAAGGCAGAACTACTGCTCACTGGATGTTTTTTGTTTCACAGCACTCTGTTTAAACTCTAGAGATTGTTGTGCATGAAAATCCCAGGAAATCAGCAGATTCTGAAATACTCAAACCGGCCGCCTGGCACCAACAACCATGCCACCTCTCTGCCCTGTCCATCAACATGACTAGACCACAACTGACCAGATATTAGTTGGACTGTGGACCATTCTCACACAGCACAGCGATGACATTGACGTTGTTGTGTCATGCTGGGTTGAGAAAAAATCCACCAACTAAAAGTATCCAACCAACAGCTGTGCTGTGGACAAACCTGACAATAATGAATGTCTAGAGGTCAATTAATATAAATTGAGCTCAATCACATTTAAGACATTGGCTTGGCCAGGACCTTCATATGCTCAATCAGGTGGTTTGAAGCAGAGAAACTGAGGGCGCTTCAGGATCCCCATTAAGGGACCTCTAATAATATTTACAGATTGTGTCCAGAGTTTTCCTACTTCATCGAACCTCTCCTTCTGTTGCTGTGGATTGTCCCACATTGATACCCTAAAGATCTGCCCAAGTCTCACCCTTGTTTCAGTGGATAATCTCACCTGGATACTATAGATTTGTACCTTAAAAGAACTGCTGCTGTAATCATAAAGACTGTCCTGAGCTTATCCCAGGAATATTATTCACATTCTGCTCATACTGAACAAAATTTCAACACACATACTGGTTGATTATTTAATTTCTAATAACACTAACTGATGTCACCCAGAAGAGGATGGCTTCCATTGGAGTCTGGTTCCTCTCAAGGTTTCTTCCTCATGTTGTCTCAAGGTGGTATTTTCTACAAAGCTGAAAATGATTTATGTAATTTCTGAAAGGTGTTTTTAACAGCACAAAAATCTGTCTCTGAATGTTTCATAGATAGATAGATAAATATATAGATAGACAGATTGGTTGGTTGATCGATTGATTGATTAATGGATGGATGGATTACTTTATTGATCCCAGAGAGGAAATTTACACAATATATACACTATATATTCACATTTCCAGAATTAAATATACATATTAAAGGTACAAAAGTTAAGTGTACCCCTCCAGCAATAAGGAAAGGTACAGTTTAGTACCATTTTTTATGAGTGTGTGTGTTAAATTACATTTCCCATCAGTACCAACTAATCAAGAATCAACTTCTGCCTGTACGTTCCTGATAAAGGCATGTGGTTGTAGTCGAGAGTGACTCTTGGGCCCCGGCTCTGTCCTGCTCTCATCGGTAGTATGAATTCACAGTGGAAGAGGAGTTACTTATTTCATTAAGTAAAAGTGGGCCGTGACATCACAGCACAGGAGAGCAATAAAAAGCCCTTTCGATGACACAGTTTTGAAGAAGAAGAGTACCAGGAACTCGGACTGCAAATCCAACAAAGAGTCGTCTTGTCCTGGTGGAGAGAGCAGCTCGGTTATTGAAATCCATGGTGCTCAGCGGTGAGTGACGCACACACACAAATTTGGAAGGCATCATTACATTATTTAGGTATCTATTCTCCAACTTTACTTTTTGATTCTTTCTATTGTCTTCTGTTGTTTCACTGTGAATAGATTAGCTTGCTTGCAATAGTAGAGAGTAGCTTTACTTCCCAAATTGTGTGTGGAAGGAGAAAATCATGCAGGCACAAGACGATCAGGTGATTTGCCTTAAGCCTGGGTGAAGATAGCGGGACAATGGTACAGTTGTGGTACTTCAGGATAAGAGACTGGCCTTGCAGACTGCAGATGTCTTTTTTTTTGTCTTTCAAAGTTTAACAAATAATCTACAAATAAATGAAATAAGGGACAGCATTTCTGGAGTGCTACACTGATACTTTAACGTTTTTCCTGACTGGACTGATTTTGGACTTTAGGGAACAGCTACAGCTCAAAAACTTGTAAACATGCTAGCATGCCTAATAATAAATGAATGCTCCAGTTAGCAAAATGACACATGAGCTTGCTGACTGAACCATACTAACTTTATTCTTAGAATAAACGCTTCATTTTTATGCTGTGAGAACAAGCTTTTACAAATAAATGAATGCTGCCTTTACATAGATTTCTAGCCATATTTGGCTTGGAAGTAAAATCATAACTTGGACCTTGCAAGCATTGTTTGCATACTGTGTTGTTTAAAGTATTCCTTTAAATAAAATTATGTCTCATAAACTCAGTGTCAAAGAAGCTAGCTTTACTTTGAGTAATAAGTACGTAGGAGACATGTTCCTGATTTTTTGGCAGTATCTTGCTTTCAGTGTTAATTTCTACAGGATTACTGTCTATTTTTGGACGAACCTACGATATACAAAGTATCCATTTTATAAACCTTTAAAGGAAACCTTCTGAACCAAATTTTGCTTGTTGGATAAGTTTGGGTGCGGGTATAAGAGGTATCGGGAGGCACAGGGACAGGAAACACATTGTCAGTGTAGAACATTGCCTATTGTGTGAGTCATTCCTGTTCCAGTATGTCTCTCTTTCTCAGCATTGTACCATAGTATCTGGTAAATATGTTACTATTGATGCAGCCTCTAAGACCTTCAGCTTTTGCAGATGTGGAAAATACAAGTATTAACCACAACAAGCTGTAATAGACTGATATATCGACCTCCAGGGATGAAATAATCTATCTAAGAGGAGGGATGACACTAAAATAACACAAATGATGGATGTCGTTCCCATTCACGCAGGTTAGTGAGTGCAGATAAGAAGACTAAAATAAACTTTTTATAGTGAATGGAGCTTTCGGGGAAATGGCACCAATGAGGAAGAATCTCCTAGAAATGATTTCAAAAGAGTACACGAACTCGCTGCTGTAGGTTAAAGTCAGTGTGCGTCAGGAACTTGACATGTGACTCGTTCTTCTTGTTCTCCTTGTTCTCCTCATTCTGCTCATCATAAGTTTGTGAAGAGTGGTTGTGTCTGAGAGTCGAGAGCTTTCTATCAGCAAAAGGATACTGACTGTNGACCAAGTACAGATCCTTAAGGAATATAACACTCCTCCCACTATTGTGTGAACCCAATGATGAATACAGAAAACATGACTATGAGTGAAAGTGCAAACCAAAAGGCCCTATTTAGACTTTGTACAATATTCCTGATTCCAAATTCCAGTGCTAATAGATAACACAAATTACACATTCATATACACAGATGATGGACAGTATTGGGAAAAGTCTTTACTTTTACACTTCAGCTTTTATGTAACACTACAACACAATATTGCCTAGAGTTGGAACCTCGTGTCTGGTAGTACTATTAACAGCTTCACTGTTAAGATCTCCAGTGAAAACTTGTGACTCTCATTATCACTTTCCTGGTGATGTTGTTGTCCACATAACGAGCAGAATGAGCAATACTTGGCCATTCTGAAATGCACTTCCCACAAAGATTCACATCACTGCTGTATAAGTCAAGGAGTTAGAGGAAAGTTGCATAGGTTTGGCAACAGATATGTGCACACTACTTTCTAAAATGCATTCAGAGAGAGAGAGAAAGAAAAATAGAGGCGTAGAAAGAGGAGAGCTTAATTCAACAGAAGTTGTAGCAATGTTTTATACCTAGAGGAATGATTTCCACATTCTAAGAGATAAGTTGAGAGAAATATGAGATTGATATGGTTAGCCAACACTGCAGTGATATATGAAGAATGGGAGTGAGTATGGAGGAGTGGGGAAAGCTCAGCCCTGTGCGAGATATGGACTTGCAAACATGCATGCCAATGTAATGGCATCATTTGCACCATGCGTGATAGACCAGTACTAACACAATTTCTTTCCACAGAATGAAATGGGACAGAACCAAGGTAGGGTTGGGGAGCAACAGGGGACATTGGAGGAAAAGGAACCCAGCCCAGACCCAGGGGGTAGCAAGAAGGAAGGAAACGCAAGCGAGGTGACCTGCAGAGAGGTGGAGGATGAAGCGAGACTGGTTAGGGAAAGGCTGGATGTGAGCCCAGGCACAGAGCCAGCATCACCTACTGTGAAGCTGGATACTCACTCTCACAAAAAAGGGGCCCCTCCTATAGACTGGGAATGGATACAGGGAGGGGATGGAGAAAGAGAGGGAGGAAGAGAAAGAGGAGAGGGTGAGGGAGGCAGGACCGAAGTTCGAGGTTTGCAGAAGCTGTACACTATTAGAGTCACTAAGAGAGGCACGTTGAGCACTGAAGTAGCCGGGTCTTCAAAACCAGAGAGCATAGCTGTGGCAGAAAGGAGCAACAGGATGGACCTGGAGAACTCAGCAAATGACAGTCATGAATGGAAGGTAATTGATAAGGACAACATCCAGGACCTTGCATGGGACTCATCTAGCAGAGTGGAGAATGTTGATTTTCAGCAGTCCAAATCATCAGTCAGTGAGGAGGACAGTGTCACTTCAGAGGTTACAGGCAGCCTTAAGAAACAAGATGGAAGCAGCAAGACCGACACTGTGGCTGTTCCTGACATCAATGCCTTAATCATCACAGAGGATTTACATGACGATAATTTTCCATTTGAAATGCCTATTCTGAAGTCTAATGCACCAACCAGAGTCACAGAGAAGAACAATCTAGACACACTGAATGCTCAATTACAAAAGGATTTACCTGGAGAAAATCCACTATGGCAAGACAGACCTGCTGCCATCTTAAAGTCCTGTGAACCAAGCTTGGCTGAAGAAGACAGAGGAAAATTGTCACTTTCTACTTCTTCTAGAGACAACCTACCATTACAATGCAGATCATCCAAATCTGAATGCCAGGAGAAGATCATTTCTATTGAAGCAGGTAGTTCAGGAGTACAGGAGCATGCAGCAACATCAGAACAAATATATGGAACAGAGATAAAATCTCTTGCAATGACGTTTGACCTGTTGGATAGATCGGACCTTAACACAACAGAGATGTCATTACCGAACAGTGGAGATGTCTGTGATTTTGCCACCACAGTGGAGCGCAAAATCAGGGATAACTTTGGAAAAATAAAAAAACACCAGGCTACAGGTAGTGATATAGAGAGTAGTGACACAACAGAGAAGAGCATGACTAAACCAGATTCCTCAGTGATGGCACCTTTGGGCCTTGCAATCTGCAAAGTTCCAAACATGTCAGGGTTCGAAGAGGAGAAGCACTTGTCTATGGCAGACTTGGAGAGACTGAAGAATAATGCAGATAGAAAAACTGACATCTCATGCGATGCAGGAGCAGTGTATAAGGAGACTGAAGAGTTCCCTCCTGAACAAGAAGATAGAGTTGATTATTATTTCCCAGCAGAAACAGCCAATATCCAAACTGAAAAAATTCCTCAGCAGTTTCTGGCAGTGGTGACTGGACAGTCAGAGATGCTCCCTGACATAACAAAGGGCATTATGCGTGAAATGGATCCCCATCTGGCCTTGTATGCAGCCATGGAATCTAAAGATGCTTTTGTTAGGGAGAGTGAAATGAGAAATCCAGACATGTTTTTGGTTAAAGCCACAGCATCAGAGAGCGACTGGGACAAACTATCAGGCAAAATTATGTTTTCCAAACAAGACAGGGATAAAGGAAACACTATGGCAACAGAGAAAAACTTGGAGGAGCGATCAACTGTAATGCTAGAGAAAGATAGCGACAAATCCTTTGGTGAGATGACATCATTAAAGAGGGACAGAGATGACCAGAGTGTCGCCAGAAACCTCACTTCAGTTACTGATATTCATCAGGAAGCATCTGTATCCAATTCTAACTCCAAGCTCGAGAGCACTGCAGGTCACGAAGGGGGCAGGCAACTCCTGACACTTGTAGAATCAACGATTTGTGTACCTTTGACTGAAATTTCTAAATCTATGGAGTGCCATGAATTAAAGGATATGACAGATGAGACAAAGCCTTGCACTGAAGACCCCATAAAAGCATTCACTAGTCCTTTCATGGATGGATGTGGGAGTTCTGTATCGCAGATCCCTGGGATAGATAATGCCACCACTCCTCTAAATGTGCAGAATTCCTCACAAGCATGCTGTATGCAACACAATACAGACCAAAACAGTCTTACACCGCAATCCATTGGACAGTCTCATGCTTCTGACAGCGACACTATTATTCTAAGCCAAACTGACCAAAGCATCGAAACAAGGAATGATCAGGCTCCTGTATCTGCTCAGGGTGGGGTCCCAGCAAGGGAAAAAGCAGAAAACCCTCCAAAAGGCAAGCCTGTGTCTGACCTGATAAAAGAAACCATCCAGCTGCATGAAAAGAAGAAGGAGTGGACCAAACCTTCCGATGCTAAAGCTGATGTGGTCTTAGACTCTGCACAGTCTGTCAAAGTGGCACAGATGAAGGCAGCATTCGACTCGCCAAAAAAGTCACTGGATAAAGGTCTGGAAAAAAAACCTTCAGTGAGGAAAGGTAAGACTCAGCACATGAAATGATGGAAATGTAATGGTGTAACGGTGTAATGTTGTAATGTTTCTAAGTCTTGAGTTGTTATAGTTGTTCTGACTAAATGGAGATGTGTCTCTGTGTTGTCTCTGTGATGATACATAAGAAAATATTATTCCCTTCATGAGAGCATCTTAATTAACTATCAAAACATATTAAGATGTGATTTCCAATAGTAGATGGAACTGTATTATACAGATCAGTGCAAAAGTGCTGGTTGGTGTGCAGTCCCTGGATTTGGGAACCTGCATTATGGTGCCATCTTGTGGGAAAAGTGAACTGACATCATGTACTGTACCAGATCTGTGACCTACGCACATATGGCATGGGGGGAAAAATCACAATACAAAATACAAAACTAGAAACGACAATATTCTTTGAATACAGTTACACTGTACAGTTACACCAGTGAGGTTTGGTGTAATCACTGAATATAACCAATGAAACCTTTCAGAGATCAAGAATCATTAGATTGTTAAAAAAAAAAAAAAGTCTGATATTTAGATTATTATAGCTTAGTGTTATTTACCCAGAATTTACTCTTTTAGATGGGCGGAACTATTATCCGCGCGGGTTGTGATTGGGTGTTCAGATGGTCAGTTTTCCCAATTATGGCAGTGTGGGGCGGGACATGGAGGAGTGGGCGTGGTTTCCGGCCTGTAGGCTCGGGAAGGCGAGTCAGCCGCGCCAGAGGCAGGAACACGTTCAGCTGCACAGGGGACCGCTGGAAAGAAAGGACACTGAAGCTGTACATATTACACACTTACCGCTGGTCAGGGATTTTTGTGCTCTTGCTGAGAAGGTAAGGCTTGTTTTTCTTTCTTTCTTTATTTTTTAATGTTACTGGATTGTTGATGATAGGATTGTAAAAGCTGATCTGCAGTGTAGCACAAAGTTGCACCGATTTACAGGCCTTTACAGACTCCTGCATAAGATCTGTCTTCAGTGCTGCTGACTTTTCCCCGTTAAACTGGTTTTATAGGAAAATTCTCTTAAAGCTGCGGATTTAAGAAGCTGTGCTTTCTGTTCATGTTTATTGCATGAAGCAGCTGATGCACATGAGGTCGGGTTTTAATTTAAAGCAAGTCTGATGTGGAATCCTGTGATTTGGCGTGTGTGTGTGTGTGTGTGTGTGTGTGTGTGTGTGTGTTTTAAGGAACACACATCTGCTCATCAGCGTTCATTCAAACTGTGCTGCCAGTGGGGCGTTGTTTACCAAATATCCCCATCTCTCGCTTCTTGATCAGTATTTCAATTCAGTGATCATCTCTGATCAGCTGGAGGAGAACATGTTTTTCATGAAGAATGCTTGTGATATGCTTACTACTTTTCCCTCTGTATGCAAATATGCATGAAGTAACATGCAGGTTTGCCCCACTCGTCTTTCCTGTTGGTGTAGTTTTGCTTAACTGGCACCGTTTTATGCCTCAGTGTGTTTCTTCACAGTCTTTCGATTAGTTCGCCTAATTAATGCTCCGTGTGAGATCTTTTTTTTCACTCTGGCTGTTGTAATAATGCTGGAAGCTCAGCAGGGTTGGAGCCTCACCCATATGGGATCTCAGTGACAGGGAGAGAGAGACAGAGAGAGCTGTTGGAGGGATTGTGTAGAGGTTTATGTAGAGTTAGCTGTGTGTTGAAATACGCTGAGTGAGTTTACATTCGCCCCCATGCACATGTCCTGGCTTGCTGAAAGCGGGTGCATGGGAAGCTTACTGTGGGCTGATGAGCGCGCGCGCTGAGTGCACTGAGCTCATTTGGCGCAAATACAGAAAGAAAGAGCGAGGCTGCGAAAACGCGCGCGCCTCTTCCGCTTGCTCACGCGCGTGCTCAGTCTGTACGCCTTTTTTGGTCTGTTTATTCAGTTTGTAAGCTACTCTTATTTATTTGTTTGTTTGTTTGTTTGTTTTTTGGTGTGTAGCTGTAAAAGTGAGCACTCACTCTCCGGTTTATGGCGTTTACGACTCTCCCTGTGTGTGGGCTGTGTTTTAGACTAGATTCACCTCATCACGGCTACACGCTAGCCACTCCTTGTTTTTGGGTCTCTCTCTCTTTCTCTATTTTTTTCTCCCTCTCTCTTTCTTTCTCTCTCTCTGTACTCGAAACCGCACTACCGTACTAAGTAGTACAGCTATACAGTTACTACAGAACATTTAGTAGGCCTATTTACTACGGCACTGTGCGGTTTTCGGATGTAGCCACAGCGACCAGGGTGACACTGTCGTGAAGCGGTGTCGTGAAACGTGGCGGTTTCCTTGGTTGCCCGCATTTCCGGCTTTGTCAGTTTGCCTTGCTGATGACGTAGCCGACAACAGGGCTTTGATACACAAGCTGGGAAATTCCTCATCCACAACAAACACACATTGAGTGTTGAAGTGAGGTAGTGGAAATGAGAGAAAGACTTCCAAACTATCACAAAATGGTGGTTACACTAACAAAGTGTTTATTTTGTCTCTGTGGTTAGGACTTTATGCTATCAGCCAGCTCTACCTTAATATTATAAATAAAGGGAAAGGTTCGGCAGAAGTTTCCACTCGTCCCAAAAGTGGTCGATCAGCTTAGAAGTGTTTGGTGTCGGATGTTTATTTCTTTAGTTTTGCACTACAGCTACAACCCTAGTGTAGTCATCAAAGCATCTTGTCACTCAGCATCTTTTCTATGAAGACGAATCCAAGAATCTTCATCAAGCAGTAAAAGCAAAACACATGAACAAACTGAAAATGCAACAGCGAATCAGAATACACTGCAACAAAACCACCAGCTGCTTCAGAAACAGAAATTCAGACAATGCAACAGCACAATTACAAACACAACAAACGCAGAAATGCAACAGCAAGTCAGAAAACACAGCAGTATAACTGACAACTACCTACAACACACGACAGAAAATCAGAAAACGTAACAACAAATTCAGAAATTCATCAACAAACCCAAACACACAACAGCAAATTCAGAAACGCATCAACTCAAAAGGGAAAGGGAAGGTCCTTACTGAACATCTCATGCTCGTTGCTGATTGGACACGGCATATCACAAGGAAAAAGAAGTGCACTTCCAGTCTGTTATCTAGTTACCCTAATGGGAAGGAAAATAATGCGACCTTTCTTAAGTTAACATAGCAAGGAGTAATCCTTGCTTTGAATTACCAAACTGTCTTTAGGTGGCTTTTATAAAATAACATTATATAATATATATTATATATTCTCATACAGAAAACGTTGTCCAGTATAACACAGTGTCTCAGACTGGCATGTGGTGTAGCCAACAAGCACTCAGTGATGTTCACATAGCATGAATGGTTTGTATTTAATGATTTAAGTTCACAGTGGAACTATATACACTTCTGCCTTTAAACTTTGGAGGCTGGGCTAATGATATCCAACTGCGATAAGGGGGAAAAAGAAATAAATTCCACTTGGCTACATCTGTAAACCTTGCAGTATTCAGCTAGATGATGGATGTTTGCAGTGTCCTAAAATACAGCAAGTCTGCATGACATTACTGAAGAACAGAATGTGGTTTGAAGCTTCACATAGATGTTGTTGGGGGAACTTAACGTCCATTGCTTGTTAGCTATATTAACTGAGTGTATCATTGTGTAAATGAGATTTTTTTTTTTGCTGATATCAAAATCCAAGATTCATGTTAGCTTGGGTTACTTTATACCGTGTGGAGTTTCACGGGTTCTCCCTGTATCTCTGTAGGTTTCCTCTGGTTTTCTCCCACCTCTGAAAAACATGCTGCTAGGTGGATTAGCTACACTAAATTACCCCTAGGTGTGAATGTGTGTGAGGGTGTGTGCATGGTGCCCTGCGATGGACTGGACTCTATTCCGGCCTTGTACACGGTGTTCCTGGGACATGCTCTGGATTCAGCCGGAACCCTGACCAGAATAAAGCTCTTACCGAAGATGGATAGATGAATGAATGAATATGAATTATTAGACAAACAACAGTGGTTGTATCATAGAGATGAATCTTAATATGGTCATGTTTGGGTGGGATGTCAACATGCATCAGTTTGCCTCACCGATTGTGTGTGGCCTGTCTGTGTGGTGCGTATTCTTGGACACGTGTCTTTGTGCAAGGCGGGAAATGGGTCGGCTGGGTAAAATTAGATGTAGGATGCAAGGAAGCGGCTGTGACACTGGGAAGGATGCCGTGTAGGGTGTGTGCGCGTGACTGAGTGAGTAAAATGTTCTGCAGGATTGCTGCTAATTATGTCCATGCAAAAACGTTTGGTGAATTGAAAAGTTGGACAGTTGTAACCTCATTTTGAGGAGTCTTGTCAAATAGGTCGTACTATGACTGCATCATCATCATCATCCGAGTATTCTTTAACTGGCGTGTGTCGATGTACAGTTTTCATGACTGTTTATAGCATTTATAACACAAGATATAACAAGAATCAACGTGTTTTGTGGACAGCCCAAAACATTAAATATTGAGATAAAATGATAAAGTATGATGTGCCATTCATTAATGAATAAATAAGTAATTGTAATCATTGGTAAATTGTTGTGCTACAAGAGAAATAAGATGCTTCAGGACATGCTGCTATATGAAAATAATGAACTTTGGCGTGGTAAAAGTATCTCCACTTTGTATCCAGCCACATCACTCCAACACAGTCATTGATTATCTTTCCTGTAAAGACACATAATTGTTTTATTCCTGTTGTAGCTAATGTAATGCTAATGTTGCCAACTTCATCTGCAGTTAAATGTGTTTTAATGGTAAACTTATGAAGTCTGGGTGAAATCAACAGTTCTGAAGCGCACTGTTTTATATACCACTGCCTGTTCGGTGTGCCTGGAGTATCTTCCATGAGCCGTTATGATTAAAAATTAATCCCGTTTTATGGTGATATTCTCGGCAGAGAGGAGACCTGCATAGAGAGGGTCTCATCACAGCCTGCGTTTGTTTGATTTGGCCTGGTTTAAGCGGCAGTTGTTAGCTGGTACAGTCAAGTCGTGCTGTTTTGCTCTGCCAAATCATCCACAGAGATAAACTGGTAACACTAACAGGTTTGGTGCTACCATTAACACTCTTAAAACTAATTGATTAGCATTAAAAATACTGTTAAACCTTTTGGGTTTACATAGTCAGTTAGCTATTTTAGTAGGCTTATTTGACAGTTTACATTTATGTGATTGGTAGACTTGCATACCATTGTTTAATAGAGGAAGGTGTGTTATGTGTAATCTGGATCGACAGGAACTTAAATCTTTACTTCCTTTTCAGGTGAGACAGTATCAGTATGAATGCTCTGTGGAAACGATTATATCTTTAGCAAAGTGTTTGATATGCTGCAGCCCCGCCATCCAGCCACATTGAGTCATATCCCAATGGGACATTTTACTGGACGCTGCACTAGAAATCTGCACTTGAACTTGTTTTAGCTGGGATTCCTGCACTGTTCTGTCACAGAATTAAGTTAAGATACTGTTTTCATGTTGCCAGTGACAAAAGGCAGGAGTTGCAGACCTGTCAAGCTTTATGCATTTTGCGCGAACTTCCACATTTTAACATCGGAGAGCTCCGGGACGATTTTTGTCACTTAGAAATATGCCAGAAGAGGAGTCTTCATAATAAAAACAGCAGATGAGCCAGTCGACGCATGAATCTGGAATGACTGACAGTTATGTAGGTGGTTTGACCTCTCTGATATTAACTGACACTCTGGAAGCACCGTCCCCTTCCCACGCATCTCACATTAGTAATGTTTGGCCCAGTTCTCAAATCGAACACTTTACAAATAACATTAATGGTGATTCTTCTTCGGGGGTTGGTAAATCTGGATTTGGGATTAATACATGTTGAATTATCATATTTTGAGAAAAGAGTTGTTTCTGCCATTGTTTCTGTTATTTCCATTGCTCTGATGGATCGACTTTGCTGTTATTAAGAGTATTATAGTGATAACTATGAATGCATTTGTCTTGTATTGGGTAATATCGGCCCGATAACAACATCCTATAACATATGATACTATGTGACATGATCCTAGATGTCGTGCTATGAACAGACAACACAAAATGACAGCCATCTGGACGTAATGCACGAATAAAGATGGCAATCAAATTATGCTCTGTGTAAATAGATAGTGGAGGGACTACTGCATCTTCCTATAATGCAAGTAACCCGATGAAGCATTTGATGGCGTTTATGGCTGACCTGAGCATGTGCGAGCACTTAAGCTCTGCGAGCACTGAGCACTGAGACATTCAGACTTCCTACACTTTGCTCATGAGTCAAGGTGAAATTCACGGGTATCTTGCACTCATGTTTGCGCTCACTCTGTTAAAGATACAGTTTTAAACACCGTAACATCTTGGACATAAAACTCAACAGAACATGAACAGCGCTAAATAAAATTTCTCATGACATCCCTGATTGCTGAATAGTACTTAAGTAGGTTACATATTTCAGTATCAGTAATTGGTATTGAGTACCAAAGACATGTACTCAGCGACTGGTATTGATGCATCCCTAGTAGTAACAGTACTGCACTTTGGTAGTAGAGTTGAACATGAGGTGTTTTTTTTTATTAAGTGCAGGTTAATGACTACGGGAATTGATAAGCTTCCTGAAACTACCAAATCCTTACTTGATGATTGGGCTATTTATAGAGCTACTCTTGACGTACGATGAGTCAGTCTGAACCTGTGCCCCTCCCTTAGCCACAAGCTTTGATTTTGAGATGAATAACACTGACATGGTGAGCTCTTTTTAGGAATAAGAAGAGTCATGTTTCAACCATTTAGATGGGGAAAAAAAAGTAAATCAGGCCATTCTAAATGACTAGTTTTATGTGTTGGATAGTGTTGGATCGTTCATGGGTCCAGGCTGGCCAGCTGTAAAGAAAGGCTGTGGCTGTTTATGAGGAGTCTGTGCAACAGTATATTTAAAAAGAAATAAAAACAATTATCAACCTTATTAAGGTTTGACACAAAGATTGTGGGAAAACCAGCTTTGGAATTGTGCCACATTGTCATATTTTCATTTCAATGTAACTGCCTCACCTTTGTCATGCTTCTTTTTTTTTTTTTTTTTTTTTTTTTGCGCCATTACCACACTGCTACAGGGGAAAAAGCTTCCATCTTGCTTGTACCCTGATGGGTTCTTTAGTTTGTCCCTCTGAATCATTCAAAATTCTCTTGTGAATCCAGTGTATCTAAGTCTGAATTGTTACCCGTGTGTCTTATTTTCAACCTGAAAACACTAAATGAAATGTTAGCTATGAGACAGACAGTTGGTTAGTAACCGTCCGTTATAATTTTTATGATTTGCAAGAATCTGTCGTCCTGGGAACAGAAATATAGAATTGTTTTAGTTTGACATTGCAATCAAAATGGGCCAAAAATAAAAGAACATACCCCACATACCACAGTGTAGTCCTTGTAATTGTAGATATGGCGATGTTTTCTGAGAGAAAACGTTTATTCAGCATTTTTGGAAGGAGTCTCCAGTGACAGCTCTTTGTAAGAAACTGAGGTAAAGCTGTTTCTTTAATGCTTCAGGACTTTCGGTTTCTTGGTAAACATGACAAGCTGCGTATTTTTTGTCTTAAAGAGAGAGAGAAGGAAAAAAAAAAGAGGCTGCCGAGGGAACAACTGTTTATAGCTGCTATAATGTAAGATATAACAGGAGATAACTTGTTTTGTTAAACATTAAATGTGACTACAAATGCATAAAAGGCACGGCGTAATTGTTGGCAAAAATTGTAATTGATGAATAAATCAGTTTGGGATGTGTTGTGTTGTGTTTTCTATAACTGCATGTACCCAAGTGCTTTACTCCTCACTTAATAACCATCATACTACTGTTTGAATGGGGAACCGTTTATAGAGTATACAAATGCTAATTAAAATACAGTCTACCAAAGCGTATTGAACACATTATGGAAGTATGGAGGATATTTTGAAGAGTCCACAATATCAGACTTTATTAATCATTTATTGAAACCTGGCTAGTTCGAGGATCTAGGCTGATTATTAACATTAAGTGGCCATAATGCCAGCATCTTCATAACATCATTTTATGAGGAGCCAGGGAGCACTTAGAGCTTCTTTACTGACAATCTCGTTCCAGTACTCAAGCTTTATGGATTTTATAGTGGTTGAAGCACTATGGCATAAGTGTAAGGGAAGTGTGCTTGGGCTGCTTAAACATAACCATGTATGGTGGTAAAACTCTCTGAGCCCAAAGTGAAATTAAAGAAGGCGTTCTGGCTTTCTGTGAATGCAAGTGAGAGCCTCTCCTGCTTCTCTCTCTCTCTCTTTCTCTTCCTTGCTCAAAGTTATGTCAGAGCAGAACAATGCACTGAGGTTTTTATAGCACTGAAGAAAAAAAACCAACACATGCTGACCAGTGATGGCTGCACATTTTGTGCACAGTAAGAAAGAGAACTCTTCCGAACTCTTTAGTGCTTTCTGTACTTGTCCATGTATAGGTTGTCTGGCACTACCTGCTTCCCAAATCCAAAGTGAGGAATAATAAATGGAAGTCTCTTTCGTGCACACAATTTTAGGTTAAGTGTAAAGTTGCGCCAGAGATGAAATCCCTGGAAATCGACCAGGTCAAGAACTCATCTAGTTTTTGGATGCAGTAATGTGTGAACAGAAGCCAATATGTTACCAGGGAAGACATTCTGACAACTTTTAAAGGCGAATGATTTGAAACATTAGAACCACAACAGCAGGAGGAAAGACAGGAGGCTGGAATTAGAGTGATTCAGAAGTAATGGTATGTTGGCCATTTGTGCCAAGGAAGATTATATGACAAATGAATGGGACTCTTATAGACTGTAGTGTTTTATGAGCTGGAATTCAGCCATTTATGAATGGGGTGTAAAAGAGAAGACACGTGATGAACTAAACTTTAAACAAATTCCACCAAATCCATTGATCCTTCCAGTCATGCAACCATATTAGTATTTGGTTGAACTTTTCTCATAAGGAGAATCACAGATCTCTGGTTGGATCATTGTTAAAGGACAGTGTCTCACAACTCCCCACATCCCTGCAGATCAGTGATGCCACAGTACTTACAAAGCTTCCTTTGTGTGCTACCAAATTCAGGAACTGATGAGATCGCCACACATACCACATAGTAGCTGTGGAGGTAGCATCTGTCACTTAATCTACGCCCAGGAAAGAGTAAGTTGGCAGACGTAAAAAGAAATGATCCTGGAACTTGGCTTTTACTCTTGAAGATGAAGTGGAAGGTTAAAATAAGGTCTTGGAGCAAGTAGTATTCCATTTTATGACCTCTGGTTAAGGATGAGTATATTCCAATATGGCCAACTGCACCACTGATCTGGCTGATGTCCCCAGTTCTGCCTTCAGGGACCAAACCCAGTCCAAATTTTCTATTTACTCCAGTCTTCAACATACTTAAATAGCAGTTTCAGAATGCTCCATTGCCTCCATCGGATGTATTGAATGCTGTATTTCATGTCTTCAGGAACTGGAAGGGAAAGTACCATTAGAAAACCAATAATAATAAGTCTATAGCTTCCTTGAGACTGAGAATCGTGCCACAAATCAGGTGTATTAAAGCTGGAATAAGACTAACCTTATCAGTGTTGTGGCCTTTCAAGCCTGGAAACTTTACCCCCTACTATAAAGCTTTGGGTTGGGTATGTGTACAGTGGGTTGGATATTTGTACAGCACCATGCACACACATTCACACACTTCTTCACCCCTAGAGGCAATTTAGAGACCCATGGGATGTGGGAGAGACCTGGAGAACCCAGAGGACACCATGCAGATATGAGGAGAACAAGCGAAACTCCACAAACATTGTAGGCACCTCAGGATTGGACCGAGAATTGTTCCACGATTATCAAAACAAAGTCTTAATTTTGTTTTAGATCTTAGCAGCCAGGCCCCATGGTGTGAGCATATTGCATCTGACGATGGGATGATGAGAAATTGTGGAAAGAACTTTGGGGCATCTGTGCAAATTTTGTGTTTTACCCCATTCATGATGACATGAGTGGTACTAGCTTGCCAGGAAAAATCATTTAACACAACATTTCCATAACAGTTTGTTTTTGATGATGCGTGGTGGTAGAAAAATAATGGCAGGTAGATGGGGGGGAAAAAGTCAGACATCAGTTCACCCTATAATTACCCTTGGCTTACTTGAAATTTTCCAGGAAAATACATATCCCATGGTGTCATCTAAGGCCTCTAACCAAGGTTTATCCTTCCTTTTTGTCCTTCATTTTGTGGCCACTACATGTGTTTACATGTCTTGTCCTTAAGATTGTAATTCTCTAGTTAGGTAATGTCTTGGTGGGTCGTCTGTGAGGCACTATGCTGCTCTTCTGACTTCTCCCTTGAAAGCCCCTTATCTTAGCCAAACAAGTGCTGGGGAAACATGGGAAGGGAATGTTGTTTGGTGTTTCTGGTGATCCAGCCTTGCTAATTTATACAATATGTGGTTGATTCATATGGTCCAGTTTGGGTCAGATCATGCATGTTAGACTGGCCCTCATTTTTTTTTTTTTTTTTTTTTTTCCTGTCACGGTCTTGTTTAACCAGATGAACGTGTTTAATCCTGGTTTGTTTATATTAACAACAGTTCACTATTGTTGAGGGAGACATTGTTTTCAAATGTATTGTTGTAAAGAGCTTTACTTTATATTTTAATAGTTTTAGCTGTAGACCAGGTTTGAGCCACTTGCCCTGTTGTTCCTCTTAAAACTTTCCACATAAAACAATCCCGTGGCATTTTGGCGGCGGTGAGGGATTTCATGCTTTAGCATCCAGGGTCTGTAAAGTACAACTCTAAAATATCTGTATGGTTCTTCTATGGAAAGTGACAGCATGGTTTTGGAACACAATAAAGCCCTTTAAAAAGTGGGCTGCCTTATGAGCTGAGAGCACTACAGGAAACAGGAAGCTAATAAACCATCCCTAATTTGGAGATGTGGTCTGACTGAACATATAGTCTGGTAAACAGCCCCCGGGTCAGCAGAAGCTTCATCCATTTTGACTTTTAGCGATGATTTCATTGCCTCGTGTTTTTGTCAGGCATAGATTAAAAAGTTATTGCAGCACTCATGCCCTGCTATGAAAGCCATAGTAAATGCCTGTCAGGGGACAAGTAGCAAATACTATTTCCTCATTAGGTGACATAAGACCCCGAGAGAGGGAACAGTGCAATTTCTCACAGAAATCAAGACGTGCAATCTCGAACACACTAAAGTCACTTTTCCAGTTAAGTTTCCAAATTTAAGCAGCTATTTGAACATTAGCCTTTAGAGGTGTGAGATGTCTGAGGTAACTTGCTTTGAAATCAGGACTATATGAACGAACTGCGTGTAGTGCCACGTTTCACAGGTAACCTGGTTATTAAGTGAAAATCAGTTTTTCATTCATTTTCAGTGAAGAATACATTTAGCAATAATTTTGTAAGTTAAATATTGGTGGGCTAATTGGCATGAATGTCATCACAATACATCACAATATCAAGACCTTGAAATCATAAGAATTATTTTGGAAATTTAAAGTTAGTTAGTGATTCTGATTTGCGGCCGTGACTACAGTCAGACCAGGTTTACATTAATGTGCTTGATGATCACGTCTATAGTAACGTCTTGCACATGGACTTGTATGGTGGATGCTCCATATACATGGATTGGATATGATGGATTTGGTGAAGTTTTCTCTGGAAATCTTTAAGTTTTCTGACTTGGAGAAAGTCTTCATGATAACAGAAAATAACTTGTTTCGTGAATGTTCCATGATATTAAATATCAGTTTCTAAACACTGATAAAGTATGACGTCATTCTTTAATAAATTATTGTAATTATCAACCACTTTGGGATGTACTGCACAGCAAAACAATCATTTTCGAGGTGATAACAGCACATGCTGTTGAATATATGAAACTCATTTACACCAAATTATTGAAATAAATTGTATAAGGTTGAAGGATGTGCTTCCGTGTCAGAATTCCAAAGTGTCAGTAGGTTTGTGGAAAAACATCGAAGTAGTCTACGTGAAAACGTACTGGCTTTCAAACCTGTTTGAGTTCTTATCTGCTAGAACCGTAAATTTGGAAGCTGTATGTTCAGGGATGTTTTATTTCTAATTTTTTAAAATAAATCAACATAATTAATGAGGGACCAAAGTGGAGGAAAAAAAATAAACTGGTACAAAAATTGTTAACGTACACTTACTGTAATTTAACAGTACTGTGCGTAACATTTCGTGTATATAGAAGTTCTGACACCTGATGGTATCCACTCTCACCCAGCCCAAATATTACATCCTTTGTGAAATATTTGCTGTCTATTGCCAGTCAAATCCCATCAAATAAATCTAGCAGACCAAAGGTCGGCTGGGTACTGGCCTGCTTTGCTCTAATATTAGTACATGTGCCTGTGCAAGAGAAAATCCCTTTCATTGGACATATATTTTTAACCCAGTCCATACTTTTCAACAGTCTCACCAGTGACTAAGTGAGGATTTCGATTGGTGCACAGTCATCCGGTTGGGAACTGATATTGTGTGGTTTGGCACACATGCAGTTATGCTTTTTTTCTCTGTAAGGTCTTCATTGTTACCTTTTTAAAGCCCATTTACTTACCGTTCAGCGTCTGGCTGCACGAAATTCCTCATCGTAATTCCTCAGTGTATGAAGCAGCTACAATGCACGGCCTTGTAGCCTGTGGTTATGACAGGATTATGTGGTTGGGTTGCATTGTGGGGTTTATTTTTATGAGACCTTGGGTTACGTAAGTGACTCAATTGCTCGTCTTGCAGAAGTTTCCATACTGCCTTTGTCTGGTGAAGCAACATAGTCTGTGTTTTAAGGCTGATTTTGGGAGATATTTTTTATTCATTAACACAGTGGTCGGTAGGTAACTTTTAATAACTTGAGAAAATTGTTGCTATAGCAAAGATATTGTCTAAGAGGTGATTCATTGTGTAGCATATTTTGTATACACTCATATCTTGAGCTGAATGAGTGTAATTTATGTCCCTCTTTTTATTATTATTATTATTATCTTGCCCTAGATTCATCCCACGGGCTGCCGTCGCTCTAACAAAAAAAATCCACTAACAGCATTTTTCTTCTAAAGAAAACCCCTTCAGTTATAACCAGCAGTGTCTCCTCAGAGCGTTTTTGCACATAAAAGGTCAAACTCACCACTGTTATTTTTTTTTTCATAAGTAATGCCTGCTGGGAGATTGGGTGGACGTTGCTAAGCAGCGTCAGAGTGTTGGTAAACACTGGCTGAAGTTCCATGTGTGTGTCTTGGCATGGCTGTTCTGCTCCACGCTCCGAACGTGAGGCTCCGGTGAGTCAGCCGCTGCCAGTGCACACACTGACCTGCGATCAGGCCTGACCTCAGTCCAGTCTGCATGTCTGCTCTCAACCAGGCATGAAAGCGCATCTCTGTCAGAGTGGTTGTCCTTAGGTCTCTCTTTCACGCTCCGTCTCCCTACCTTATCGGACGTACGGCTGCCAAGAATGATGTTGTGGCTGATGTTGAGCCAGAAAAGTAACATGGTGTCTGCTTCTAAGAGCAGCCATGTGAACAAACTCTGTTAGTAACCCAATCTAAATTCAGAAATCATCTCTCTTCCCCATTCCTGTAAGAAGCTGGGTGAGTTCCAGTTTTGCAAAGACTTTCTGGCAATCCGTGCGTGACTGTTAACTGCAGCTTGCACCTTCCTGTTACTGTGAAAGCGTTTGACCTTCAGTTCTTCAGCATCTTTACACACCCCTATTATTGCCACTGCGTAGTACCTTAATGAAGACAAAGGATAGGCCAGTTTTGTAAACGGGTCACTGATCACCTTGATGGAGAAGGCTTTGTACCACTTCTGTAATACACTCCATGTTGTTAACTATTGGGAGTTTCCTCCATGTTGAACCGAGTTGCGTAAATTAGCTGAAACTGCACTGCTTAAGTGCAAGGGTGGTGTTTTAATGCCCTCCTTTAAATGGTCACGTTTAAGCTAGTTTCAGCCTCTGATGCTCTCTTAAGCGCCTTATATTCTCATTTATGTTAAGACATTTGGCTGACAGTTTATTTTTATTTTTAATTTTTATTTATTTTATTTTTTTTTATCAAAAGTGGCTTCCAGTTGAGCCGAGTAGATGATGCTTTAGTCAAGCCCACCGATGGTGGCAGAACTCGCAACCTTCCAATCAGTAGCACAAAGCCCTTTGTACACTTGTCTGGCCATACGCTTCAGAATCAAGGTTCTGCGGTCTGATTGGCTGCACTACTGTCTATACATACTTCAGTGTGGCTTGGTTCCTAACAGGGAAAAAAATAGATATTTGACACTGTAAGCGAACTTTTCATACATTAATACTGAAAACTCTATAGTAACAACTTCTGCAGGGAATAGTATGGCACAAGGTTCACAAAAATGGATTTCTAATTGTGTGTAGTTGTTAACGTGGTGAAGTTTTCTGTGAGGAGACGTTTGTTTAACATTTTTGGAACGAGTCTCCTATGTCTGCGCTTGGTAACAGTCAGAGGGGAAACTGTTTAAGTTTTCCAGCAAGAGAAAGACTTCAGGATGGAGGAGGTTGTGGTTTCTCAGCAACAAGGTTTTTTTTTTTTTCCCTTTTGAAGTTAAGAAGACACGAAAGCGAGGCCTGTGAGGGAAGGACTGCTTCCTTATGTTATATCGTAAGTTATAACAGAAACAGACTTGTTCCATGAATGTTGCAGAACATTTAACGTAACCTGTAAACAGAATAAATGTGTTTTATTCTTTACTTAGTGAGTTTTTGTTTGGAATCGTTGAGTAAACATGGTTGATGGTTTCACAGGAAGAGGCTGTTTGACTGAAACTGGAGTTTTTCAGTACGGAGTTCTTCAGTGATGTACGAAAAATCTGGCTTGTTAGACTGTTTAGTAATTTTTAAATTTTTTTTTAATGAACATACTTAGCTATGTCTCAGTCTGACAGTCAGCAGATTAAATACAGCAAGTCTTTGAAAGCACCATTATTGCTCGATTAGTATGGAAATGAGGTGACCTTTTAGAGCCTTTTTTCTTTTCTCCCCACGTCTTATGCATTGTGGGATTTGGCCACTCGTAGACTTCCTCCCTTCAGACTTCCTCAACTGGAGTTCTGAAATGTGCAAGTTCAGCACACAACCCAGGCAGTTCTATTGTTTTAGCATTAGCATGGTGGTGTGAGGCTATGAGACCAGCTATTTGCTTTAACTGAGCACTTTTGAGATGTCTGCTGGAAAGAATTTTCGGTTAAGGATACTGTGATTGATCTTCTTTCTAAATTGTGCCGTAGGTGTGTTGTAGCACCTGCTCAGGAAATTTTGAATTATGCCTCTCAGATTCTCTTTTCTTCGAGGCCCTAAAGCTCATGATGGTGCCTCTGTATATGTTCACGAAAGAGTGCCACGCAATGGATTGATGGGCTTTTCTTGGTGACAAGTCTGGCAAGACTGAACAAGATCACACCCTTAAGTGTTTTTTCCTCCCTTCAACCCTGTAGCAAGTACCCAACATATTTCTTTCTTGTGATTTTATTTTATTTTTTTGGGTTTTACCCACAGGTGTGGATCGTCACTAGCTTGTCCTTGTACTCAGCATTATTTTATGCGCTGAATTAAAAAAGGAAACGGGTGTAAAATTGACAACAGTGAATCCTGTCTAAAAATGGTCATGTTGCCAGATCTGAACTTCTCTTTGATTTGTCATGTTTCTGTGATTCTCCAAGTTCCTCTTGTCATGTTCTGCTTTTTTGGGGGTGTTTGTCATGTAGCTATCTTTTAATGGGATCAGTCAAGAGGAAACAAGGCTCTGAAAAAGGTCAGAAATGGGAAGCGACACTCCTTTCATTTGCTTGGAGTGCATGTGGTATCCAGACCTGCTGACTGAGCCACTGAGAGCGACCTTTTATTATGGGAGAGCTTTTACAGTAAGGCCCTTGTGGCAGACCTGCAGTGGAGACTCGAGAAGCATGAAACTAAAGGTTAGAATAAGGTCTCCACTGTGTGCTTGGCTTATGTGTGTTTTCCTTTAATAAACCGTTGATTGTTTTAGAGATTAAACTTCAGTGGTAATGAAGAAAAACCCATTCCCTTTTGCCTGCTGCTCGTTTATTTTCGATTGCCTCTGGGGCCATATTCTAGAAACGTGATAACTCTGAAATCTTATCTGCTGTGTAACCATGGCGATTACGGTTAGGATATCGAAAAGAACAACAGCTATTACTCCTTGACTCTTCTATACCTGTCTAAAAGTGCCTTACCTCATTTTATACCACAGCTCGGTTGAATTCTCGATTCTGATCGTGCAGAAGGTGTTGATGAATTTTCTACAACAGCAGCTCTGACAGTAGTTTCAACTGCATGGCAAATCACATGTTGATATTAATGTGCTTTGTTCTAATGTTTTATCGTTTCTGTAATAACTTTGTGGTTTCTCAGTAACATGACAGGCTCCATTTTTGGGCTTATTTACTTCAAGGGAGGGGTCAAGATAGAGCCTGGTGAGGGAACGCCTGTTTATAGCTGCTATAATGTTAGTTTTTTTTAATGGACTTTCCACAACATTAAATGTATCTATAAATCGATTAAAAAGTATTACGCACCATTCTTTAATAAATAAAAAAATTGCAATTGTTTGCAAATTACTCTAACCAGCTTCGCAGCTTCAGGCTACATCACACCACCCAGTCACTGATTATTTCACTATGATACCAGTCCCCCAAGTTGTTTATTCCTTATTTCCACCATTAGCTTCTTCTTTTCTAATGCTATACTTGCTCTATAGCCAGTTGTGCAGCATAACATTAGTTTGTGTACTAGCATCAGCTAGCATATTATTCCTATTTTGCCTTGGATTTAGAATGAAGGTGGAACTCTGGTATGTTTTCTGTCTTGTTGTGGTACTTCAGGCAGGCGTGACCCCGGTAATCGCACTCAGATGTGGACCAAAACAACGGTTCCAAGAGTGCCTAAGCGACGTGGTGCAGTGTAGCGCAGTTCAACCGTAGTGAAAAAGTGATTTGATGCTGAATTCAATCCTCCCTACTCCCTATATGTGGCTTGAATTAATGGCATGTACATCCTTTATAGCAGGCTACATTTCAAATGGGATTAACCACATTGGTTGGTAGGTCACAGACATGACAATTGATTAGTGACTAGTTTGGGATTTCCTAGATTCTGAAATCAAGATAGGAGTACCTCCTGAAGTATCTTTCACGTGTCGGGTCTTAACTTGGGAATTAAAATTTGTTTGAGTTACTTCTGAGTTCTGGATCCATGCACTAAGATCTGGAATAAAAACTGCATCTGGTATGTTTCCCTGTTTTTGGTACATGATGACCTAGAGAATCGCTCAGTACACAGTAAATTGCCGAAGTGAGACGGGAGCGGCAGGGGCAGCAGCTTGGCATGTGACAGCATGTGAAGGTTTTATCGGGAGACAAAGTCCACATTATCTGCCTGAGTCACATTGGCCACCACACCCGGCAGCAGGAACCACTTCCTGTATTGGTGTCTCCCTTCCCCCTCCCCTTTGCAGCAGTGAATGGAGCCCAGTGGAGTCCATATCCTCATTTTTGTCTGGGACCATCTATGGTCAAATAAAGCAGATTCACTTCGATCCCGTATAAATATGAGACGATACTATTTATCTGAAGTAGCAGAAAAAGACGGTGTGAGTCATTCATGTCTGGACTTGGGTCAAGTTTGTGCAGTTATGTGATTTGCTAGAATGAAATGATAGGCTTATGTTTGACATTTTGTCACACCAGGGAAGTGCTAGTGTTGACTGGGTGAGAGTGTGTCCAGACCCTAGGGTGTTCTTTTCCCTGTGTACTCATGCTATATTTAATTTTACTTCTAAGCTGAGATTTTCTTGCTACCTTTCCCTTGCCTCGAGCAGACCTAGTTGAACATCACTTTGCACGATTTGGTTTTAGTTTTGGTAGGTTTGTATCAAGTTAATTTATTCATAATATAAGACATTGGGCTAGTGATTGGAAGATTCAAGTGATTGGAGTTCAAATCCTACCACTGCCAAGCTTCTGCTGTTGGGTTCTTGAGCAAGCCTGTTAACCTTCAACTGCTCAGTTGCTCCATCTTCATGGTTTAACAGATTTGTACTTATTTCTGTTGGTAAAAAAAAAGCTGCATACATGGTACTTTGGATGGATGCTCCGTTATATAATGAATATCCTTGGCTGAAAATGCCCCATATCACTTGACAGACCTGTTTCCCCAGTGTATGGTGTGAATTCGCACTCAAATGTGTAAATAAAAACTACTTTGGTGTACCGAATGGTTGATGATCTTGATGAGTCACAGCTGTCATGAGGTCCAGGAGAGCATCTGGATGCAGAACAGTTTCACTTTAGAAGACAACATGTGTAGTCGCCTTTAACACGCCTCTATCCTTGTGTGATTCACTGGAATGAAATGTGCTCTGTATATGTGAGGGCTGGTCAAAGAGCTGTGGTCCTTCTGGTCCAGAATATATTTGAAATTCCACTAAACTTGTTTTCTCTGTTAGGCAATCATAAGCAGTGTATGATACAATAATATAGAGTGCAGAATTTTTTAAGTAAATGAGAGCGCACTGCTCATTATCCTGCAATGGCAAAGGCATGTTCACTGGTAGTGTGACCTAAACCATGTTAGACGTCTTCATGTGAATCAGTATATGTGCTGTGTAATTGTCTGGAAGCTGTGTACTCTTGTGGATTCTGGGATTCCGTGAATGTCTAGTAGTCAGGCCCATTAGCCATTTCACACACCTACTACCATTCATGAGGGTACAGATGACTATAGTTACTGTTCTCCTCCAAGTGTGTTTAGTTGCTTCGCTACAGATGTGCAGACCTTTTCCTTTGAAAACGACGTTTCGGTAGGTCACGATTCGTTGTCTCGTGTGAACCTCCTCTCGTCATGGATAGGAGTAGACATGTGTACTGGTAAAAGATGCCCCTGATTGGTTAACACCTTACTAATTGGCGAGGGAGAGAGGAACCCCATGCTTTCCTACAAGAGACACGGTCCATTTATTCTGTCTCGGGCCCAGTCAGGATTTTAGCTTGAGATCTGGCAGTGAAACCTTTTGGGTATTTCCCACTAATTCCATTATTTCTCTGCTTTCTACCCGATCTTAAAGCTAATCTCTCACTCCCCCTCTGCAGATATGAGACGGGTGGTGCGGCAGAGTAAGTTCCGGCATGTGTTCGGCCAGGCGGTGAAGAACGACCAGTGCTACGATGACATCAGGGTGTCTCGGGTGACGTGGGACAGCGCTTTCTGCGCCGTCAACCCCAAATTTGTCGCTATCATCGTGGAGGCCAGCGGTGGCGGAGCGTTTATGGTTCTGCCTCTTCAAAAGGTAAAGCCTGGGGGGGAAGGAAATTACGATGTGCATTATGATCTGATGAACAAAATACAAACATCCATGCTAATTTGTCACAGTTTTGTAGAGATGGCTTGAATGACACGGCCAAGTAGATAGTAGAATCCCTTTTTTGCGTTTCACGTTTTATGTATTCGATTGATGCTTTTATTCAAAGTGATACAATCCAGACCCAGAGCTCATTTTGATCAAGGGCCTTCACAGCTATCCACTCACTACAACAGAACCCTTGAGCTGTTACTGTCCCCCAGGCCAGGCAACTGCACAGTGGCTTCTATCAGGTCTCACTTCAGAACTGAGAGTTTTTTTTTTTTTTTTTTAAAGTGTATTGTATATTGTATATATATCAGTAAAACCAGTCTACCTCAATAGGAGCATCAGCAGCAGTATTAATAATAATAATAATAATAATAATAATAATAATCTCTGATTACATTATCTACGATCCTTGGTCATGGATTTTAAGATCTTTAAGTCTTTAAAATGCTTCTGAAATCAAAATAATGTGTTTCGGAGCTTTTTGTGCATGTCACATAGTGTTATGGACACCAATATGATGTCTAGGAAAAAATAGTTGTGGAGAGTTTTGGGGTTTTTAAAAAAAAAAAAAAAATTTTTATTTTATAGTTTGTTGCTTTTGGGAAACTAATTAAAAGTTATTGACTGTGCATCCTGTACTAGTATTGTATTTGTCCAATTAAATGCTCTTTAGAATAGAAATGTCTCACCCTGGAGGCAGATGTCTTGTTCTACAGTAGCAGCGTTTTAGCGTTCTTGCTGTGTTTTGGATGTGCGTCTTAACATACACTATTCCCCTTTCCAGCAGTCTCTTGGTTGAGGAAAAGGTGGCTGATGTGTATTATTTATTTATTTTTTTTAAAGAGGGTGGAATTTGTGTGAGTTGGTGACTACGTGACAGCCAATTTACAGAGGAGTGTTTATCGTACAACCCCGACTAGTCACAGCGTTGCAGTCATTGAGTCTTCGTGTCAAGCAGGAGTATGTGGCAGACCCGTCCTCCATCGGTAAGCATGAGTAATATCATAATGTTAGATGCCAACGTCTTGCCATCACCATCAGTGCTTCTGAGAGTCAACCTCAGCACAAACATGTGTGGCATAACTCCAGAAACACTCAGCGTCTTGTTGTTTTTGGTGTCGGTTGCCGCTATTGGTTGTTATGCAAATCAGTCAAACACGCCTTCACTCTGACTTCCTGTTTCAAAAGGAAATACATCACCATACAGAATCAAATCATGGCTCTGAAGCTGTTTCATGGGGACTGCTGCTGGCACGCAGTCCTCCATGTTTGTTTTTCTTGCCGCTTCACTTGCCACTTGAGCTGCAATCTGATTGGATCCCATATGGTCACGTGCAAAATGTGTGTGCTGGTGGTTGAGAAGACAGCTAGTGTGAAGCAGCTCCCTCCTTTCCACTGTAAATATGCTGTGCTGATACCAGAGCCGCTTCTCATTTCCCACTTCTGATCCCTGTGATCTGAAATCCTCCATTTTTTTTCCCCTGTCCCTCGTTGGCAGAAACATTATCCTTTCTTGATCGCATTCATCGACCTCTGGTCATATCCAGAGTGCTGCTGTATTGACATTTTTCTCTGCCTCAGCAGAGGGATTGTGTGATGTCTGTCACCCTGTGATGTAAGCGGATCACATGTCCTGTTCACCAGCAAGACAAACCGGTCTGCTGTGCAATACGAGCGAAGGCCCACTGACATCATCAGGGATCCTTTAACCCCTGAGCTTAATTTTCTTGGCCCCCTAAACCCCAGTGACCTTCTGTTGTCTCTGCCTCGGCCTGTGTCTGACCTTTTAGAAGAGTGGGGAAATCTGTCCAGCTTTATAAAGACGCAGGATTTGCTTACAGCCGCACCTGATTTTACTGTGGCCTTTACACTTTGGTGGTGTAAACATTATACCCATATTGTTGTTGGCACTCATCCGAGGAGAACGTCAATCTTTATTTGACAAGAGCCTAGTTCAAAGTTATTGCTGTGAAACGGAGGCTCCCTGGACCTTGTTTACAGGTCTATTTAAAAGGCTCAGTAAGCATGTATTGAAGTGGTTTGAAGACTACTAGTTCAAAGATGACCTTATTTTCCTGTTTTACTGGGCTTGTACGACGAGAGCCGCTCTTATTTCAGTGCAACAGAGACGAGTTCAGGTGTAACGTTTAAAAAAAAAAAAAAACGCAGCTGGTACGACGTGAAGAATTGATCGTGTCATCTTTTTGTTGCCATGGCAACATCTCTAGCTAGTCGTCATATAACTGAAAAAAAAAATGAATCAGTGGTGCAAGAAGAAAAAAAAATTACTGTTGATTTGAACTAAATGTGAGCGATAAGTAAGGAATTAAACACTTGTGCAGTTAAATAATCAGCGATGGGGTGGTGTGATGAAGCAGCGTCACTATTAGCACCCGAAGTTGATTACTTTCCAATAACAGCATGTCGTAAAATGTTCTGTTCCTCTCGCACCACATCAATTAGCCAATTATGAATTTTTTTTAATTTATGAAAGAACAACACAATATATATTTTATCTGTAAGTAGTTAATGTTGTGGAATGTCCACGAAACAAGTTAAGTAACATTATCACTTGCGTCATAGCAGCTGTAAACAGCGGCCTCGCTTTTTTCTCTCTCTCTTTGATGTTAGTTCGACAAAAAGCTCACAGCTAGGAATTTGGATGCTGTTTGAGTAAACGTCCATGAAATAAAAGTCAGCGTGGAAGCATGTTATCATCTTTATCCAGGTAAGCGTCACTGCCATGTGGCAGGTTAGCTTGAGCTTTAAGAGCTTTTCCAGAGTACGGAGAGTAAGGTCTTAATTCATGAAGTGATTTTATGCTGAAAAATAAATTTTATGCTGTTTTTTTTTTTTTTTTAAAAAAAAAAAGCTAAACTCGCATTGTAAGATAGATGCGGACGCGCTGAAGGAGAATTGTTTTGACGCTGAGAGGCCATTGGGTTTAGCCACACAGCTGCCGCTGATGGTGACGGAGTCTCAATTTACTGCAAAGCGTCAACGCTGTGGCCGGCGATCAGAGGATACTGGGGAAACAGCCATGACACTGACGACGTAGCCCTGTCATTAACACCTTAAATGCTTAAAAACCCTGATTTTGCTTGTTTTGTCAAACTTAACTAGTTACATTATACTGGATGGTGTGTACATGCCAATATGCAGGCTGTCAGTCTTGTCTTACAGCTTGGGTGTGTTCAGTGTGTTTGCTTTGTGTCATGATTGAAAGTGGAGTCGGTGACTAATGTTTTCATCAGCGCGGCTCCATATTCTGACAGATGGGTGTGTGTTCTCTCTGTCTGCAAGCTCATGTGCTGGTTTCTAGATGAATTTGGCTGTGAACCGCAGGTTGTTTTGTTGAACTTTCTGAATCTGCCGTGTGTGTGTGTGTGTGTGTGTGTGTGTGTGTGTCCTCTCAAGAACAAGTCAGTTCATCAGACGGTTGTAATGAAGACAGGGTTAAAAAGGCCTCATCAATATGGCATGAAGGGTGTGTGGTGGTTTTTTTTTTTTTTGTTTTTTTTTTTTTGTTTTTTTTTTTGAAGGAGAAGCTGCATGGTTGTAGCTTTGTAGTTTAACTTTCTGATCTTAATCTTCTGTTTTTTTTTTTTGTGTGTGTGTGTGTGTATGCGGTGGCGTGACATGCAAAAATGAGTGGGCTCGTTATATCTTGTTTGAACTCTGACTTTCAGGAATGAGAAGCTTTTGTGAGAGTGCATGGGTTCGTGCCCAATGCTCATCTTCTCAATGCTAAATTCTCACCCACACACACACACACATACACCCACACTTGTGCACACACACATTTTGTGTGCGTGTGTGCGTGTGTGTGCGTGCATCTGTCTGGAGCCCATCTGGCCCTTCCGTCCTGCTCTCACCAGTCTTTCTGGTGGATCAAAACAAGGGTGTACACACAGGGTCCGGAAACAGACGTCGAAGACAAGACAAGAGGTCGAGTGCGTAAGTGTGAGCGTGTCTCTCACTAGGCGTCCTGCTGCTGTAAGCCATATTCATCACCAGCTTCTGCTTTAACGTAGCTAAATGATATGTATAAATGATCACATCCTTGTTTTAGACTTTCCACAAATGAGAAGGGCAGAATAAAATCGCCTTTACTCTTAAACTCTTGTGAGGATTTTCTCAAACTGCACGTCACCATTAAGCTCACTTATACGTAGCTTATAAACATGACACTCGGACATCAGCCAGCTAGTGAAGAGCATAGATGAAGTGAGGAAGTCACTGGAAGGAGGACCTTTAAGGGTGTCTGTATGTAAGGAATGAAACACTTGGGAGCATGTTGTTTATAGGAAAGTAATCAGAGATATGGAGGTGTGATGCGGCTACACCGACTCACCGTCCTGAGTCTTGATTCTTTTCCAATAACAAGGTGTTTTATTCCTCTTATACCACAGCAATTTGAAAAAGATTACATTTATTTATTAAATAACAACAAATACGTTTGATCCATTTACAATTTAGATGGATTATCACTTATGTTATAGCAGCTATAAGCAGCCGTACCCTCTCCAGACTATCTATCTATCTATCTATCTATCTATCTATCTATCTATCTATCTATCTGTCTATCTATCTATCTCTAAGTTAATGAGACAAAAAGGTCTTATTGTAGTCATGTTACAGAGAAACCTTCATGTCTAAAATCCTCCATCCTGCAGAAAACTGAGTGTTACAAATAGATAAAAGATAATAAAAGATAGATAAAAAGAAAATAAAAGATTCACTACAATATTTTAGCTTCCAAATAAGTTTGTAGCTTTTTTTTTAATGATAAAACTTTTAAAAATAATTTTCAATACCCGTAATGTATTTTTGAAAGTGTCCCTATCACTGTTTTAAATTAATTTTATAAAGATATCAAAGATTTTAAGCAGTTAAAGATTATACTATACATTTTAAGATGTAAAGATTGAATTATTTTTTTTAAAGCTATATTGAATAAAAAAATTTTCTACCTATACAAAAACTTTACTAGTACTATAGTTATAATATAACAGTAAAACCGGGTTGGGATGACCTGCACAGGCGTGGTAGGTCTTAGACGACTCCCAGCGTGGATTATTGTTCACGTTGCATGGTTTTAGTCTTTAATGCAACTCTAGCTGGACAAAAGCTTATTGGTTCGTGTCTTAGACGTCATGTCCAGTGTGTAATTTCTGCCTGTAGTCACCTTTCAACCTTCAGCAGCACAGGCAGAGCAGACGGTGGCTTTCTAGGGGGGATATTGGTCGTGTGTGTGTGTGTGTGTGTGTGTGTGTGTGTTTTTTCCCTCTGTGTGTAGGAGGCTGACTGGCATGACTCAGCTCTGATTATCCTTCCTGCTTTTCTACACACTGTGTCCCTAGTGTGTGTGTGTGTGTGTGTGTGTGTGTGTGTGTGTGTGTGTGTGTGTGTTAAAGTGAAGAAATCACCAAACAGTGCTGGACTGGAGCTGGCCTCACCTGCTGTAGCTGATCCCGTCCTTTCTGTCTCTCTTTCTCTCTGTGTCCTCCTGCTCGAGCGTGCTCTATTCTCTCATTATCATATGAAGGAAACGGCAGGAGATCCTCCACTCTTTCCCCTCCTCCGTCCTCCGCTCTCGCATTCCTGCTGTCCATTCAGACCATGAATGAAGCGGTGAGAGAAAACGCTTCACACATCCTCTGTCTCAACACTATGTTTATCCCCCTTCCCCCCCACAATGAAATGAAGCTCAGCATCACCTGCTAATTTTGTGCCGATAATCAAGTCCCATCACTTTCCCGAATCCGTACGAAATGCTTCTCAGTAATCACGTTTCGTTGCAGTTGCAGTAGTCTGTAAGGTCAGTGTTATGGCCTCGGCTCTTCCTGCTAAGCCATCAGGGAGGAAGAGCAAGATGGAAAGAGGAAGAGAGGAAGAGAGAAGACAGAGGGAGAGGAAGTGACACTCCGGTTTGGCCAATGTGTAGTTCTTCATATATCCTGTTTTAAGTCTGCTTTAGGTGACGTGTACATATAGGAACTGTGTGTGTGTGTGTGTGTGTGTGTGTGTGTGTGTGTGTGTGTGTGTGTGCGCGCATAAAATGTGCCTGTGGCTCATAACAAATCCTGACGAATATTTTTGCCAAAAGGCAAATATCACAAAGCAGTCTCACCTGTGTGTGTGTGTGTGTGTGTGTGTGTGTGTGTGTGTGTGTGTGTGTGTGTGTGTGTTTATAAACTGCATAATTAGTTAATGAAATGGCGGCTCTGTTGGAAATTGAGGCAGAAGGAAAAAATCTACATTTTGCTTCACATTATAGTGTGTGTGTGTGTGTGTGTGTGTGTGTGTGTGTGTGTGTGTGTGTGTGTGAGAGTGACTGACTGCACGTGTCATTCTCATTCCCAATCTGTATTCCAGCAGCCTCTTCCTCCTTTTGCGCTCTGGAGGCCACCGACTGCAGATTTTACCATATATGGTCATGCTCGGCTCCCTGCCTGTCACTCTTCCAGCCCGGCTTCCTGCCGCCTTCCCATTGGCTGGGCTTCAGGGCAGTCGACCAATCAGAGCCCTCAGGTCCTCTGACAGGGCTGAAAGGGTGCAGTTCGGGGTTTTTTTTTTTCCCTCATTTTTTTGAGTCAAGTGTTTCACTGTATCTGGCTGGAGCTCTGCCCACTCTCCATGCAGGTCAATGGGAGACGAAATGAACATTTTATTTATTCTGCCCTCATTCAGCTGTGTGTGTGTGTGTGTGTGTGTGTGTGTGTGTGTGTGTGTGCGCGCACATAGATTTTGGTTATATAGTTTGAATGTATGAATCAAATATGGAGCAAGGAATAAGCAGCCATGATTTATCAAAAGAAATCTCTCCCTCCCTCCCTCTCTGTCTGTCTATCTGTCTACCTTTGCCTGTCTGCCTTTCTTATCAGTCTTGGAGCAGCTAATTGGTTGGTTTTAGGTCCAGCTGTAGACTAAATGGCCTCTGGCTCAGCACACGCACACATGCCAGGAACAGGATATTTGCAGTGTAACTCACTGAACCATGAGAAAAGTTCACTAGCCTCTGTGCGTCGCCTCCGAGCAAACATGTGTCTTTCGTCGTAGGGTGTCTGTCTGTGTAACGCACCATTATAAGAGTGACGACGTAATTGTGCAAGTTATAGTAATGGTTGTAGTAGTATAAATTCCTGTGAGCAGTGCATTACGTTAGTCAAGACAAGGAAATCACTGGATCACTGGTAACTGGAGACAGGGCCTCAGTCATGCTGTATGCCTTAGATGAGAGAATATCAGTTTAGTAATGTTATTAATGTGTGCTTTAAAAGATGAATCTGAGTCTAGAATTACACCAGGATTTCTAATTTCAGTTTTGTCTGCAGAGAGAGATTTCTATGTCTGTTTTATATCTTTTTCTCTTTGCTTCACTACCAATGACGAAGTATTAAAATTTGCTGTTCATCCAGCCAGCAGTGCTGGACAGGCAGGTTACCAGCTCGTCGACATTAGTGACATCATCAGCGTGCAGATATGGATAACTGTGGAAAATTAATTCTTCTATTGGTTCTTAATAATCTGACCCTGTCAGTGTATACAGAGAAAATAAAAGTCCAGAGCCTTGTCTGATGTTCACCTAGACAGTTAAAGAGGTAGAAAACCAGTTTAACACAGTCGCATAAAGACCATCCCAGTTCTCAAGATGTTTAAAAGTGTTCTGTGATGATGCACACACAGTCTACGTTGAAATACTTTTTTATATAATACTACATGGTGTCGCTGTAACTTAAGAGTGGAGACTTTGGTCAGAAGGTGTTCCAGCTGCAAGGCAAGCCACAGGTTTATATCAGTGCTCTAATTGGTTATTATTTCTGCAGTAACTTAGCATTAGCATTTTGGAAGGAGTCTCCAGTGTCAGCACTAAAGTATAAAGTGTTTAAAGTGTAAAGCTGTAACTTTAAAAATCCAAGCACAGGATAGTCTTCAGGACAGAGTGTGTTTTTGTGCTTTCTCTGTAAATAGGAGCTGCATTTATTTGTTTTGTCTGCATTTATTTGTTTTTGTCTGCAGTTACAGTTGTGTTGAAACAAATAGCGGTACTACATCAGTAACCTGATGAACACGCTGCTTGTTCTGAGTAATTGACTCATTCATTGAAAGGGGCGTGTTCGAAATAATAGCAGTGTGGAGTTTCATTAGATAATTCACTCATTCTGTGAAAAGAGACGGGTGTCATTCATTGTCCTTTAAGGAAGAAGGGAAGCAAATGTTTCACACATTGTTATAAAATGTATTTCTTCCTGATTTGCTAAGTAAATTG
>CM074968.1:3435345-3448329 GCA_037577455.1 Pangasius macronema | reverse complement strand
GGGTAGCATGGTGAAGGATGTTTTTCATACTGTGGTGTTGGGCCTATTTATCGCATACCAGGGATCATGGATCAGTTTGAATACATCGAAATACTTGAAGAGATTCTGTTGCCCTATGCTGAAAAGGAAATGCCCCTGAAATGGGTCTTTCAGCAAGACAACGACCCCAAACATACGAGCTGGTTCCAGACGAAAAAGATAAAGGTAATGGAGTGGCCTGCTCAGTCCCCTGACCTCAACCCCATTGAAAGCTTGTGGGGTAACATTAAAAATGTAGAAGCAAAACCCAAAAATTGACAGGAACTGTGGAATGTAGTTGTTCATCCTGGGCTGAAATACCTGTATTTGGTGCCAGAAGTTGGTTGACTCGATGCAACGCGGATGTGCAGCAGTTATCAAAAACAATGGCTATGCAACTAAATATTAGTTAACTAATAACTAATGGTAACTGCTCGCCGTGATACATCACCACATCACCCTGCACTGCTGTTGATGATCTTTCTGTAGCAGCACGAAGCGATGTGATTTATTCCTTACATTAATGGCTAAGGAGTCGATAGGATGTCTATATATGTGTGTGTGTGTGTGTGTGTGTGTGTGTGGATAACGTGAATTAAAAGAATCATATAAATATATTAATATAAGAAGTTAATTATTAATAGAAGAATTTAATTGTAATGTCTGATGCTACCAGCTGTCCCTTTGAATTGTGTGGGTGGAAACGTGGCTAGTGAGTCCTTAATCTCACTTCTCTCTCGCTGTCCTCGTCTTGAACTCCTATGCGGGTGTCATGTTTGTTTTTCTCCCCTCACGCCTTGGCCTTAAAGCCTGTATTCAGACCGTTAATTTGCCGAGTGGTGACCTCCTGCCCTCTGCCTGAACTTGACAAGCGGAATGTCGGATGGCGGCGATGTCTGTTATCCGCGCGATTCGTTTTATCTGAATGTAAAATTTATATTAATGCTCTCGTTCCAATACATTATCATTCCCATAGTGACCGCTCACTCACAGAGACTTGAGCTGTGCACGTTTTTGTATAATCATTGATATGGGGAAGCTTTCTGTTGGGAGATGTTTATTTAAGGAAGGAGTCTCCAGTGTCAGGACAGAGAGCATAGTGCTTTTTGTCCCCCCTTCTAGGCTAAAGTATTCCCAAACGTAATTCCCTGGGATTAATTTTACATTAATTTTACAGAAGCATGAAACCTCAGAAGGAAAATATGATCAGGATTTTTGTATCCATCATGTCTGAAGGCTCGCCTATTAGTATTTAATATTTTAGCTGACCTGTTTTTAATGCGGATGAGCCTTGTGGATGGCTGTTTGATCTGTTTCTCCTTTTTCGGGTCCACCAGCTGAGTCATTTTCCTAACAGTCTCGCTGAATTGTGTGTGTTTGTCAGTTCTGATGCTGAGAGCCATTGTCCTCTTTTTATTTTAGTGTGTGTGAGAGTGTGTGTGAGAGTGTGTGTGAGAGTGTGTGTGAGAGTGTGTGTGAGAGCATGTGATGCTGTATTTCCTAGTTTTAAATAGAACTGGGATTAGTCGTGCTTCTAGTGATGTCATTGTGCATGAGGCGCAAATGAGCAGCCACACACACACACACACACACACACACACACACACACACAAACACACACTGTCCTGCAGCTGCCGGAAGCCTAATCACCTGCTTGTGCACTTTCATACTCCTTGTTTCACATGGGGCTAAAGGTTAGAAGGTCATGACCCAGCACACCCAGAGGGCACTGATGTCATCTGGAAGTCGGCCGTTGGGGAGCAGATCCGCAGGCTTCCCTCCATTTAGTGCCTTTCAGTGTGTGTGAGAGCGGGAGAGAAGGTGTGTGAGCTTGCCTTGTTAGAAGCTACGTAGATTTTATGAAAGCCATTAAGTAAGGGAGTAAATAAGGAGTGATGCTAGTTTTGTTAGTATGAAATAACGGCCAAACAAAGTGTCCCAGGATGTGAAATGAATACAGTGAACAGCACGAGGAGAACTTTTTTGACGTTGTACCAATGCGCTGGTGAATTCTGATTTTAAAATCTAATCGATTGTCTATAACCGCAGCTCTGAAGGTAGTTCCGGCTGGAATTCAGATCACAGGTGTATATTAATGTCTTCCTTCTTCAGTAACCGATCATTCAGATCATTCACAGGGACTTCAGGGTTTGCGGCTTGTTCTATGGCTAATAATAAACGAGTTACTTAAAACAAAGAAAAACATAGATATTGAGGTCATGAAGCTTTCTGTAAGCTGACGTTTATTTCAATTTTATGAAAGGAGTCTCCAGTTTCAGCACTTAACATTAACAGTCAGTTAGTTTGCCGACACGGAAAAGTCTTTAGGACAGTGGACTTTACGTTTTCCGGTTATTTTTTTTGTCTTATTAACTTTAAGAGAAAGTAAAAGCAGAGGCTGGTGAGGGAACGATTTAGTAGGTATGTCCTCGCTTGCATCATGACTACATTCCAGTATTTAAGCAACGGAGGTATTGTGTATATTTTGCCTGCACATAATTACTAAATGACTGTCATAGTCATTTCATTTAGCTGATTTTCTCCTTGGCTGCTCCCGGATATTCGTAGAGTGCCGTCGCTACGTCATTATGGTTAGACTGCACCTCAGTTACTGTTATCTCTGCTGAACAGTGTTAATTAAACATTTCCACACCCGCCAGCCCTTGAATACTTTCTGTACAAATCCGTGTCATTGGTTTTTTTTTTTTTTTTTTTTTCCTTTGTTTGTGATTAGCAGTGCATTAGCAACATGCACACTGCATACTATTATAATTAGTGAGGTGTTTTTTTTTGTTTGTTTGTTTTCTTTCCCCCACTTAAACTGTCAGGAGAAACGTTGCTAGGTAGCTACAGAAATGCAGATTATTAGCCTCAGTGGTGTCCAGTCATGTAGCAATAATTCTGTCATGGAAGTACTGAAGCTGCTTGAATGGTGAGCGTATCGTGCACGTTTTCTCCATAACCGTGGTACAATATAGATAATTTTACACATTGTATATTTTATCAGAGGAAAGTCGTGTGTTGAGCCACGTGCAGGTCCTCACGCGTTCCCCGCCGTAGCGCTCGTTCACAGGTTGTGCAGGAATGTGAGCTTGAGCTCACGGCACAGGAATGCCATCTGTAATTCAAATGCTGGAAACCGAGGATGAAAATGAAAACACGGAGCATGCAAATGTAGCTAACCATCACAGTGCTACAGAATATAAATATACAAAGATGCGATGAGATTTTTTTTTTTTGTGCTGGCAAAACTTCTGGCTGTTGATTAACTTAAACGTCATCTCCATTCTGGACCAAAGCAAGGTGTGTACTGTGTGAGAGAGGTTACTGCTGCAGGATGAGCTTCCCTTCTGTCGGAGTTGTATTGGGAGCAAAAAAAATAAAAAAATTAAAAATAATAGTAGTAACACACCTTAGAATGGAAGCTTAGGCGTGTGTGTAGTGTATATAAAAATATGCCAATATTAATAAAATTATTCTACATTTAATTCTCTTGATTAAGCCATTTAAAGTACTCTTGATTTTTTTTTTTAAGTTTGTTTCTATAAATAGGTGTCTACCACAATTTTGTTAAAATGCTGCTCAATGCTCATCTTTCCTTCACAATTGTGTGTACTTGTACATTTGTGTAAATATTAGCAACTTCAGATAGGAATTGTGATTTTACATTGTGCTTAATCAATGCTTTACTCTCTCCTCTCTCTCTCTCTCTCTCTCTCTCTCTCTCTCTGTCTCTCTCTCTCTCTCTCTCTCTCTCTCACTGTAGACGGGTCGTATAGATAAGTCCTACCCGACGGTATGTGGACACACAGGGCCAGTGTTGGACATCGACTGGTGTCCTCACAACGATCAGGTGATCGCCAGCGGCTCAGAGGACTGCACCGTCATGGTAGGACTTTATTTCTTTCTTTATTTTAATGCTTATTTGTGTAGTATTAAATCCACATCCTTTGGTTATGGTATACCTGATACAACAGCTACACTCTCAGGTTTCAACCCAGTCCTGTATTCAGAGGCCAATATTTTTAACAGTTAAAAAGAAAATAAAAATCAATATTAAGTCAAATATCCTTGTTCCACCTTTAGCTCTTTTTTTTTTATTTCAAGTTCAGAGATGTTGGGAAAACTTAAGACTCAAACATGCAGAGGTGCCACCCACTCAGTTTATTTATTCGAGCATTAATGGAAGCATGAGTCATTAAAATAGCAGCAGATGAGCCTGTACAGTTCCTTGCTTCCTGCTTTAGAGTGATTAATGTGCCAGAGAATTTAAACGGCTGCCAGTGTTTGTAGGATAGTAAACTTAAGCGTTATAATAAACGAGCAGCAGTTTGAAAACCCCTGCTGGTCAGACAGTCTGGGCGTGGCCTAATATTCTAATGAGCATTCTTGATTGACATCCCTTTGTCCAAGCATCCCTGTGTCTACCAACCAAAACTAAATAGGCTATGCTCACCTGGTTTGCTTTTACTCGGTTGTAATTTTGCATTTTGTGAGATTTGGGCTGCCAAACATACAAGAGGGACAATTACAGACATTGGAAAGTCACTAGTTTTTCCACACACCATGCTAAATTACCGTGATTAGTCTGAAATTTAGCTTCTCCTGCCACACTGAATGTAATGTTACATATTTAGAATGTATAATATGTACTGAACAATTTTATAGTGTTATGGTAGTGTGTAGAGTAACCTTTTTGTGAATACACAGTCTTCCTGATCAGGTTAATGCACTGCTGTGCTGAGATTAGGTCAGTTAGCTCGCTAACACAAGGATCTTATGTTTCAAATTTTATCCCGGAGCATTTGAGTACAGCAGATTGTGATGGTCCTGCTCTCCCACGCTGGGTTTATTAGTCACAGTGATTTTGTGGTATGCCACATTGCTCTCACTTCCCTTCTGAAGCGTCCAGACTTCACCCAGAAAGGCAAAAACAACTTGTATTATCCCCTCAACCCAAGCTCTTTCTGCTGCAGGTAGACAAAAAGAACTAATGAACTAATATGCTGATCTGCCAGAAATGATCTTTTGAACTGTTTGGCTTTTTGAAATGCTACTGTGTGTGTTTGTGTAATTTTATTGTAAAATTCGATCATTGCTTAAGGATGAAAAAGCTCAATTTAAACTTCCTTCATTTTAGGTAAAGAAAAAGACGTTGTATGGAAAAGGGTTAAAAAGACCTGTAGTTTGGACTGGTCCCATCCGAAAACACCTGGTTTGGAATGGCCCCATTCCGTGGCCCGTAGTTTGGAATGGCCCCATTCCGTGGCCCGTAGTTTGGAATGGCCCGTAGTTTGGAATGGCCCCATTCTATGGCCTATAATTTGGACAGGTACTATCCCATAGCCCTTAGTTTGGAACGATCTCATTCCATAGCACCTAGTTTGGAATGGCCCCATTCCATGGCCTATAGTTTGGACAGGTCCTATCCCATTGCCTTTAGTTTGGAATGGCCCCATTCCATGGCCTATAGTTTGGACAGGTCCTATCCCATTGCCTTTAGTTTGGAATGGCCCCATTCCATGGCCTATAATTTGGACAGGTCCCATGCCAAGACCCTTAGTTTGGAACAGTCCCATTCCAAGGTCCATTGTTTGGAAAGATCCCTTCCCAAGGCCTATAGTTTGGCACAGCCCCATCTCAACATCTGTAGTTTGGAACAGTTCCATCTCATGGCCTCTAGTCTGGAAGGGAATTATAGTGTTAGGGATGGGGATTAAGGCATCCTGATAATCAAACTACTGAAACGTATTGTACATATTGTAATTACAATACTTACGCTGATCAGGCTGGATACACTCCTGTCTTTAACACGTGCAGTATTCCATTAGTTATTTTTTACACTTTTAATTTTTTTCTTGTAATGTCTAAGTGTGTATTGCAACAATGCAGCAGCAAAACAGCTGGAACCTTTAAAAGTCCCCACACAGTGATTTGGGACAGCAGGTGTGAAGCCCATACACATCTGTCTCCCCATTCTTTCACTGTGTAACATAAGATCAGAGTAATTAGAGCAAGGATCTGTAACTGTACACTAATATTTAATCCGTACTTTGAAGATGGAGCAGAAGTTGACCTGGCCAGCACAGGATGAGCATTATAATGGAATTTTCTCTCACATCTTTAACTGAAATGTGAATCCAGGGTGAACGGGAGACGTGCTGGAGTTGCAGAGACTGACCTAATGCTTGGCGAATGTCTGAAATAATGTAAGGGTTGTGTCCGGAGGTATAGAAATGGTATGATGTGGGTGAGAGGACTATAGAAAGAAATGGTGAAATGGATACTTACAGAGGAAGAGTTATTTAGAGAACAAAAAGGGAGGAGAAAGGAGAGATATGGTCCAAAAAAATGTCTGCACTGCTGCTGCTGCTGTTTTTTTTTTTTTTTTATCCCCATTTTCATTATCATCCATTTAACTGCCAAGCGTTAAAAACCGGTGGAACAAATTGAGATTATTCTCTTTGATATGAGATCAAATTATACAGATTATACAATATTTGTGCACACTAAAGGCGCTGATCTGGGGCCTGGTTTTGTGACTAACCTTAATAAACACTGAAAGATCAGCCCTAGATCAGTGTTGTGAGCCCTGCTCAAACAGATCCTTGCAGTCTGCTTCCCCCTTGAGGCTCAGTAATGCAAGTGCAAAGTCTAAACCTCTGATTGCATTTTAAGGTACTTTGAGTAAGAATAGGTTCTTTCAGGATTAGGCCTCTAATGTTTAGGTGGGTTTGACATGTCAGTGATTCCCGCCCATGTTCATGAGGCTCCGCCCCCAGGATCTACATTTTTTTTTAAATTATGTTCTACATATCTTCAGGTTATTTGTAAAAGTAAGCAATTAAAAAAAAGCCTATTGTACCTTTAAGTCAAATTGTCATTTTTTTCCTACTATTGTATTATTATTATTATTATTATTATTATTATTATTACTGAACTATACATCTTTACAACTTTTTATTCTATTCAGTATTTACTTATTTAGTTATGTATCTTTACTAATTAATTGGCGCTAATTGTTACTTCTACTTTCTCCAGTTTCCATTGCATGATGTCCATCTTTGTGCTGTATTGAACTGTGGATCTGGTCTCATTTTTGGATCTCGTCTTGTTTCAGGTGTGGCAGATCCCCGAGAACGGTTTGGTGACCTCCATGGCAGAGCCTGTGGTGGTGTTGGAGGGCCACTCCAAACGGGTGGGCATCATCACCTGGCACCCGACGGCCCGCAACGTTCTGCTCAGTGCTGGTAAGTGACAGCACCCTGTCCCACCCTGTCCCCACCCTGTCACCCTCTCTATCACTTACGCTTACTTTTTTGTGTGTTAAAGAGCAATCCATTTATAGTTAAGCTACAATCCAGAGCATCCACTAAGCAAGTCACTGGGTGTTACTATAGAAATGTAATGCATCAGAACAAGTGTGTTAATATAAACAAGTGATTTGCCTTACAGCTGACATTACTGTCAGAGTCAGTAGTAAATAAACAGCACTGACACTGGAGACTCCTTCCATAAATATAAATGTTCCTTACAGGAAGCTTGAACATGCCAGCATTTTTCTTTAAGTAACAACACAATTTGTAAATTCTGGTTATTATTGGATAATACTATAATACAACTTATATATATTATTGTTTACGATATAAACAATAATATACAGTACTAGAAATACTGTCAGCTGCTGATAGAAAATTAATCAACACTTTCTGCTCAATCAGATGTAAGAATTCAACAATGACCAATATAGCAATAAAACCAATATAGCATTTGAACCTGTGTGTAATATTACATAATGCTAACCGGTGTTTGTTGTTAACACATGACATGTGAGAGCATTGTGGTGGTTCTGGGTGATCTTGTGTTACACATTTTACATTGGTTCTTCATTTTTAATTGAGGTTGCGATAACGTGATCGTGATCTGGAACGTGGGCACGGGTGAGGCGCTCATCACGCTGGAGGACATGCACCCAGACGTCATCTTCAGCGCGTGCTGGAACCGCAATGGCAGCCTGATCTGCACCACCTGCAAGGACAAGAAAGTGCGCGTCATCGACCCGCGCAAGGAGGAGATCATCGCGGTACACACACACACACACACACACACACACACGACTGCTTCAAACATACACAAAGTGTAAAGATATTATTGTAAAAATCCATCAGCGTGTGTCAGGAGGAGTTTTGAATTGTAGGCCGCAGTAAATTTGTTGCATAGAAAAGATGTGTAACATCTCACACACACCCTCAAGCATGTGGTGTGTGCAGTCCTGTCTGTGCTTAAGCAGGTTTTCAAGTGTGTGACTGTGCATGTTTGTGTGTGTGTCAGGAGAAGGATAAGGCCCACGAAGGCGCGAGGCCCATGCGAGCCATCTTCCTGTCTGATGGGAACGTCTTCACCACTGGCTTCAGCCGCATGAGCGAGAGGCAGCTCGCACTCTGGAACCCGGTACAGTAGTTTACACACACACACACACACACACACACACACACACACACACACACACACACACACAATTTACAGAAATGCATCTTTGTCCACTTCTACAGACACCAAAATTTAGGTCCAAAGCTCATTTTGCCTTATGCGTGAATAAATGTGATTTATTCGAATTAGGCTTTAAGGCAGTTGATATTTAAATGAGGATGATGTTATAACGGTACCGTGGCCTCTAAAACTCAAAATGGAGCAGGTCACATGTGGCTCTGTTAGATTACTGAGTGATGCAGTGGGGGAAAAGAGAGAGCAGCACCGTATTTGACAAATCTAAGAGAATCACGGCTGTTTTTGTTTTTTTATTAGACGCAGATGAATCAAGAAATAAACCGATCTGCACGCTTAATCGTTGGTTCAAGAAGTGACGATATATAACGAGCAAAGATGTCCTGAATGTACAGTAGAACCCAGAAGTCTGGATTAAAGCACTGATAACCCCAAAGTGGCTGTTTCTGTTTCATTATCTATGTAAGAATACATTTAAAAATAGTGCGTGACATTTGGATCTTTTTTTTTTACCAGCAAAACATGGAGGAGCCGATTTCAGTCCACGAGATGGACACCAGCAACGGAGTCCTCCTGCCTTTCTACGACCCTGACACCAACGTGGTGTACCTGTGCGGAAAGGTAAACATGCTTTCCATTACGTTTCTCTTATTTGTCTTTTTTTCCCACCAAGGGTTAGGCAGTAGTGTTGTGGGTGTGAGTGATGAAGCTAGTGGCTCCTTTCAGAACTACAGGAAGGACTTGTTGGACAGAACGTTGATTATTTTACCTTAAACAGCACACCCTAAAGTGCTTTATTTCTCTTACACCGCAGAAATAACAGCTATAAACAGTCATTCATGAAGCTGTGAAACAGCCATTCATCTCCTGAAGTTAATAAGACAGGAAAAAGTGCTTCCTGTTACTGAGAAGTTGACCTGTTTATCAATTTGTTTTTTCGTTTTTTCTTTCTTTCTTTCTTTTTGTCAGGGTGACAGCAGCATCCGCTACTTTGAGATCACTGACGAGGCGCCATACGTGCATTACCTCAACACGTTTACCACCAAGGAGCCGCAGAGGGGCATGGGCTACATGCCCAAGAGAGGCCTGGACGTCAACAAGTGTGAGATCGCCAGGTGAGACGAGACGGAAAACAGCAGGTTTTTCCGCTGTTGCGTTGCACGTCGCAATTTCTCCATTTTCTGACTACTGGTAACACCAGGAGTGTGATTATGTAAGAAAACAAGACAACAGGGCGTACTGTTACAGGGAAATAATCCACTAATCAAAGACTCATCCACTCTGACGTTGATTATTTTCATCAGGCATGGCCTGAAGTGTTTTATTCCTCTTATGTCACAGCAATTTTCCACTGATTACAATTTTTTTATGTATTATTTATTATAGTTACTGTTATCACTTCAGCTTCTGAAGCGTTACTTTCACCAGCTTCTCTCTCTCTCTCTCTCACTCTCCTGATATTAGTAAGGCCAAAAAACACTTGTCACAAGCTTGTCACGTTACCGAAAAACCAGAATGTGCAAAGCCCGCTGTTCTGAAGACCGTCACTGACACTGGAGACTCCTTCCACAAACGTTAAATAAATGTGTCCTTCCAGAAAGCTTCGCTGTATGGATGCTTGTTTTTCTTTACCTTAAATTATATGAAGAGTCCACCACTGTCCACCATGTGATCTGTCCCTGAAGCCATAAGGTCGAATATTAGAACGAGCGCGTTAATATAAACCTATGATTTATCTTTCAGAAAATGAATCAACACCTTCTGACTAATCCGATTAGAGCCGCTTTCCAAAATACTTCCCTTATGCTGGTTTACACAAAACTAACACAAGACAGTTGTATTTGTGCATCTATTAGGAAGTCACAGGTGTGTGTGTGTGTGTGTGTGTGTGTGTGTGTGTGTGTGTGTGTGTGTGTGTGTGTGTGTGTGTGTGAGAGATCGTCCTGTAGGTGGCAGCACATGCCTGCGTTACCCACGTTTAAAAAGCCCGTATAGATTTCTTTTAGCTCCTTGTTTATCTGCATTGCTTTTGTAGTATAACTAAAAACCTGTTTGCGTGTGTGTTTTCAGGTTTTACAAGCTGCATGAGAGGAAATGTGAGCCCATCATCATGACAGTGCCAAGAAAGGTGAGTCCTTCCTGCCATGTTTTGCTGAACGATCGTCTAACAGTAGTCACTTTGGCACACAGGTGTACGGTAACTGACTGTAGCGCATCTGATTAATTGAAAGATACGGCTACAGCGCCGCGTGTTCTTTGGCCGGTGGGAAATTCACAGTACGGCAGTGGCACTGACATGGTCGTCACACGTTGCTGGGTGTTATTAGTGATTTCTTGTAAAGAAAATCAAACCGCATCGTCATGTCGAGAGCCCGGAGTGAGGCCTACTTGTTTAGCATTCGACACTGCACGTGATCTTTGCTTGCTTGTAACACAGGATATGAACACAAGGTCATTTTTTACATTTCTGCATTGGCAAGTTGTCACTCGGTGAACTAATGAGCTCCACTGACTTGAATTAAATTGACTGATATAATTGTGAAAACACTAAAATGTCTTTTTTAATGTTGTGACTTTAATTAGATGTCTCTTGTGCACTAGTGTCTAAGCATCTGGGCATTTTAGCATTTAACCTGCCTTAGTTCTCTCCCTTTTCTAGCATGGACAAATCATAAATTCATCAGCTAGCCCGCTAGACAAGTCAAATCTCCAGTGGTGTGTTGTGTTGTGGTTGGCCAGAAACCAAACTGACGAGGCTAAAAATGGAAATATGGCGAAATGCTTTGCTAGTTATATGCATTAATAGAGACACAAACAAGTATATAACACGCCTTTAATTTTCCTGAAAGTTATGAGGTTTTCTCAGTATTTACACTTACACTATATGGCCAAAGGTGTGTGGACACCTGGCTATCACACCCATATGTGGGCCTCAAACTACTGCCCCAAAGTTGGAGGCACATAATTGTCTAGAATGTCAATTTCCCTTCACTGGAGCTAAGAGGCGCAAACCTGTTCCAGCATGACAATGCCCCTGGGCACAAACCAAGCTCCATGAAGACATGTCTTGCAAAGTTTGGAGTGGAAGAAGACAGTCGAGTGTCCTGACCTCAACCCCACTGAAGACCTTTGGGATGAACTGGAACACCGACTGAACCCCAGACCTCAGCACCTGATCTCACTGATGCTCTTGTAGCTGAATGAACACAAATCCCCACAGCCACGCTCCAGAGTCTAGTGGAAAGCTTCCCAGAAGAGTGGAGCTCATTATACCAGCAAACAGGGAATACATCTGGAATGGGATGTTCAACAAGCACATGTGGATATAATCGGTTAGGTGTCCACATACTTTTGAGGTGCATCGCACCACTGCAAAGGGACTTTTTTTTTAAAATATGAATACCAAGTGCAATGTTTGTTTTGCAAAAGACAAGAGAAGATTGTTAACCCAACTAAGCCTACTTGTCCATTGGGCAGCTATGATTTAAAAACGAATCTACGTGTCCTGGGTGCTCAGGCTACCGCTTTATCTGCCCCTGTTTATTTTGTATGCGTTTGCCACTAGGTGGTGGAAGCATGATGTTTTCAGGATTCAGTGATCTCTCAAGCGGTTGAAGGTTTGAATGTTTGAAGGATTTATATGGATTTATCATTGCAATCAGCAGATGAACTGACTAGATTTTGGAATTGCTCTAACCAGGGTCAAGGTCACATCAAGGTCAAATGTCTAAAATAGTTTTTCTTCAATAGCTTCCTTTCTGTTTGGAGTGCATTTTTTTAAAGGGTGTTTTAAGAGTAAATTAGTAACAGAAAAGACCCGACTTGAGTCAAGTGGAGGCTTGAGGCTGTTGGCATGGAGTTCAACTTTGTTTTTTTTTTTTGTTTTTTTTAATAAATATTCCATCATTTTGTGGTTCCTCTTTGGGCTTTGAAACAGCATTATGTGAATGATTGTATTAAACTAATTCGCACTTTTCCCCTCTCTCTCTCTCCGTTCAGTCGGACCTGTTCCAGGATGATCTGTATCCGGACACGGCAGGGCCCGACTGCGCCCTCGAGGCCGAGGACTGGTTTGAGGGCAAAAATGGCGATCCTATCCTGATCTCGCTCAAGGACGGCTACATCCCGGCCAAGAACCGCGACCTCAAGGTGGTCAAGAAAAACATTCTGGACAACAAGCCCAAGCCCAGCAAGAACGCAGAGAACAACGCCGCTGCTCCTGCCACCAAAACGGCCAGCGCAGCCGCGGGTGTCGTACGTTTCTCACTTTCTTTCACTCCTCTATATGTTTAACCCACTCCCTATCAGCTGTTCTGATCAGGTTTTATGATTCACACTTGTGCTTATTACAAATAACCACATCTTCCTGTGGTTTATTTATTGCTTCAGATGCTGAGCTTTGCATTTGGTGCCGTAATCCTCTACAAGTTTGAAACATGTATACATATACTGTACATATAC
>CM074968.1:3408482-3425650 GCA_037577455.1 Pangasius macronema | reverse complement strand
TTTTGGGGAAACCTACACATAGGCACAAGCTGCCGTGCCACTCTCAGTGCAGCACAGGGGCAGCTGGTCTTCCTCACTTTCTTCCTTCCTTTCTTCCTTTCTCTTTATTGCCTTGTGTCCTGGAGTGAGTGCTGGGATCTCTGATATCCACACAGAGAACATCTGCACATCAGTAAGTGGGTTTTTTCCTTTTCAGATGAATGCCTTTTAGTTTTATTTAACCTTTTCTCTAAAGAGTGATATATAATAATTTCAGATCATTACAGAGTTTATTTGCAGCAAAACTATTGAACTCTGCTTTTAACTTTCACTCCTTTAAAGCCCAGTGGCTTGTGGATCAGCAGCAAAAGTGCATTTTTTTTTTTTTAAGTTTATTTCAACTTGTTCATTTCCACCCTTACACTAAAAACAAATTGAGCATATTCCCAGCACTTTTATACTCTTCCAGTTCCTATGTTTAAATAGTTAGTGTTTTGCTTTGTAGCTGTTGTCCTGGGTTAAACGACTTGTAAAAACAACACCTGGGTCTTCTGGGTTAAATACATGTGTAGAACAAAAGCATTTGTTCGGTTAACTTCCTTAAAGCTACATCTGACCTTGTTTAAAGAACAATAATCGCCACAGGTTACCTCGTCTATAAAAGCCTAATTCACCTATTTTAACTCACAAATCAAACTATATATCTAATGGATGCTTTTCCTCAGGTAACTATAAATATATTATAATTCTCCTGGAAAGTGTTGTTCACACAGAACGTTTCTAGTTCAGATGAGCTATAATTCATATTATACAGTTTTAACTCTCTGGTTGAGCAACACACCTTCTTCTCTCGGGTTCTCTTGGTTAGAAGTTAACGCATTTGGAGAACCATAGCATTGTTGACTCACTTGTCGAATGTCGAATGCTTACTTGTAGAATTACAGTTCTGATGATATTTAACCTCGGTTAACTCGCCAGTAGGATGATAATTCTCATGAGCTAACCTGAGTCTAAAAATGGAACATCTTAATATTGAAAGAGCCCGATTGAGCCAACATCTTATTAGAAAATGAATCCACTTCACAGCTGTTGAACAATAATTCTCTGGATTTAACTCCTTTGTAGAAACTATTCTCTAGGGTTAGATCTCTTGTGAAATATTGGTTCTTCTAGGTTAAGACACCTGTAGAATGATCACTCTCTTGGGTTAAATCACTTGCAAAGACATTTTACAAAGAAAAATTCTGGCAAAAACACAAATCAGTGACTGAAATCTGTCTGTACTAGTCTTATTTTTTAAATAACCTACTCAATCACATCTTTGTGATGGCAAAGATTTTTATAGGAATGCTATTTCCTATGCCATGCTAGTTTCCCCCCCCCACACACACACAATTTCTACACCCATGCATTTCATCTTGCGCTTTGAAGAAGAGCAGGCCTTCATCTCCTTTCTAAACTCTGCTGCATGCCCCACACTCAGATTGGACTGGAATGACAGAGCTGAAAATTTCAGCATGTAATTTAGCTCGGTCCTTTCCTCCGGTTTTGGACTGTGCTGGAGACACCCACACATTAGATCCAGGAACTCACAGCAAACCTCTCATTAGGATCTGCTTTACATCTTACATGGTCTTTATGGCTAATTATTGGACAAGAAATCTAGCTAGTGATCAGAAATCTGCATGTATAATCACCTATATGGTCTCAGAACCACTGAAGAACCACTTCTGTATCTGTTTTATTCGTGTATTATAGTCTGAGTGTCTAAACCACACTGAATCTGTGGATGGAATTGAGATATGGTTTGACCTGAATAGTCATGCTTCCTCTTTTCAGCAAGCCTGAAACTGCACTTCTATTGTAACTCAGATCTTCTGGTTATTGTTCAAACAATGTCACTAACGGTTTGCACTATTATCAGTATGCACATGTGAAGCATACACTGAAAACATGGACTGAGATTTCTGGCATTTGATCTTTACAGACATACAATACAGCAGCTGCACGTAGCTTTTTGCAGGGCACTGTGGTTGGACTGGAGCTCGGTTTGGACAGCAGAAATAGTTCCTCTGGTCTGGTTTATTGCGACTGAACTAAAATAGCAAGAAAATACATGCTGAAGGCAAAAGTCTCCCACACTGTATTTTCTCTCTCTCTCTCTCTCTCTCTCTCTCTCTCTCTCTCTCTCTCTCTCTCTCTCTCTCTCTGTCCAGCTGTCTTTTGCTCTCTGTCTGAAAAAAGAACTGAAAACAAATGAGGACAAAGTAAAGCGAAAGAAATCACTCAAACTTTCCAGACCCCACACATTACATTTTTTTTTAAACTTCCTACACTTTTAGAAGAATTTTGTTTGCACAGTTTAGAGCAAACAAGCCGAAAATATATTTTCACATACTTTACAGAACAAAAATGGCGGACTCCTGACACATGATGAGTCGTGGTAGATGATGTCTTAAATCTATTTATCTATTTATCTGTCTGTCAGTATGTCTCACTCTGTTGAGTGTGGTGAGTGGGTGGTAGCAGTTGAGGGGAAAAAAATTACAAACCAGGCCTTGACTCGCTCCATCTCCACCCCATATAAGTAATGGCCTGCAATAACTAAAATAGATTTAACACAGAGCGATGAGGAAAAAACACTGTGCATATTTCAGCGGATGTGCGCTTTAGCGGATAGATTTCATCTCTTTATTTTTTTTTTCCATTAATATGAAACTTCATATAAATAATTGATTTACAGTGCCTTGAATAAATATTCACCCCTTTGCACTTTGCTACATTATGGAGTTTTACAACCTGGAACTGAAATGGACCCATTTGGGATTTTATGTCATGAATTAAAAAAAAAAAAAACCAATATTGAAGAGCAGGAAAAATTAATACAATTTGCAAAATTATTCACTTTTTTTTAATGTAAAAGTTGTAAATGCATAGAGTCCACCTGTGTGCAGTTAAAGTGTCACATGATCTCAATCCAATCCATCTATTTCTGGAAGGCCAACAACATCATGAAGAACAAGGAGCTATGAAAACATGTCTGGGACATTAGTCTGAGGAGCAACCTGGTTATGGTCATGGTTAACTCTGGAGGAACTGTAGAGATCCATAGCCCATAGCCCTTTTCACAGGACAACCATGGCCCAGAATGGTGAGATGAAAGCCATTACTGAAAAAGCCAATATGAAGTCCCAGGTGGAGTTCGCCAAAAAGCAGGTTGGAGACTCAGTAAATGTGTGGGGGAAAAGGTTCCCTGTGCTTTTTGGCCTATGATTTGCAGAAACCCAACACTGCTCATCACCTTGTGGATACCATATCTACAGTGAAGCATGGTGGTGGTAGCATCATGTTATTGGGAATGCTTTTCAGGATGAGGGGCTGGAAAACTGGTCAGGGTTGAGGGAAAGATGGATGGAGCCAAATACTGGGCAATCCTATGAGAAAACCTGGTTCCGGTCTGTAAAAGACTTGAGACTGAGGTGGTGGTTCACTTTCCAACAGGACAAAGACCTTAAACATACCAATGCTAAACTGGAGAATGGCCCAGAGTTTCGGGACTGGAGTTAAACTAACTCTTAGATAACGTTTAGAAATTCTAACGGTAAGTAGGTGTTAGAGATAGGTATCTGAAAGAGCTTGGGCAATTTTGCCCAGAAGATTGGGCAAATATATCAAGATCCAGATGTGCAAAGCTGATAGAGACACATCCAGAAGACAGATATAAATGCAGCCAATGGTGCTTCTACTTAACATCAATTAGCTGTTTTTTTTTTTTGTTTATTTAACCTTTGTGCCACAATAACATTTTTGCACCTTAAACTGTTAGACATATTGTGTGAATCAAATGTAAAAGAAAAAAATCCCAATTAAGTGCATTTCTGTTCCAGGTTGTAACACTACAAAATGTAGGAATCTTCAGTGATCTTCAATCAAAATAATTTTTCATGTTCAGTCCGTACGCTGTTGGGATGTCACTCTCAGAACCAGAAGAATCAGATTGAGCTCTTCAAACAATGCTTAGTTACTCATAACTTAATTATGATAGTAAATATGATATTTAAACATATTTGAGTAGTGACTACACATTTTATTTAGTTATTTCCACTGTTGCATCATTACACTGGAGCAGGTTTGCAATTGCTCGTAGTTGTTCATATCTGGAGGAAGCAGAGAAGCCACAAAGCATTGCTGAACCTTCTCATTTTCAGAGAATGGCAGATATCTTCTTACAAATGATATGTATCTACTGATTTACTGTCCACTGTTTGTGTAAAGTATAACCATGACCATGTTTGAGAACAAGTATTTGTCCATGGCGACTAAAGCACAGCGGTTACAACATAAAATGACGTTATAAATCATGTAGCATTCATGTAGCATCTGTGGAAATTCAACGTTTTTTTTTTTTTTTTTCTTGGGGGATGCTTGCCAAGCTAATAATGCAATTTTCATTATATACATTATATAGGAGCTAACTACAGAAAACAGAAGAAAGTCCACATTGTAATGGTACAGCAGGTATACAGGACGTCTAGCCTTTGTGCTCCTCTTTGCATTTTGGAGCTGGAGCTGCTCTACTATGGCGTTCCCTTTTAACATGTCTGTGGACGGCAGCGGAGATGAACAGGAACTGATTTTCCCGACATCCCGCGCCACCCACTTACCTCCACCCTCACCCACGCCTATACTGAGCATCACCACCACCTTCATCCGCATCAAGCACTTCCTGTTTCACGAGGTGGTGGACTTCCTGCGTGAAAATATGCTCCTCATCATTGTGGTGATGTCACTGCTCATCGTTATCATCTTCATCGCCTGTTGTGCCTCAGCCATGAGCCACAAGCGCAAACTCGAGGCCTACTATCCTCCCAAGAAACATGCACCCAGGAAGTACATGGCTGTACCAAGCAAGGGGGCAGAGCAAAGCATGATGGAGCCCCACAATGCCACCACAAGCTACCTGCGTGCACCATCTAAAGCTCTAGTGGGTGATAAGGAGGGAAAAGATCCTAGACCAAAACCAAAGGAGGTGCAGAAAGCTGAAGATGTGGAGGAAGTAGAGGTGCAGAAAGAAGAAGAAAAGAAGAAGAAGGAGGAGCCCAAGCCAAGCACATCCACAGCAGGTAATGGCCAGGCACCTGTGTGCACTTGCCACCTGAGGAAAGCAAACCAAGCCTCGCATTGAGAAAGCAGACGGGTTGTTGAGGAATCCCTCTTTCTAAAAAAAAGGACCTGTGGATTTGGACTCATTGCTGGGAATAAATGTTCTGATACATCGCTTGTTAATTCATTGGATGGAGATACAGATAAGGGACCTTCTGCTTCTGGGATGTCAGTTATTCAACCTTGTACCAAGCAATTTGTTGAGAAATTAAAATGGATAAAATCAATCATTTATACACCAACTTACACAATGCTATTCCTCGATTTGAGCAAAAGTGGGGTTACATCCTTTCTATTGCTGAAAATGTTCTCTGCGTTATAGTGTAGTCATCATCATGCTAGTGATAATGATTGCTCTCTGGCTTCTATGCATTGAATTCTATGTATTTATCACGTTTCATTGAACAAGGAATAATAATGAATAAAACACTTAGGGGTGTGCTGGTTTAGGAAAATAATCAGCGACAGGGGAGTGTGATACTATTATCTTATAAGATATAGTATAAGTTCTTTTTTTTTTTCATATAACAGCAGGTCCCAATGTTTTATTCCTCTTATTATCATAGAATTGTGTTTGTTTTTTTATATATTAATGAACCCCACATTTAAATCTTTTTATCTATTTATAATTACATGTAATGTTTTGGAAGCTGTAACGCAAACTTTTTTCACTTACGTTATAGCAACTATAAACCATCATTTCCTCGGCAGCCTCTCTGTTTTTCTCTCTTAAAGTTATACAAGACCGAAATAAAAAAAATGTAGCATTTCAATATACTGAGAAACCACAAAGCGCAAAGTCACCTATCTTAAAGTTATACCTCTGACTGTTACTAAGTGCTGACACTAGAGACTCCTTCCAAAAATGTTTAATAAAAGTCTCCTTACAGTAAATCTCACCATATCAGTGATCATACATTTTTCTATGTTAAATAAATGTTTTTTTTTAAATCTTTTAACTTTTAGTCTTAGATTATGTAAAGTGCCAGCTATAGAAGTCCCTGTGATTGAGTTGCTACTGTAGAAGCAACAATGTATTTGAAACAGCGCATTAATATAAACTTGTGATTTGCAGCTGGAATTACAGTCAGACTTTCTGTTATAGAAGGGTAATCAACATCTTCTGCCCAGTCAGATTCAAGAATCCAGCAGTGCTGTGGTATAACTACTCTTAAGCAACGTGTAATTTGCTTTGCCTTTATAGTTTATATGACTTGAACAATAAGAACTTGCTCTTGATTACACCTTATAATTTACATGAAATCGTTACTATGCAAAAACAAGGTAATTACATTCAATCACTATTGTTATGTGGTGCATCTTGTTTTCTTTTGTTTTAAATGCTAAAGATAAAACCTTAAAGGTGCTGAGTCCAGCAGTCTGGAAACGTGCACTCGGACACAATTACTGGGGATGTGTGTGTGTGTGTGTATGTGTGTGTGAGTGAGTGAGGATTTTTCTGGTTTAAATGCATCTCAGACATCAAGGGTATAAACCGCCTTGGGTCTGTTTACACTTTCATATTTATGTGGCTAAACCCTATCCGGATATGACCCTAATACCCAAGACACATTAATCTCACCAGGTGTAAACAGAGTCGTTGTCTTGTTGTTTTTATCAGTGCCTTTTCTTTGAATATTTAACGTATTCAAAATTGTATTGTTTTGTTAAGTGGCTTTTGGCAACTGCTTAAGTTATCTGTTATCTCAGTTATAAGTATACTTTGTACTACATGTTGCATTAAATAAGTTTGTTGGCTGTGATGCACTTTTGTCATTATTGTACAAAGAAACAGCACAAATTCCCAATGAGCATTCTAATGTCTAGCTAAACAAAACACTATATACAGTTCAGCAGGGCCGGCTGGTATGAATGAGCTATCAGAGTTAAACCACCATCTTTATTATCGTAAGTTAAAATACATAGAATGGTATGAATGCAGCCGATACGTGACAGTTGTGTCAAGAGATTCCCCCGAGTGAAACACTCCCAAGATTCAGTCTCCATTTGGGCTGAGATTTTTTCAGCCCACTTCGCTGACACATCCATGACACGTCATCCAGCAGTGACTGAAAAATATACAGTCGCTGGTATAATGAATGTAAACAAGGTGGTTTTTTTTTTAGCCAAAAATACTGCCTTTGGAGGAGAAACTAAAAGTAGATACAATACACTAAGCACAAACTGTCCAATCAAAGTACAAATTACACAAAAAGACAGACAACAGAATGCATGATTAGGGTTTTGGTTTTTTTTCCAGCTGAAATGTTGCAACTTTTCTGTGTCCCATGTTTAGTATTCGGAGAAAACAGGACACGAACCCAGCAGAACATTACAAATATGTAACACTTAAACTAAAAATTAGAAATCATGAATTCAGCTGTATAAGTGTGTGTGTGTGGCCAAGAGGCTATAATTGCAAAGGCCTGATGAGAGAAAGCAGAATTCATTATTATTATGCCATCAATGAGAGCTTATGCATTGGATTTTAGCTAATATAACAACCAGTCATCAATGCATTTTAACAATAAACAAAAAAAACACAAACAACGCAGTGGAGTACATGAGCTTTTGACGCCAACCAGCCGTAGATGTGCAGTTCTAGTCTTGGCACTGATAAGTGTCTCAGCACTGTTCAAACTGTTCTGGCCAAAGCAATGCTGCAGAAAGGGCCCCATTGTCACACACAGTCTGCTATACAAAATTCAATCAATATTTCAAAAGGCCATTACGAGAGCCACTGTTCCGTGTTGTTCTGAAAATAGGTCCGAGTCAGGTCTCTCAGATTTGGCCTTGAACTGGAAAGAATACACTCTCAGCTTGGCTCTTTCAGTCTCTCAGTCCTCTTTCTAAATGTTTTGACAGATGGAGGTTTGGGCAAGAAATTAGAATGTGTATATTCTCTCAACTGAAATATGGCCCCTTGCTGTCATTTCATGTCTTGCTTTTTAACTTCTGTCGAAGCATGTTCAGTGTGTCTTTTAAATTTAAAACACAAAATCCATTCAATCACCTCTTCCACGTAACGCTACACTGATATAAAGTATAAAGGCAATAAATTAGTAATCACTGAATAATTTACTCTGTTTATATATGACACGACTACAATCCCTGTAGATCAGTATCACAGGAAAATGCAAATGAGGTTTATAAATGAAAACAAAGTCCCCATTTCATTGGCACGAGGTCACATGTTGGCGACTTCTAGAGTAAACCAACGAACGCGTCGCTGCAACCGGAGCCCCTAAAACGGCCTCAGCCTCCAGCTCAAGTTGCTCTTCTTTTGTACCTTTGGTGCTGAATTATTTTGGGAATCTGCCACCCTTTGCACCCGCCCATTCCTCAAAGACTTAGCAAGGAGCTTGATCAATTTTTGACCACATATATCAAAGTTACCATATAGCTTACATATGGTCTTCTTTACAAGACTACCCTAATGACTGACTCAAAGAACAACTCAACTGTTGGTGATCCTCAAAGCATGATATAGCCATTTGTTTTGGATAAAGGTGCAATTTGGAATTTTAAATCCTGTACATGCTGGGCTTTCACAGTGGTAGTAAAATCAGCAGGATGACACAGATCTCACATGGCGAAGAAGACACAAAACAGGTAAGGCAACACCTTAAGACTGCCATTAAAGTTTGATGGGCCGTTGCCTGGAATTGTCTGAACACAGAGCAGTGCTGTTTCTGGGAACTTGTTGAAGAGTGAGAGTGATGACTGAGAGATGAATGGTTCCATTAGCAGACTGTGCGTCTCGTCCTGTTTGGGAAACAGGAACCAGGAGAGCATGAGGATGGTGAGTGAGTGGTGAGTAGCTGTGGAAGTGTGACACCTGTATTGGCCGTGTTGAGCATCTGCATTTCATAGCAAATTGGCAAGTTTAGTATAGCTAAGCTGAATCCCTGATTTTTGTAAACTGATATGGAATGTCTTATTTTCATACTCTCTGTCACATCTCTCTTGTTCCTACTGTTTTGTTGAGAAACTTTTTCGCAAGTAATATCTCATCTTTTAATTAAAATTCAAGAAATAATTGATCTACCCAACAAAATACTGTTTACAGATGTGATTAACTGTTACCCCTCCATTCTATTTTTCCCTCTTTCCTATCAGTGAGCCATGCACCTTCGCCTCCCCCTTATTCTTTTGCTCTTGTTCTGCTGTCTTATCGCCTCCCTCCCACTCCTATTCTCATGCCCTCCAGGGTGCTGCTGTCCTCGCCCAGGTGTTCTGATCCTGTGTGAGTCACTGGGCCTCCATGTCCTCCCTCGCTCTGTCCCCCTCACCACCTCAGCTTTGTCTGTGGCCCGAAACCACCTCTGCAATGTAGACAATGTTCTGTGGCGGTACTCCAGCCTACAGGAGTTGAGTCTCAGCCACAACCGGCTGGATCGCTTCCCCCGTGGGCTTCCATCGAGCCTGGAAAGTCTGCAGCTCCAGGAGAACCGCATTACATTCATTACAGCTGGGGATCTAAGGAACCTTGGGAATCTGACACGGTTAGACCTGGAAGACAACCGCATTCGGGCCATCCAGCCTGGGGCACTGCTAAGCCTGGCACGGCTGAGGATGCTGTCTCTGAAGGGGAACCAGTTGTCAAGTCTGCCTTCACACCTTCCAGGTTCACTAACACACCTGGATGTGTCTGCCAACTGCATTTCAACATTGGATTTGCCTTCGCTTGCTGTGTTGGTTAACCTTCAGGTCTTGAAGATCAACAGTAACTGCTTGCGTTCAGTGCCTGAGCATGCGTTTGATGGCCTACCCCATCTCCGCTCTGTGGAGCTCGCTAATAACCTGTGGGTTTGTGAATGTGACATCATGTACCTGTATCGGTGGCTCCTTATGGACAGGTTACGCATGGCATCAGATCTGGTGTGTGCAGCGCCATTACACCTGGCACACAAGCTGCTCCTGACCCTCTCTGTTGTGGCTATCTGTCCAAGAATCCTGAAGCCTGGTGAGAGATCAGCACCAGTCAATGCTTCCAAGGTGATGCTGGGGAGTTCTTCAAAAGAATCTTCAAATCCTACTTCTGATGTAATCAGAACTGTGAGAACCTCCTGTAGAAGCTCTCTTATGAACTCGCATGGAAAGCTCGCCTCAGTTGTTAACCATACAGCATCTAGGTCTCGTCAGGGGTCAAACCAATCCTCTTTGGAGGGGTTAAGTTATGAACAGTGTTTGTTACTAAACTCCACTTACCTTGTCCCTCAGACAACCCAAACACCCCACAGCCCGACAACAGATGAGGATCCTGGTTGTATGAACAACACAACCAACATCCATGATGGTTTCTTGAGCACTTCGGCCCCTATATACTCCACCAGTGAGGCAGGAGTGCAGGCTGAGGCCACTCCTAGAACCTTGACCCAGTCAAATGACCCAGCACTCGTGACGCTACTCTCTGTGCTGTGTGTCTTGACAGGACTGCTCCTGCTAGCTGTACTCCTGTTGCTGAGGAGCCTCCTGTGGCGAACCCAGAGGGTTGCTCCCCTTCAGTCCTCAGTGAGCAGTCAAAGGAACTCTTAATACCATCCAGTTATTGGCAGTTAGTGTCCAGCAAGGTTTTTAACAAAGTGAGAGTTCTTGGCTATCGATTCATACTACACCATTAATAGATAGTATTATGAAGTGTGATTAGGATTGTGAAAGGAGGAGAACTCTGAGAAATTGGAGTTGTGGATGTCTTCTCGTTTATGCTAGTCAACCAGACCCACACACACACACACACACACCGAAAATAGACGTTGTTAAATAAGAGAGAAGGTGAGAAGGTAGTGGGTGCAAAAACTCGCTAGTAGGTAGGTGGAATTTCAGGAATAGTCTTTCTCCCAACTTGGATTCATTCTTTTAAAAGCCAAGACAGAAGAATATTCCTACTGGACAGTAAGCGGTAGGTTTTTATGGTAACACTTTACATTAAGGTTCTCTTACCTACCATGATTTACTGCATTAGCTAACATTAACAAACCATGAACTTTAGCACTAACACACCTCATGTAATGTTAATGAAGTAACCAATTTAAGGTGAATGAATTGAAGTTTGTTTTAATGTTAATGAAATACACTTGCATTCACTAATGTTTATTAAATCCATAACATAAATTAGCAACTATTGAAATTGAAGTTGGTTCCTAACTGTTGATAATTTACTGCCCCAGGTGTAAATATTAAAACTTGCTTCAGCCCAGGTTCTGAATTTTGCCAACAACTATCAGCATGTTCATTAAGATGTTGTTCATACTGGTCATTGTAGCTTAAATGTATTTATTGATGGTATCAATATTAGGTAAAGTGTGTGCTCATTATGTGGCTGATCAAGTTCATTGTTCATGTGGAATCAGAAAAATAATCAGTAGAATGAAAACCCTGTTAATATCATGTTACTCTGTGGAAAACAACCCCAGGCAAATGCATGGTTTTACAACTTTATTAAGCTTAAACAGGAGAATACAGCATTAGACTCTTGATTAGTTGTGCGTGTATGACTGCAGATTATTAACTGCCGTTTTTACTGGATATTTAATGTAAACAAATATACATTTTTCACAAACTGCCTCAAGCCTTTTTCACTGTGTTACAAATAAGCACTGCTGTAATGGTCATTTAGTGCCCGAGATCAGAGGCACTAAAAACTACACTGCACTCAGGATTAGCGGAAGTGAAAAGCTTTTCTAAAACACACGTACTCAAGGCTAAATATCTCATGTTTCTTGGTTTGGATGAATCCCTGCTGTTTTGCTTCATGGATTAATCTTTGCAAAAAAAAAAAAAGGGACCAAATGCGTCCATCTTTGTGCGTGATTCAAAAAGACACTACGAGAAACCCACCACCCTTTCAGACAGCACTCCAATCCAAAAAAAAAGCCTCCTCTCAACACCTCACAGAAACCATGACAAGGCAAAGACGACATTACGTGAAACCCTTCAGCGGAGGATCTACATATTCAGCATTAGTATAGGAGGTGCACTACTTAGGGACTATCCTCACAGTAACGATGTTACTCTAAGGATATGTTTGGTTTTGGGCAGCACAGTCTGTGTTTAAATTATACAAAGATGTCAAACCGGAGAGAAAGATTTAAAGAGCGTGGTTTAATTTCTAGTCCCCGCCACTTTCTCCTCGTCCTCCTGTTTGAGTTTGTAGTCAGCCAGCGCGGCCTTGATGGCGTCCTCTGCGAGCACTGGAGGAAAATAAACAGCACTGTCAGACAGAGACTGGACAATTCTCCTACAGCGCTTATGATGAGGTGCAGAAATGGGACCTGTGTAATAAGTAATCATTACAGATAAACACAGCTGTGCCGCTGCATGTTGATGGAGGCTTTGCTAAAGCTTACTAGAGCAGTGAAGCTTCACCGGTGGGAGACACAGTTCCTTGGCGATGTCTGTGTTCTTGATTTCCAAAGCTTCGTCAATCTAGTGGAGAGAAAAGTGGAGGGGAAAAAAAATACACACGGCACATGCAGGTGAGCGCAAAATGTTTAATACACTTTGGACAAAACACACACACACACACACACACACATATATAACAGGACATACTGATTTGCCTTTGACCCATTCTGTGGCCAGGGAACTTGAAGCGATGGCTGATCCGCAACCGAACGTTTTGAATCTGGCATCCACTATCTTTCCGTTCTCATCAACCTGGATCTGTAAAAAACACAAGAGTCACTCCTGGTCACATGCTCGCTTGCTCTCACTCTCTCTCTCTCTCTCTCACACACACACACACACACACACACACACACACACACACACACGAGCAGCAGTGACATGGTCAAATCCAGCCTACCTGCAGCTTCATGACATCCCCGCAGGCTGGTGCTCCGACTAAACCGGTCCCCACATTCTTGGCGTTCTTATCGAAGGAACCAACATTTCTTGGGTTCTCATAGTGATCCACCACCTTCAAAATGTTATCAGCAACGAACAGGTTAATAAGCCATGACTTTCATAAACACAACACTGCATGAGGGGGCGCCAAGTGGGTGAAAGTTGGGCCGAATCCCAAATGGCCCCCTACCGGAGTTGTAGTGCACTAGTTAGGGGGGAAGAGTTATTTATTTTACACTCCGTTATAAAGGGACTAATCTGCGATTTGGGATTCAGCCCGAGCATAATTAACTGACGGAAGTGTTTACAGCAAAACTCTTGAAGATAAATTAACTAAAAATTAAATGCGAAGTTTTACAGTGTATCGCTGTAGAGTTTGGGACACTGTGCGCTTTTCCTATATTAGCTAACTGTGTGTTTTTAATGCTAACTAGAGTGAAGTGCTACATAACACTTCAGCTCAGCCTCGGTGTTCGGGCCTAAAAGTTCATTCTGGCTTACAGAAAGCCAGACTTAAAGGAGTTAAACATGAAGTGAAATATTCACTCACTTTTTTGTGGTAGCAACAAACAGCTTTAATCTCCGGCGACGTCAAGGTTCTGCCGAGAAACGCCAAGGACCCGAAACAGCTTCTGACCGACCCGAGCGCCATGTTCGCTGTGACGTCACCCAGGAGGGGCGGAGCGTGTGTGTGGATCAGTAAACAGACGGTCCGCGGGGCGGCGGCAGGGGGCGCAGGAGAGCCGACACTCCGACTCCGACTCGCGCTGTGCGGAGCATCGATGGAGTCGATTCTCCCGAGTCAGTTACACAAACATTCAGGTCCTCATTCCCAAACTAAAATAACACAAGACGAAAAGGGTGATCGTGAGCTGTAGTTACTGCACATACTATACTATTACTGACAGTAAGAATAACAAGAATAATAACAATAGTGATGCTTTGCTTCGCCGGCACCACTAATAATCATCTTTACACAGTTTTCAACTTGTTCCTTATAGAAACTCTGTGCTGTCATGCCAGAAAATAATCCCCAAATCCCATCAGCATCTCCTTATACAGAGAAACATCTCGTTATTAAGAGAAAAGCATCTCCTTATACAGAGAAACATCTCGTTATTATAAAATTAACATATTATTATGAGATGAGCATCTCGTTATAGTGAGACAAACATCTTGTTATTACGAGACAAAAACATCTCTATAATCCCTGCCTGAGACTCAAACCCGCAATGTTTGGATTAAAAGTCAGACTCTCTAACCATTAAGACATAATTACCTCCTTATTATATGAAAAACATCTCGTTATTACGAGAAAAACATCTCCTTATACGAGACACAAACATCTTGTTATTCCGAGACAAAACATCTCGTTATTAGCCTAATAGAAACTCATGTTGAAAATGCTAGATAGTACAGTTGACAGAATTAATCAAAATTTACGTCATTCTTGGCTTGATTAAGTTTAAGTGTGCCGGATAGTCTATTCTGTCCTGTCAGATCTGATTTATAAAATAGCAAAACAGCCCAAGTGAATCATTTTCCCTGTGCGGAGTCGACTCACACTCCTGGCTTCTAAAAGCTGTGAATCGGAGAGTCGACTCAGTTTGCGTCCGACTCCCGGCTCTGATTAAACCGCCGCTCCACTGAGTTGAGTTATCACATCAGTGTTAACACTTTCTTTGGCAGAATGTTAGTGATTAATGACTGTCTTACAGCATCCTCCTGCTCATAAAGAAGACGCTTCATGACATAGGCTCAGTAAAAAAGAAGCGCAGGTCTGTGTGTTTTTTTTTTATTTATCCGTAGCTCATTGGATCAGGCTGCAGCTCGGGCGCGCGCATCCTGTTACCAGGCAGATCCTCGCAAACATGGCGGCGACTGGGAACGAAGCGGAGACGCTGTTAGCTGATATCAAGGAGGAGGAGGAGGAAGCCGAGGAGATGGAGAGAGAAATGGAGTCGGGAGAGGAAGAGGCAATGGGCGTCGAGAATTCCGAAGATGAAGAGGACGACGACACGTCGGAGGACGAGCGAGAAAATGAAGCAGAAATCCAGCGCTTGGAGGAGCAGGTAAGCTAGGCTAAGCTAGGCTAACTAACTAACTAGCCTGCCTTCAGCTATGAGAATGAATGGCGAAGCCCGGCTAAGCTAGTTAGCCGTGGTACGCAGTTGACCAAATAGTAAAAAAAGTGTCACTGCTTGTCACTTTCTGTTGCTGTTTTTAAAGATGGAGATATTTTCAGTTATTGTGTGCTCAGACTTCGGTTTGGGGAAGGCGTTGAACTGCTAATTAGCATCACTTTATGCGCAAGCTAACTGTCTCTGTCTAACTTTAGTGTTTTATTTATTTATTTTGTTACAGCACACGCATAAATGTTTAGGTCGACACAGTGTTCGTTTGTGAATGTGTGTTAATGTGAACTGATAGGCAGAGTGGAGGTGCTAGCTGGCGGAGTCAGGCGCGGACAGGCTCCCGAGCTTCCGAGCGTGTAGTCAAACTGCGCGCCATGCCGTGGGCGTGCAGCCGCGCGGCTCCTTCTCCTCAGCGCGCACAGCAGCAGCTGCTGCAGCACGAACCCGTTTCCACACACGCGTTTGATCAGATTAATCCGTCTGAGAGGCGTGCAGAGGCGTCTCCACAGGCTTCACCAGCGACCCGCAGCGTATTGCGCAATAGACTTTAACACAGGCGCGCTTATAAATGTCGTTCAGTCATTTATTTTTTTTTTGCGCAAGTGGTTGAGATCAGTGTCGCGCCGGAATGACGTCACGGACTCATTTGCATGCCAGGTTATTCATTTGCATATCAAGGTACATGAAGATGGCAGATTTTTATCTATCACTCATCTCTTGTAGGAAAGCAGTCATCTTTCTCGGTCACGGCACCAGGCACAGTTTAAACTTTTACGCCTTTACAAAATACAAGGTGCAAAGGTGCAAAAATGTGTTGTTGTTTTTTTGTTGTTAATTTTCAGATTTGTTCGAATAACCTGAAAGAAATGTAAAACATGATAAGAAATAGTTTGATAACTGTAACATACGTATGTACTGATTGGTATATGTGTGTAGTGTGAATACAATCCGGACCTGCTGCATCCGCCATGTTGGCATCGTCATGTGACCTACGCTGTCATAGGAACCGCAAAAACTTGAAGAGCCTGCCAGATTAGAGCACCTGTTTTTTTTTTTTTCTTGTTGAAACCTTCCCCAAGTTAACATTTTACTGGTACGCTTAACTGATACACTTGAAAAGAGCCAACGCGCTGCCTTCTGGCATTTTTGATTCTGCCGGCTCTTCCGCGCCAGTCCCAGTGCCTTATGGGATAGCGCAGTGTCCACTCCATACTGCAGAACCTCGGCGGAAGCAGCAGGTCCTCCGGGTGTTTCTCGCCTACTGACTTATGAATGCTGAGAATTCGAACACGCTGCTCCTTTGGCGTACTGCTTTTCATCTACTGTGTAGTTGGATAGTAGGGACAAACCTTTTTTGTGTTTGGATGGGCTTCCTGTTGTCGTTTTATAGACACTCAACTTGACAGACCATAAGTCCTGGGGCGGAGCTTCAGGAGCATGGGTGGGAGTGGGGGCGGGCTTAAGGGAAAAACATTTAAATGTGCGTTAGGTAAGATTATTATTATTATTATTATTATTATTATTGTTATTATTATCTTATATTAAGTCTGTAATTGTTAGGTTAGTTCGACATTTGAATGGCTCCCAACCATGTTTATGAAGCTCCGCCCCCAGGATCTACTACGGCTTGTAGAGTATTTATATTTGTTTTGTTTCTATTATTTTCCATATATCTTCTAGGTTATTTATACAAGTGAGGAATAAAAAAAAAATTGCACCTTTTAAATATCAATGATTGGTTGTTGGGAAGCAGTGGAGGTCAGTGATTGGTCGCTGGGAAGCAGTGGAGGTCAGTGATTGGTCGCTGGGAAGCAGCGGAGGTCAGTGATTGGTCGCTGGGAAGCAGCGGTGGTCAGTGATTGGTCGCTGGGAAGCAGTGGAGGTCAGTGATTGGTCGTTGGGAAGCAGTGGAGGTCTGTGATTGGTCGTTGGGAAGCAGTGGTGGTCAGTGATTGGTCGTTGGGAAGCAGTGGAGGTCAGTGATTGGTCATGAGCGTAACACAGTCAGGCGTTATACACTGATGGTGAGTCAGGCGAGCCTGC
>CM074968.1:3385592-3408382 GCA_037577455.1 Pangasius macronema | reverse complement strand
GTCAGTGATTGGTCGTTGGGAAGCAGTGGAGGTCAGTGATTGGTCACTGGGAAGCAGTGGAGGTCAGTGATTGGTCATTGGGAAGCAGTGGTGGTCAGTGATTGGTCGTTGGGAAGCAGTGGAGGTCAGTGATTGGTCGTTGGGAAGCAGTGGAGGTCAGTGATTGGTCACTGGGAAGCAGTGGAGGTCAGTGATTGGTCACTGGGATGCAGTGGAGGTCAGTGATTGGTCACTGGGATGCAGTGGAGGTCAGTGATTGGTCATGAGCGTAACACAGTCAGGCGTTATACACTGATGGTGAGTCAGGCGAGCCTGCTGTCTCAACTCGTATAACAGCAGCTGTGATGTGAGCTGGAGAGCATGATCGAGTTCAAGACAGTCACAAACATCTGTTCAAAAGTCACTAGATTTCTCAATATTTTTAAAATTAAAGTCACTAAAGGAATCTAAAATGTCACCAAGAATAGCAATAAAGTCTCTAAAGTGGCAGCGCTGGATGAGATTTCCTTCAGATCTCTGCTCTCCGACTAGATCATTCTGGCTGTGCAAGATTATAACAGCAAAGCACATCCTCATTTAGTTTACAAGAGTTTAATAGAGCACGACTGCCATATGGAGATAAAGAGAGATTTGTGTTTGTTTCTCCTCTTCTGTGTGTTGTGTAAGCCAGAAAGAACAGGCTGGTGTGAATATTGTCCTGTAACAGCAACACCCAAAGTGTTTTATTCCTCTCTAGTCAGAGAAATTTACCAGAGATTACACTTTTTATTAGATAAACAGCACGTACGTTTTATACGTTCAGCTTCGTTTCCTGAAGCAAGAATTGAGAATTTCACATTGCTGTGGTGTAATACGCATGAATGTACTGTGTAAAATTAGTGGCACTCTGAGTCACACATCTAATATTTCCTCTGCTCTAGGTTCCTCCTCTGACCTGCTGACTTAATCAGAAGAGGTGCACTATAGCTGTGTGCACAGAGCGAAGGATGAAGTCATGCCTGTAGGTTTTAGAGTTGTCCTGGTGGGTCTGACAGCAGCAGCCACGCTTCGGTTGATCTGGACCGGCTGTACGTCTCTATAGTGTCACATAGAAAAGAGAATATGTGAGGTGGCCTAGAAATCCTTCATAAATATAAATAGGTTTACTTTTTTGCATGTTTTTCCACCACAAGTAAAGTTCTAGCATTAGACAGTGTGGAAAGGGAGACAACTGCGCTTAAAGATTTCATTTTTGACTGCAGCACAGGAGACATTTTGACAGCTGCTATCTGATTCAGAACTGAACTGATTAGGCTCATGTCCATTTCCCGAAGGCACGTATCCATCCAGCAGCCAGTCCATTGACGTAGAACATTCACTCTGTGAGGAATTCAGGCGTCTTTAGGCAGATCGTCCGATTTTACCGCTGTGTTCGTTAAACTCACTCAACGCGATCTTTGCATGAAGAAGCAGGATTAAAATTAACCTCGAGGTGCCTGGAGTAGCCCAAAAAAATAATCAAGCTGTTATATAATCTGAGCTTTTGCTGATGAACGGTGTAGAGATCACAAACGACTGCGAATTTAGTCTTGACTAATTCCCACCCGCCCTCCAGCCAGCTCTCTCCTATCATACATCAGCTTCCAACCCGGGGAGGATGCAGCCTAACGCGTGCTTCCTCCGAGACTCGTGAAGCCAGCCAGCTGCGTCTTCTCGAACTGCTGCTCATGCTGCATCACAGGGCGGCGGAACAGTTGAAGGAAAGTGCTATCCGCCCTCTTCCGCATAGCCTTTTCCTCAGACCTTTGATTCACAATATCGATAATAGAAAGTTCTTGCTGTTCCTTGCAACAGTAACCCACGCTCATCTCCACGTCTAGTCTTAATTGCGGTCATGTACGTCATTTGCACCCACACACGATGACCAGAGTGTGGACCAGGGCGTATTTTCTGTAATAAAGCCTCTGTTGCTTATCAATTATTCATTCATGCACACTGAGAAGCTGTTTTCTTTTACATGGTGATTTTTGTCATGCTCTTCAACACGCTTCAGGTTTCACGAAACAAACATGAAAGCCGAGTGCCGAGGTGTCGAATGGTGAGGGTCTGAGGCTCAAGACGGACGGCTGCGTTCGGAGCGTGATCCGACCAGAGTCTGATCTTTTCACTAATCACGGCTCTTCTGCCCATTCTGGAAAATGATGTCTCTTCACCTTTCAGCTGCATTCTTGAGAATTTAAACGAGCTCGAGAGCTACACAATGATTTTGACGTTATAACTTTGTCTTTCAACAGCAGATGAAATACTACGAATGATTATTATGTGCAGCTCAAATCAGAAGTGCAGTCATTACTGCGAACAAGTTTATTGGTAAATTATATATTTTATTAGAATCCAGTTATTTCGTATTAGCATGCATAAGAACATTCATTCATGTAAAGCTCGACTGATCAGCTTCAGGTAGCTCTTCAAATTTTATACGCGGATCACGTGAAGGTTAAAAAGCTTATTTATTTCAGTTGTACGCACGGCTTTCATCAAACTCGCACGTTTCATATTAATGGCCTGAAAGAAAGCAATCCAAAAGGAATCCATAAATTAAGACAGATAAGACGAGCGCCATAATGGTGCCCTGTAAAAGACTGAAGAGTTAGTGTGTGTGTGTGTGTGTGTGTGAGAGAGTGTGTGTGAGAGAGAGTGTGTGTGTGTGTGAGAGAGAGTGTGTGTGTGTGTGAGAGAGAGTGTGTGTGTGTGTGTGAGAGAGTGTGAGAGAGTGTGAGAGAGTGTGAGAGAGTGTGAGAGAGTGTGTGAGAGTGGTAGCTGATGTGCTGCAGTGGCTGAGCTGCATTAGTGGAAGATTTAGCACTTTCCGTGTTTAGGAAGCTCTTTCACCGAAAGTTGTAGTCTTTCGTTGTTTTCTACTTGGTGAGCTTGGCCTTTTATGGAGTTTTTGTGATGATCACTAAATGTAAAACGTGTCATTTACACGCTTTGGCTGTTTACAGGTTGTTGGACTTTCTCAACATGGCCCATGTGTGAAGAAAATCAGCCTTTTCCTAAACTTTTGTAAACCTACTGGGAATGTTTTTAGTTTGGTTTAGCATGTGAAAAACATTCCCACACACATTTCCTAAGACATCAGCACTACTTCAAGTAATTAGTGAGTAATTTAATTCTGGTTTAAGCTTTTTTTATTATTATGACGCCACTTTGTAAATCGGCTGTTGTGCACGTGGCTTGGCTGCGCAGCAGGTAGAGTCAGATCTTGTCCACAGTTATAAGTTTGCAGAAACATTTGACTGAATGTCTTTACTGCTGTCCGCCTGCAGCTGGTCCTCGTCGCCTCACTGTTTCTCACTAACCTTTTGCACTCTCTGTCGTGACCTTGCAGCTGTCGATCAATGCATTTGATTATAATTGCCACGTGGACCTGATCAAGCTGCTGAGGCAGGAAGGGAAGCTGTACAGACTGCGCAAGGCCAGGCAGAAGATGAGCGAGCTCTTCCCTCTTACCGAAGGTGTGAGCCCAGTTTTTTTTCCCATTAACTAATTAACAAAAATTGTTCATCATCATTGTGCTACATGTATTTCATGTAGCACGTGTTTGTAAAATGGCGGTTGTGTGCTACAGGTGTATGAAGCTTCAGCACTCGCTTTTTTGGGTTCTTAACCAAATTATAACCAACACTAAAGCTGAACATTAGAAAGTGCGAAAGGCTTTGGTTATGTAACTGTTCATTTGTTTGGCACAATCACACAACCGCCTCTGTGAGGTCTATTGTCACGGCTGGTCCTTTGTTACTCTGAAAAATGATTTACACGCGGTTTATATATGTTATGAATAAATTAGTGAATGTCTGCTGTGCTTTTCGTATCACTGTGGGTGGAAGCAGCTTCTATTCCTGTCCAGCTGCTAGGCCAATGCTCGGGGCAGAGGTAAGTTATTGTTCCTCAGGGTGCTTGTGGGACTCTCGAGTCACATCTGAAACTCATGACATAATTACGCTGGAGCTTCGCTGCTTGAGCTGAGCTTGTTAAGAGCAGGTAACAGTGCAGGAGTCACTGGAATGAAGAAGAAGAAGAAGGAAAAAACACTGATACAGATATCATTTCATAACTCAGTGAAATTATAATAGGACTGTATGATATAAGCAGTCATTCTGTACTGTATGAGCAGACAGTAAGTTCAGTGACATTTGTAACGTGTTGCATGTTTTGGGAAAATCTTTTACATTTGGCATTCCTTCACTGACGTCATGCTCTGATTGGCTGCGCAGAGATCTGGCTGGACTGGCTGAAGGACGAAATCGGGCTGATGGAGGGCGACGAGGCCGAGCGTGAGAAGATCTACGAGCTCTTTGAGAAAGCTGTGAAAGACTACATCTGTAAGTGTGGCCCCGTTTCGATAAAACATCTGAATGAACAGAACAGGAAAACTCTCAGTTTTTACATTTTTGTGGCTTTATTTTTTTATTTTTTCTAACCCCCATCTGCCAGTTGAAGCAAGCAGCTGCCACGTCGTGTATAACCGACCTATTAAATCCATTGTCTGTGGATTTATGATATTACACGTTGCTCTATATTTTGAGATTCTAATCAGGAAAAAGCCATCTGTTGTGATAGAAAAAGAAATTCCATAAAAATAAATAAATAAATAAATCCATGACTCATTGTAGCTTGTGATCTAGCAGATGTTACTGGTAGGTTTCTTTTAAAAAAAAAAAAGAAAGAAAAACCTGGAAGGCTTATCTGTGGCAGAAAGTGCAATGCGGCCCCAAGGAGAAGCTGCTGTTTCCCCAGACAGGAGACAAGGCAAATAAAAATAGAAAAGATAGATTTTAAAGACGGTTCCTCCAGAAATAGTGTGACATTGCAGGAGGAAGATCACTGCTCTTTATGCTCAGTGCTCTTGTGGGCTCACTTGCATCTCGCACAGGTCCTGATATCTGGTTGGAGTATGCACAGTACTCTATAGGTGGCATGGGCGCTGAGGGAGGCATCGACCGAGTGCGCGCCATCTTCGAGAGGGCGCTGACCGCCGTGGGTCTGCACATGACCAAAGGAGCCGCGCTCTGGGAGGCGTTCCGGGAGTTTGAGATCGCCATCCTCTCCACCCTCCAGGTATTCCAGATCTGTTGCTTTACACAGAGTGCTCAAAAGTAGCTCTCATTCAATGCAAGGAAAAAAACTAGCTGATTATGCAAAGATCCTGCTCTCTGCCACGAGAGATTAAACATTAACATGCTGTGCTATCTGTTACAGCCTCCTCCTGGCAGCATCTCAAGTCCTGAGCAACAGGAGCAGCTGAACGTGCAGCTCGACAGAATCCACACTCTCTTCAGAAGGCAGCTTGCCATACCTCTAATGGGTAAAGAGGTTACCTCCCTTTCTGATCCATTCGTACGGGTGGACTGGTCCGCTTCCTTTTCCTTTACATCTCTTACACGCAAAGACACCTCTGATCCCTGTCTTCCTGCACGTCTCTGTCTTTCACATATCAGCTCATCTGCTTCTGTCTGAGAGAATAATGAAATAACGAAGCAGGCTGGACACTCACACAGAGCTATAGTTACATCTCTAATAACAATAATGCACCAGCTTCCCAGTCTGGCCATCTCAATCAGTCCAAGACTAAGCTTGGAGTCGGGATAAATGTGACACAATGACACATGGTACAGGAGGAGTTTAAAAAAAAAAAAAGAAAAATTTCAAAAATTCCACACACAAATCTCTTCCATGTTATTATATTTTCACTGTGAAAACTCACTGCGTCGTAAGTGTGTGGTTTCAGCTTTTCCATGCAAACCTACGCAGGCGCATGTGCTAAAAGGAGCCAAGAGCTGCCCACCCACTCCACCTGCGCCTAGCCAGATGGTGTGTGTGTGTGTGTGTGTGTGTGTGTGTGTGTGTGTGTGTGTGTGTTTTGATGATAAAAAAGGAGAAAGCCAGAACTGCTCCTTCTCTCGCTGAACAAAGCCAAAACACATATTATGCTCCTGAGCAGCTTGGCTCATTTCTCCCTGGCTTTTATGCTTCTTTTCTAGGAAATCCATATTTTTCCGTACGGCTGTAGTAACCTTCTTTGGTGCTGCTGTGTTTCGTATGACCTTGAAACAAGAACAAGATTTTTCATGCATAAGAGAGAGAAAATGTGTGTGTGTGTATTTATGCATTTGTCCAATCAGCCAATCATGTGGCAGCAACACAATGCATAGAAACATGCAGATACAGGTCAAGAGCTTCAGTTAGTCAAAAGTGTGATCTCTGTGACTTTAACCGTGGCATGGTTGTTGGTGCCGGATGGGCTGGTTTGAGTATTTCAGAACCTGTTGACCTCCATGGGACTTTCTCACACAACAGTCTCTAGAGTTTACACAGAATGGTGCGAAAAACAAAAAAACAAAACATCCCGTGAGTGGTTTTGTGCATGCTGAGATGCTTTTCTGCTCACCACGGCTGTAAAGAGTGATTATATGAGTTACTAAATCCTTCATCAACAAGGCGTTTCCACCCTCGCTCACTGTTGTTTGTTTGTTGCACCAGTCTGTGTTAACTCTAGATACTGGTGTGTGTGTGTGTGTGTGTGTGTGTGTGTGTGTGTGTGTGTGTCTGTGAAAATCCCAGGAGATGGGAATACTGAAATACTCAAACCCAGCCAACAACCATGCCATGGTTAAAGTCACAGAAATCCCATTCTGATGTTTGATGTGAACATAAACCGAAGCTCTTGACCTGTATCTGCATAATTTTATGCCCTGTGTTGCTGCCTCATGATTGGCCGATTGGACAGCTGCATGAATGCGCACATGATGAAGGCTACAGTAACTCGAATAACCACTCTTTACACCCGTGGTGAGCAGAAAGGCATCTCGGAAAGTGCAACACCTCGAACCTTAATGCAGATGGGCTACAGCAGCAGAAAACCATACCGGGTTCCTCTCCTGTCAGCCAAGTCGTGGCTTCTGTCACGGCTCACCAGAACTAGACAGTTGAAGATCTGGTCTAATGAAACGCCACCTGGCCTGATGAATCTCAGTTTCTCAGATGGTAGGGTCGGAATTTGGCGTCAGTAGCACGAATCCATGGACCCAACATGCCTTGTGTCAACAGCTCATGCTGGTGGTGGTAGTGTAGCGGCGTGGGAAATGTTTTATCGGCAACCCATTGGGCACCTTAATATAAATCGAGCACCTTTTAGCGTAGTTCCTAAACAGGAAAGCAGTGTTGCTGTAGGTGAAATTCCCTTAAATGTACTCAAACTGAACGTTTCATACTAACAGATATTTAAAAAAAAAACAAAAAACCCTACATGCCCAATGAGACTCCCTTATCCTAAAGACTGAAGAGTGAAAGAATCTTTGGTTTTGGTGCATGGAGTGTACGTTATACGTTACTAAGCCTTCTATGATCTGCAGATATGGAGAGCACGTACACCGAGTACTCGGATTGGACGGACGAGGGCGTGTCGGAGACAGTCACGCAGCACTACAAGCGCTCCCTGCAGCAGCTGGAGAGTCGCAGGTCTCACGAGGAAGCGCTGGTATAACACGCATCATACTTCTAAAAATGAAAAAATATAAAAATAAAAATACACTGCAAACTGTTCCGTGTTCATGTCTCTGTGCCTCTCCCCTGCGCCGCAGTTGGTGTCGGAGCCGCCGAAGCTGGCGGAGTATCAGAGCTACATCGAGTACGAGATGAAGGAGGGAGACCCTGCTCGAGTTCAGATCATATTCGAGAGAGCGCTGGGGGAGAACTGCTTAGTTCCAGACCTTTGGGCCAAATACACCACCTATCTGGTACGTGCTAGAACCTGTAGCGTTTGGGCCCAAATGGCTTTCCATCATGACTGTAACCTCTTAAAACCCAGCAAAACAGCTTTTGAGATCCAGCCACAAGAGAAGAATGCCTCCAGTAAGTGCCAGTTGAAAAGCGCCAAGTACTTCCACAGAATAATATCACGGCATTCTCAATCAGATCGAATGCCTAGATACACCCCGTCCCATTTACACACTCTCTCTCTCTCTCTCTCTCTCTCTCTCTCTCTCTCTCTCTCACGCACATTTATTTATTTATTTATTTATTTATTTAACATCATCTGTGCTCACGCTGCCTTGCTGCATCTCACTCAGTTTATTCAAGAGCATTTTAATGACATGGTAATGAGATGCACTAGGCACAAACGCACCGCGGCCCATTAGGGGCTTGAGCACAGATGGAGAGAGGACAGGAGGGAGGGAGAGATGACGGAGAGAGAGCTTCAGGTGGAACGGAGCAGGAGGAAACACTTCCCTAGACAAATACAGGGAAAGCTCTTTCTTCCATGTAAAAATGGGAGAGAAAACACCTTCCAGATGAGCAGCCAGAGCTTCACTTTACTTTATTATTTTTTTCTTCTCCTTTTCTTTCAGGCAGGGACTAACATTCACGGCTGCGTTGAGGACGCTAAAATCCCAGCCTCACGCAGTGGCTTTTAGCTTTACACAGAAAGCTTCTCTAGTGGCTGATGTAGCGCATTAAAGGCAAATGTGTAATTAAATCCGCTGTTGCGTGCTTGTACTCTAAGCTGATTAAAATGATGCCAGCTGTGCAGAACTGAATTATAATGCCCTTTTTAACTTTAAACACACTATTCCTTTTTTTTTTCTCTCCCTAATGATTTCTTCTGATGTATTAATTGCTGATGATGAGCACCTTCGTTTTAAAAAACAAACAAACAAACAAACAAACAAAAAACACATATGGGTCAGAGTAATTTCTGGAAATAATAGCCGCCTTGATACAGCTGAGTGGTGTAAGATGTTATTGAGTTTTTAAATTGTTCAAAAGTAATAATGAATGAAAAGTTTCCCTTCTTAAGTTCAGTCAGACCTCAGATGTGCATGGCAGTGCGTGAACCTCTGTAGTGTTTCTCTGGGAATACACATTGTAGCGGGCTGTGAATAAATACCGTTGCATGTCAAACTTATTCAGTAACACGAGGCAGATGCTGGAAAAGAATAACAAAACAAAACAAAAAAATCTGTAGCGCGGTGTTTGGAGAGCAGGACGTCACGCGCGTGTTGCAATCGCCGTCTCCAGAACTCTTAAGATGTGTTCGGAAATTTGAGAATTGGATTTCGTTTTGAGACAAACAGCTTTATGTGACCAGTCGTCAGGGCTGGGTGCCAGGACTTTTGGCTCCCTCTGCTGGTAGACAAACTGAAGCGTTGGATTGGAATACAGAGAGCAGGTTGAAACCCTTGTAAAGTGATTCGAAGAGCAGACCGAAGTATATGAATGCGTTTGAGATGTATGTGGACATGGAGATCGTCTTAGATGGCTTGTTCATCAGATCTGCCACAGGAGCAGAGCACACCGTACAAGCTTAAGAAAGTGCATGTCTTGTTAGCCAAATTAAACTGATAAAACTGCATCAAAGCACTGCTAACATGTACACTGTAATCCATAACATATTTTTAAGACCCCTAGGACAGTGAAATGCTTGTGTCAACCGTACACAATAAAAATGATGTCTCGATTAGTATAATTAGTAACGAGTCTCTCATATCGTTCCTCCAGGATCGCCAGTTGAAGATCAAAGAGCTGGTGTTGTCCTGTCATGAACGGGCTGTCCGGAACTGCCCCTGGACCATGGGCTTGTGGAAGAGCTACCTGTTGGCTCTGGAGAGACACCACGCAGAGCATCACGTAATCTCCGGTACTGGATTACTAAAGACAGAGAACAGTAACATGCAGACAGGTGACGAAGTAAAGGGAAACGTGAGGTCCTGGCTCACCTGGGGCCACCAGAAGAGAATCCAGATTCTACTTGAACACCATTCTTCTAAACGATATTCTTTTTAATTAGTGGATAGATGATGATGATGGTGGTGTGTAATGGTGATGATGATGATGATGATGATGGTGGTGGTGATGATGGTGATGTGGTGGTGGTGATGATGGTGGTGGAGGAGAGTTGTCACTCCATAATCTCCTCATAGGTGTTAGATTTCTGTACATCATTTTCATCTTCATCACGCCATTCAGTTAGACCCCTGTGGGTGGAGGCGGAGTCACCCTGGAAGAGGCCACTCCCATCAGCATCAGCATGTTTCATCATCAAGATCAGCCCGAAGAAGTTTGTAACTGAGAAGACAAGCAGAGCCAAAAATAAATTACAATTTTTTGTTTTCCCCTTTAATCTGTCACCTGTGTGTATATTTTTGAAATATTAATTAAAAGCATATTATAGTGAAATAGTGAAATATCACAGATCGCCATGTCTTACTTTAAATGTGTCTTTCTGCAGATGTGTTCGAAAAGGCGCTGAACGCCGGCTTCATACAGGCCACCGATTATGTAGAGATCTGGCAGTCATACCTGGATTACCTGAGGAGACGTGTCGATTTTAGCAAAGGTGAGAAGACTACTCTACTGCATTTAATAAATTATCCTCGAGCCTTAATGTAGCTTGACCACGGCGCGATCAGTGTCCGAAGATCTTTCAGGCTAATGCAACAAACGAGCAATGGAGGTCATCAGAAATCTAAATCTGAACCGAATCTGGAAAGAGAAGTTCAGAAAGCACATACCACAAACTTTTGGCCACACAGTGTTTATACCATGTCCGCTCTTTCACAGTGCCGTACAGTGAAGTATATGAAATTTAGGCAAGCATTAGCGTGAGCTAGACTCGCGTCAGTTAAACACTTCTTCATAGTCATAGTCTCGTAGCTCAAGTGCAGAAATACAGAAGTCATTGTTCACTTGAGTAATTTATCGACTGATGACTGATTACAGAGGGGAGCAGAGAGCTAGAGGAGCTGCGGGCAGCTTTCACACGCGCTCTCGACTACCTGAAGCAAGATGTGGAGGAACGTAAGTGGCATTCAGCATCTTTCTTTTATTCTAATCAGCGCAATCTTTAATGGATAAAATCTATTTCATGACGACAAACCAAACGAAACGTTTATTTATTGAATCGTTATCTGTTAAATCGCTTAAATCGACTCCTGGTTGGTATCGGTGCAGCTCATAGTATATTTTTCCCCCCAACTCTCGCCGTCTGGTTACAGGGTTTACTGAGAGTGGCGATCTGTCCTGTACGATAATGCAGATCTGGGCCAGAATAGAGGTGAGCGCAAATCACACGTCCACCAATCTGACATTTCTGGTGGAACAGAGCTGTATAATAAAAACGAGTAGTACACTTGGAAAGTAATTTTGCACACACAACGGTGCACACGTACCGTGTTTATATTTATTATATCTGAACGCAAACATGATCCTGCAGCAGCTTCGCCTGAACCAGGCTCGAATTTGACCTCCGGCTGTTTATCTGATTTACTCTCTGTTCCCTTCAATAGGCTTTGCACTGTAAGAATATGCAGAAAGCACGAGAGCTGTGGGACAGCATCATGACTAAAGGGAACGCCAAGTACGCCAACATGTGGCTCGAGTACTACAACCTGGAGAGGTCAGTGATGTCATCGAAATCAGCACATCAGAAATGATGTCAGTTCGAAGCACATTATTCCTCCTCATGCCAGACAATGAGAGCCAAAGTGCACAGCTTTGCCGTAACGTTGGTCATGCCCTTTCATTATACTCTCAATGGAACCTTGTTACTGAAGTGTTTAGTTTGTGGATTTGTGATCTGGTGATGAAATGCAGGTAAATTAAAGCCGTGTCTGTTCTCAGGTCGTATGGAGACGCTGCACATTGCAGGAAAGCTCTTCACCGAGCGGTGCAGTGCACGTCAGATTATCCAGAGCACGTGTGTGAAGTTCTTCTCACGTTTGAGAGGGTTGAGGGTATGTGCTGCAGAACTCAAACAAAACGTTTAAGCTCTTTTGGCCAGCCTTGGACTAAACACCAAGACTGGGATTTTATTCTTCTGGAAGAAATATATATTAAAAATAAAAATTACCTTTCTCCTCTCCTCTTGCTTTCTCTTCTCGTCATGTCTCTGCTTATCTTTTTCTCTTCCTTTGCTTTCTCTCCTTTTCTCATCTCTTCTCTGAAAATTCCAATTTATCTTGTACTTTTTATTTCTCTTTTTCTCGCTTGTTCCTTCATTTAAATCGCCACCTGTTTTATATATTGTATTTTTAAATACGAAAGTTTTTTTTCCTTTTTCTCCCGCTCCCTTTTTCCCCTCCTCCTCCCTGCTGCTTTCTGCCTTTCTCTAATGGCTTACTCTATCCATCTGCAGGTTCCCTGGAGGACTGGGATGCTGCTGTCCAGAAGACCGAGTCTAGACTGAATCGGGTGAACGAGCAGAGAGCGAAGGCAAGACCTCCCTTTCATCCTGCTGTGTTTGTAGACAAATGAGTTCTTTGCACATCACTATGTTTATCGTAAAACAGCTTCCCCTGCTCAGGTGTATGTCGGTTCACTCGTTTAATGAAGGTGTGTTTTTGTAGCATCAGTACAATGAGGTTTATGCCAAGTGTTCCGGGGGGAAGCTCTTTGTGCGCTGTTCACGTCGGATCTTACATCTGATCGGCGTTTCCATACAGGCAGCAGAGAAAGAGGCCCTGCTAGTCCGGCAAGACGAAGATCGAGCCGAGCAGCGTCGCAAAGCCAAGGCGGAAAAGAAGGCGCAGAAAAAGAGCCAGAAAACGACCAGAACAGGAGACAAGAGGAAGGCAGAAGACGTGGGCGAAGATGAATGGGGCGAGGAGACTGGTAAGGGTGGTAAGAGAAAGCAGTTTAGAATAAAACTAAGTATTTCTATCCTTACACTCGTCCGTGATTTTCCAGAGCGCAAGAGGCACCGAGGTGAGGAGGATGTCTCGGAGGAGCAGATGGAGACGGAAAGCGGGCTGCACGGGCGCCGCGCTCCTCCGCAACACAAAACGGAGACTCCGGCTGCCCGGAAAAACCAGCAGGTGGTGACGGAAGTAAAGAACACAGCGGCCAGAATGCCCGATGAACGCAACGACTCGAACAGCGTGTTCGTCAGCAATTTAGCCTTCAACCTGGAGGACCCCGAGGGCAAGCTGAAGGCTGCGTTTGGGAGCTGCGGCACCATCGTGCAGGTGCGGCCAGTGTTCACTCCAAAGGGCGCCTTCAGAGGATACTGCTACGTGCAGTTCGAGGATGAGCTGGCAGCTCGGGAGGCACTCAAGCTGGACAGGCGGGAAGTGGATGGGCGGCCCATGTTCGTGTCTCCCTGCGTAGATAAGAGCAAGAACCCAGACTTTAAGGTATGTTTAAGGTGCAGCACGTAAGGGGGAGTTAGCGTATTAAGCTGGATGTTTCACGAATGCACATTTTCGCAAAATTTCAGATGGACATGCTTTGCTTGGATGTGTGGGATTTTTTTTTCATAGTGTGTTATAGCGTAAAAATCCCAATCTGTGTAAAGCTGACGTGTGAATCATCGATTATTATTATTATTATTATTTCTCTGCTTTTGCTAGGTCTTCAAGTACAACACATCATTGGAGAAGCACAAAATATTCATCTCGGGGCTGCCTTTCACCTGCACCGCAGAGAAGCTGGAGGAGCTGTGTAAGGAGCACGGCACGGTCAAAGCCGTCCGCCTCGTCACCAACCGCTCCGGCAAACCCAAGGTTCGGCCGCAGGTTCATTTCAAATACATTCCCGTTACCGGTGACTACACGAAGGCCATTATGACCTTGAAATGAAATGTTTGGAAAGTTTCCTATTTCCCAGCTCCTTATTTGCACTCAGTGTGCACAGATATCTGCAACCAGGAGCATCACAAATTTACACGATTGGTGTGTGTGTTCTGCAGGGCCTGGCCTATGTGGAGTTTGAGAACGAGGCGCAGGCGTCTCAGGCCGTGTTAAAGATGGACAGGACGAAGCTGGAGAATCACACGCTCTCTGTGGCCATTAGTAACCCTCCAGCCAGGAAGACCGAATTCACACCAGCTCTGGGAGGCATGATGCCTCGCCAGATTCAGGGCAGGTGAGTACAACAGCATCTCCAAGAGATCTGACTCTGTGAGTGCAGACCTCGCAGGCTCTCTGTGAAAGAATGCGATCATGTGACCAGTGTGCTCTGCGTAATTAACCGAATGCCGATTTGCACGATTTCCACAACGCACGTAGTCACATTTTTGCGTCATGATGCACTGCCTCTCCCCTACTTATAGCTGCTGTAAACAGCTGTTCCCTCACCTTCCACTTCTTTCCTCTCACTTGAGGATAATATGCAAATAGAAAAAGCTTGTTATAGGAAAATCCACAAATCCCATTACAGATGATTTAAGGCCGCGCTTGCTTTCAATACTGCACATAGCCTGAAGAAGCGAATCGAACTCTGCATGCTTAAGTTGCCTCAGATGGGCGACATGCAGGCCAGCTGGCTCGAGCAGCGAGATGCCGGTAAAGTAGCATTGCCACGCCAAAAACGAAAGATGTTCTCTCGCGTGTATTTCAGAAGAATAAAGAGGCCATGTTTGAAGTATTTAGTTTCATTTAAAAATCAGTTTACGTTCCGACAACAAAAGGACTTTTGCCAAAGTATCGAGAATCGTGATGCTGCATTTGGTATCGGTATCGAAGTCAAAACCCTGGTATCGTGACACTACTGTAGACCTCGCATCCCGAACAAGTGTCCGAGTGTTAATCGCCGCTTCCTGACCAATCAGAATCGAGAACTGAACAGCGCTGTGGTGTAACAGGCTTTATTATGGCACATACTCGTGTTACACTGACCATGGTTTAACCCTAGGCGTGGTTTTGTTAACTGAGTTTTTAATGTTATGATTTCAGTCGCGGTAAAGGACGCACACAGGTGTCTTTACTCCCTCGCTCTCTGCACCGTCAAAACGCGCCACAGGCGAAAACGGAGAACGGCACCGCCGCCAAACAGCAGGATGGCATGAGCGATGGCGTGCAAGCCGAAACCCCCGGAACGAAGCCCCTGTCCAACGAGGATTTTGCAAAGATGCTCCTGAAAAAGTGAAAACAACAACACAACAACCTGTTAACTTTGCCTTGTGTCCGAAGCCATTCTGTGTCCTTAATGCGATAGAGAGGAAGAAAAGCAGTGCTTGACGTTCTTTATTTTTTTTTCCTGTAAATACACAAACCCACCCAAGTTCTATTATTAAAAAAAAAAAAAAAAGGTTTTAATAGTATGTCCTTGAAACGAGTGCTTCATTTTGTTTCTTTGATCATGAGTGGGTTTGGAAGAAAGAAGAAGCGGGGATTTTCTTTTGTACATGATGTCAGATAATCCGTGTGACCCTTGTTGTTTTAAAATTAGGCATATGCAAGACCTTAATATTTACTATGAAAGTATAGTGTGTTATAAATTAGAAAGCTGTATGTATTTGCCATCATTTTAGTGTTTTTTTTTTCTTCTATACACTGCTTTGGTCAGGAAATTAAAAAAAAAACCTTTTAAAAAAACCGTGATCAGCATTTGTTAAGCATAATTTATTTGCAGCACTAGAACCCTCGAGAGTGAAGAACCCAGACCACGATTCCTAGACAAGACTCCTTTTCTGGATCCGAAGTTCGACTTCTGTAATTAACATGCGCTCCGATAACTAGCTCAAATCAATAAATCAATACGTAGTAGGATCTCGTCAGCCGTTTTTATATCCAGTGCGTAGCGTTTGCTTTTGTCTGGAATTCTTAACCGCTAGTGATGGTGTTCTGTTGAGCTCCTGGCGTGTTCGCTCTCGGAGAACATTTTACTCCTCAGTTAGTTTTATCATGTCAGTTGAGCCCTGTTTTTATAGTTGCACATGGCTGACGCAGTAGCTCTGCCTTACCTTGTCTTGTTAAAGCGAGGCTAGAACGTCTCTGTCCCATTGCCAGACTGCACAAATCTAGAACCTGATTCAGATTCGACACCGGATCAGTACGATCTCGATAAATCGCCTTCACAGGAACAGAAATGCACGTTCTGGGGTGAGATGCCCGTCGGGTTAGGTCTGGATTTCTTCCATCTGGCTGTGACGTTGCCTTAGATCGTTCCCCGTCTCTGTGGAACCGAACGTTCAAGCGATTAAGAATCTATGCAGCTGTTCATCGCTAGGAACCTTCCATATCAGTAAATAACACCCGCTCCCTCTGCCATACTGTACATACACACCACGCCATTTAGTACCAGTCATCCTGTCGAGATGAGAATGGAAGGGTCGAACCTTTAACTGAGTATTTATTATGTGTGATGTATATTATTTTTAGAATCCTACGCCGCCCCCAACCCCGCCTCCACCAGTCCCTTTTTATGGCGTGCTTGTTGAGTGTTCGCCTCCCTCGCCGGCAGGCCGTAACCGTTTTGTACAGCGTTTGTATATTTCGATCTGAAGGAATAGTAGCTCTAAATATTTGCTTCTGATCACCACAGTGGCCTAAATAGTAACGAGAAAAGAACCGTGCCGTCGCAATGTCTTGTTGTGTGTATCCTGATTTCTTTGAAAAGTATTGTTCCTGTCAACACCCCTCGAGTGTCCTTTTTATTTCGTCCAAATACGTTTACCCGATACGTTTTCCGTATCCTTTAAAACTGTATCACTCTCTTTTTTTTTTTTTTCCTCTCCATAATTCTTTTCCTTCATTGTTTCCTAAATTGTTTATTAAGAACAATTAAAACATATGTGGTCATTAAAACAGTGCTCGCTTATTTTTGTGTAACGCGTAAGGAAATAAACGCTGCTGTTAGAGGAAGATAAGCTGAAGATAAGCTGAAGATAAGCTATGATATTAATGATAATAATGATGATAATGTTACGATAGTTGCTTATTTTATAGTAATACTTTCTCCCAGAGTTTTATTCCTCTTCTACCAAAACAATTTGCAAACACTAGCCACTTTTTTTTTTTTTTTTTACTCGTTAAAGAACAGTGTGTACTTTTTATCCATTTAATGTTGTGGAATGTCTGAAAAACAAGTTCGTTATAGTATCACTTGTTATAGTAGCAGCTATAAAACAGACTTTGCCTCACCAGCCTCTTTTTTTTCTCTCTTGTGAAGATCCTGAAGACTTTGTTGGAAAACTTTCCTTAACTTAGTTACAGCTTTATAATTTTATGTTACAAATTCCTGACACTGGAGACTCCTTCCAAAAAAATCTCCACAAAAAAATTCTTAATTACAAGAATTTTTTAAAATCCTTTTACAGCATCCGTCACTTGTCCCTGTGTACGTTGTTCCTATAGAAATGAGGATGTGTTGAGGAAACAGAACCACACACACACCACAGAACAGCGCTCTGGTCAGTTAGAGAGGACAATAAAAGTGCTGAGCTCAATAATTTAATCATTGTTTCACACAATAATAAAATAACTTCACAAGTCAGTAAAATAAATAAATGTCACTCCGGAAATATAAAGTGCTTCTCGGTGTGCAAACCTCCAACGTGAGGCACAAAGTGGTACTGTGGCTAATATTCTATAGAGATAAACGTAACCTTAGGAAAAAAGCAAATAGCACAAAACACTGTCCAGTCTGTCAAGTCTTAAAGCATATTGAAATGGAGGAAATGAGGAAAACGTAGCTTACTAGCTGAAATTCTGTATTAGCAACATTAGCATAACTTTATAAAGATGGTGGTGCTTCTGATTGCTTTCTTTACTAAAATTGCATTTTAGTTCTGACGCCATTAAGATGATGTGTAAATGGCACTCGGATATGAATGACTACTGGTAACAAATAAAACGATAACATAAGGACCTCGAACTTTGTCCAAAATTGAAAATAATTCTTTGAAATAAAACAAAGGGACTGAGCATAAAGGGAAAATTTAGGTAAACACTGCTAAATGGCTAACTATTAAAATGTTTACTATTGGTTAGAATAAATGAAAGCCAAAAACCACCTCAGTTATCAACACCTAATTAACACTAGCAGAAAACACTGACATTAACCAATTTGGATGCATTCCCAATCTAATCTAATGGACCACTATGATGATAACAAAAATGTTAAGATTAGCCGCTATGACTAAAACAGGAACTAACATGAAGCGACAAAATGGGGAAAATGCTATGGAATGGCTTGAATGTAACACAAGCAATGATCGGGCGTTCTACAATCTGACCACCTGTATCTAATATTTTTCCTTGAGGCAGAAATAAAGTATCTGATTACAATTTCTCCCGAGAGCTAGGAAAGTCTCATGAAAAAAACAAAAGAGCAGTCCTTTGTTAAAAAGGTATTTATGAATCATATAATAACTACCTATATGCAAATTTCAGACTACTGTAATAAATTATGCAGGATTTGACTGTCTCGAGCACCAAACGATCAGGAAATTATTAAATGGCAGCATGATTCAGGCTCAGAGTGGTGTTTTAAGTGGCAGCTGGACTGAACCTTTGTTTCCACTAAACATGAACACATCTGACTTAACTGGTTAAACTAAGTTTCTCGAATCAGATGAATCAAGTGTGTGGCTGATTTGTTGGATCTCCATCAACTTGTAATGAGCAAATTCCAGTTTCACTAAACCACTGATGACTATCGAGCAGACCGAGGAACCAAAAGTGACCAACGGTCATTATCAATTCATAGAACAGTCCTATCATAATTACTTTAATTATGCACTGATATAGTCTGTTTACAGTTAGGACAAGCCTGACTGCTAGCATCAGGCAAACCCACTGCATGTTCAGTGGTAGCAATGAGCAGTGTGTCCAGTGTGATCTCCGTACACTTGGCTATAAACCGAATGAATGGCCGAACGTCACCCTCGTTAGCTGTGTCCAAGGCGGCGTAATACTCGGCCCTTTGCTCTTTCCGGATGGTGATTGGTGGGTAATTTGCCTGCATCAGCACCAGGTTCATCAGGAGCCTTGATGTCCTTCCATTCCCATCTATGAATGGGTGTACGTAGACGAGTTTGTAGTGTGCCAGAGCAGCAAATTCCACCGGGTGAAGGTGCAGTGCTTCATCTGAATTAAGCCACTGTACTAGCTCCTGCATGTGCCGCTCCACATCGTTCGGATGTGGTGGAATGTGGTGACCTACAAACACTTGGCTAGCTCTGAATCGCCCCCCTTCCACTGGATCAGTGAATCCCAGCACTCGCCGATGGATCTCCAGGATATCATTGACTGCGATAGCACCAAGGCGCGACAGTAGCGTGGTGTTGATGTACTTCATGGCGGAATCGATGCCAATAGCTTCGTTCTGCTCGTGCAGGCTCTTCCCTGGCACGGCGTAGCGCGTCTCAATGATGTGCCGGATCTCAGACAGAGTCAGCGTGTTGCCTTCGATGGCCACCGTATGGTAAATATGGTGGTAATACGTCTCCTCCAGGATCCGACGAAGAGCAGAATTGCCTTTTGGGATGGCCATAAGACGTTGTACTTTGGCGTCGATGATGCCAAAGTGACGCTGGTCAATTTCCTCCACTAAAGGGAGGGTGCGGTCACGGCTCACCAGTGCCCTCTGGTGGCAGGGTGAAAGGGCGAGCGCTTTGCTGTACAGATGGTCGGCCTGGACCACATCCTTCTCTTCTTCTAGGATGGTGCCTAGCTCAGTGAGGGCATCCACAAAGTCTGGGTTCATGTTGAGTGCGTGGACGAGAAGTTTGTGCGCCTTCTCCCTTTTTCCCTGCTTCTTCATCTCCAGGGCCTGCTGGAGAGCTGCCTTCGCCTCCAACTGTGACTCTGAACAGAGATTCAAGAGGTTAGATTAAAGAAGATACTTTTCCACCAAAAGACAGACTGTTCTTGGACAACAAAATCTGTTTGCTTCCAGTACCAAAAGGCTGCTGGTCTGGAACCAAGAACTGGTGATGTAAGGGACCTAGGTGGTGGTGTCATTTTGTCATGATGACAACAATTTAAGGGACTTGAGCAGGTTATTTCTTGTCTGCCAATAAAATAAGATGTAAAATACTGTTTACTGTTAAATAATTCAGCAAAATCAAAATACTGCGACCGACAAATACAAAAACCTACAGTTCAAACCTGTGCTTCCTTTGAGCAACTCAGAATAAACGGTAAAGAATGCACTCATACGTAATAACTGTCTATCTAATTGGTCAAATTAATTCACCAGAAACTTGAATCTCGGAATACCACAATCTGGCTTTTCTCTTCTCACATACACATGGTTCATTTCACACAGGACTTTATCAGCTGTTTGAATCAAATGATAAATATTACAATAAGGAAAACCAAAGTCTTCCTTCTCCACCTTACCTTTAGTGGGCTTTGGCTTTTGAGGTAGGAGCTCAAGCGCAGTGTATGGTACAGTGAGGCTGGTCGAGTGCCCCACAGCCCGATGGGTGTTGCCCCACAGATGGCAGCGCAAGAGGGAGATGCCTTTCAGTTTGGCACAGCAATTCTCCTCCACGCCCACCAGAGGTAGCAGGAGGACCAACACCGAGCCCAACAGGACGAAGAGAACAGGCCCCCAGCCCCATAGCAGAGGACTAGTACTGACGTGACGCAACACCGTTATCGCTGCCATCAGTCTAGGTGTCCTGCTTTGCCGAGCCTCATGTCCAGCATTCTGTGAAGGAAAGCAGGAATTTGTGTTTTTCAGTGCAACTTACGGTTAGTGTTTAACACTTGACTCAAATTCATCAATCTGATCCCAATCTGATCCCAGTCTGACCCCTATACCAATCATGGTCAAGATGATCCTGAAATGCTTGTTTTTTTTTTTTTTTTTTTTTTTTGCTTGTACCTGATTTGACAGTTTCTGAGTTGACCCAATACCATATTTTATGCTATGAACATGATATTTTGACTGACATGCCACAGATCTTCCATGTGAACACAGGACAGAACAGGGTCAGGCACTATTGGGTGAGGAGGTCTGAGGTGAAGTTGGTGTAACCGTTCATCCCAAAGTTGTTTAGCAAGGTTGAGGTGCAGGCCACTCAGGTTCTTCTACTCCAGCTTTGGCAAACCATGTCTTCATGGAGCTCACTTTGTGCACAGGGGCATTGTCATGCTGGACCGGGTTTGGGACTCTTAGTTTCAGTGAAGGGAAATTGTAATGCTACAGCGTAATGCTACATTCTATACAATTTCAAATTTGTGGCAACAATCTGGGAAAGAACCACATATGGATGTCATGATCAGGTGTCCACATACTTATCTAGTGCATAGGGGAAAAAATATAGTGTATATGAAGAAAAACACACTTGCAGTAGTTCAGCTGCTATATATATAGATATTTTATATAAGATGAACCATCTCAGTTGCTGTAGCAGATGTTTCTGTTGTTCTTGTTGCAGCTTATCACACGCAGTATGCGAACGATTTAGCTGAAGCCAGCTGTACAGGAAAGGAAAGCGTTTTCAGACTTTCATAGACCTTTCTGGTCTGAAGTGGGGGAAAAAAAAAAAGAGTCAGCAAAGGAAACAGAATGTTTAAAGATGATTGGACTGAGAAGAATTTTTAGACGTTTCATCTGTTCAGACTCCATGGCTCTAGTCAAAAGTGGTAGTGTGATGTGCCAGTGAGAAACAAACCATAACCACTTCATATCGTTTTATTTATAGCCATGAACTAATTGCTACTGGTTAAAAGCATTAAAAGATAACTAGTCATGTTAGTTGCCAGACCTTGAGGGAATTATTTAGACGTACCACCACCAATAAATACTGTTCAGCTGAATATACTAATGAAGATTGAATTGGATTAGCTTATGGATGCAGTAACTATGAAGATATGATGTAATTATTATATAAATGAGTCAGTAGTATTTCCCTAAAGTCCTGTGGGTACTCCTGCGTGTGAAATAAACATTAGGTCAATATGCTGTGTGTGTGTGTGTGTGTGTGTGTGTGTGTGTGTAATGAAATATAATACAATTTGTATAGTGGTCATAGATGTGAATCAGCTGAAGAGACTTGGCAGTAAGACTGCTGTTGCTGTCTGATGCAACATATTCAGCTACTGTATAACACCAGCAGGATATCACACCATATTACACCATAAATTAAATAATTATCTATTTCACAATGTATCTATAACCTAGCTATAGCTTTTAATAGATTTGCAGCGTTTAATCTAACGCATTAACTGCTAAAGCTACTACTGATGGACATAAAGAATGTGTTCAACCCCCGCATACTACCGCACTCAACAGTACACACTGATCTCCTCTCTACCTGTAGACTCATACTACTCACAAACACTACTTCATACCACAGCAGGCAAAGTTAGACCTCATTTAGTCGTTAATTCCTAATAAATCGATATTGTAATTCATCAAATAAGAGTTCATTTCTGCGTAGCATCACATGCTTACCTTTACATCGAAGAAACAACTCCGGTTTTCCGCAAAAAAAGAATCGTTTTATCCTCAGCTACGTTTGTAACACTGCTGTCCACTTCCGGGAAAGTGACGTAGATTTAAACGCCAATGCGATTCGTTGTATAGATGCGGAACCTGCTCGATGATTGGCTAATCCCAGGCTTACGCACATCTAAGCAGCAACACGTTTAACTGATCGTAGGGTCTTCTGATTGGATAAAAACAGTTCTGGTTTGCTATTGGATACGAGCTGCTCAAATACACGCGCTTTATGAATATTCGGTTAAATAAGACGATATTTATTTAAAAAAAAAATACTAAATATTAACGTAGATATCTATAGTAAACAAAAAAATATCAAAAAGTTTTATGCATCTCATTTGTATATATATATAGTGCTGCTTGAAAGTTTGTGAACCCCTTGAGCTGTTCAGAGTTTTGTTGTTTTACCATGATTTTCTTATTTTATCATCACCTGCTTTTTATAAATTACATGTCAGATGTATGTTGATCACTTGCACATGTTTGTTTGGAGGGAATTTTGTGAGTAGCCAAAAAACTACATGAAAGATTGAATTATTGTATGTGCAAAAGTAAGTGAAGCCCCAGCTGCA
>CM074968.1:3370464-3383405 GCA_037577455.1 Pangasius macronema | reverse complement strand
GGAAAGTGGTTGGGCAACACTGATTAAAAGAGAGAGGAAACCAACCAAACCACTGTAGTGCCAAGGAGTCAAACAATACCAAGAGGAAAGGAGATATCCGAGGACATCAGGAAGAAGGTGGTGAAGGCTATAAGACCATCTCCAAGAGATTCCAACTCCATCCATCCACTGTAAGACCAGGGCATTCAACATGACCACAACTCTGCCTAGAAGTAAGTAATAAGTAAGTAATTCTTTATTGTCATTGTAACAGTGGATGTACAATGAAACTGAGTGAGTACTCTCAGTGCAAACAGTAAGATAAAATAGAATAAAATGAAATAAAAAAAAAGATACAGGTATTTACACGTTGTACATATGGCATCAAAGAATATTGATTAGTTTAAAATATTGCAAGTAAGTGGGCGCCCATCAAAACTATCATCAAGAAGCACCAGAAAAATAATAAATGAGGTAAAGGCCAACGCACACATCACCTCTAGAGAGTTGCAGATCTCTCTGGCAGCATCTGGGGTAAATGTACATGCGTCTATAATCAGACGGAAATTGAACAGACATGCTATTCATGGGAGGGTTCCTTAGAAAGAAGCCTCTGCTCTCAAAAAAGAACAAAGCTGCCTGAATCAACTTTGCCAGAGAGCATTTGGACAAACCCAAGGCCTTCTGGAAGTCCATTCTTTGGACAGATGTGTGCAAAATAGATTTATTTGGTCATAATGAAAGCCACCATGTTTGGAGAAAAGCCAACACTGAATTACAGGAAAAGAACCTCCTCCCAACAGTGAAGCATTGTGGTGGAAATGTGAAGGTCTGGGGCTGCTTTTCTGCCTCTGGGCCAGGGCGACTCCATATTATTCAGGGAAACTTGAATTCTCATACCCATCAACAAATTCTTGAAGAGAATCTCCTGCCGTCAGTCAGAGAGCTGAAGCTGGACTGAAAATGGGTGATGTATCAAGACAATGACCCTAAGCATTCAAGCAAATCCACCAAGGAATGGCTTGAAAGAAATAAGGTTCACACTGTTGATTGGCCAAATCAAAGTCAGGATCTCAAATGTTGTGGCTAGACCTGAAGCGGGCAGTACATGCCAGGTGTCCTTCCGATCTCTCTCAGAGCTGGCTGAGTTCTGCAAGGAGGAATGGGCAAAAATCCCCAAAGACAGATGTGAGAGACTGGTCAGTGGTTACAGAAGACGTTTGGTTGAAATAATGGCTGCAAAAGGAGGTGCCACAACACAAAACCTGATAATGTTTGGAGGGTTTTAAAAGCAGTTGCAAGCCTACAACCATTTCATCATTTACTATGTAGACACTATATAGTGTCACTATGTATTGTGTAAGTGTATGATTATTGTAGCTCATTCCCCATCTAAACAACAAGAGATCACCAGAGGACCACAGACCAGATGTTATGTTTGTGTTGGGTTATTCTCAGCACAGCAGTGAAGCTGACAAGTTTGTAGAGCTTGTAGGACGGCTTCAGACAGGAAGTGTAGCTTTTCCTGGCTGAATAATGTTCCTCTTGTGTTATTTCTCTGATAAAGGGGCTCTGTAAGGGGGACATCCTGTGCTCTGTGGTTTGACTCCAATCTAATCATTTGTACAAATCATTGTACGTGAGCTTCCATTATAAAGCTGTTAATGTTTATAACAGATTCCCATGCAATGTGAACACATTGTTCAAATGACTAATATTTGACTTGGGAAACAGAATTCAAATTCAGATTTTGTTTGTCTCACACACAATCATACACAGCACGACGTATAGTGAAATGCTTTTATACGACTGTCTGTGACATAGGATAAGTATAATACAAGCTAAAATGGTTACTGAAGATAAATGAATAGATGATGTGTTAAGGAATGTAGGTGGTGTGGATGTTGTGAAAGCGACTCCAAGCTCTAGTCCTTGGTGTTCTGGTCCGGTTCAGGCCCCGAATGGCCTGTGGGAAGAAGCTCCGCCTCAATCTCTCTGTGTTACAGAATGGCCTGACCACAACAGAGAGAAGAATCCTGGTCTTGGTCCAGCACCGCTTGCTGCATTTTATATTCTAACATACAACAATATATAATATACATTGTACAGAGATTTATTAAGGAGTGAAATACGAAGGGGTAGCTGTTACAGGAAGATCAGCGATGGGGTGGTGTGATGTGCTCCTACCTTGTACCACTGTTATTTATCATCATCACCCCCAAGTTCCCACCGAGAAACATCACAAAGTTTTTTATTCCTCTCATTCCACAGAAATCTTTTCAACCCTAACAATTATTTATCTATTGACATGTTGTGGAACGTTTATTCCGTTTATGTGGAGCATCCGCCATACAAGTCCCTGTAATACTTGTTACTATAGAAAAGATAACAGATTCAAAAACAGTGCATTTATTTAAACCTGCGATTTGCTTTGCAGCCGGAGCAACCGTCCATGCTGCTGTAACAGCAAATTAATCATTCTGCCTGTTCAACTTCCGCCCTCTGACGCCCTTTCTATCCTTGATAAAGGTCTGAATGTTTCTGCATTAGTCTAACAACTGGAGTTTCCATATGATGGGATAACACGGCAACATTTCTTTTCTTTGCTTTTTTTAATATCTCTAATTTTATTCAGTCTTATCTTTTAAGCTTAATATATTGCTACTTTACAAAAGACTCAAAGATGCATTACAGTGATGAATTCATTATAAATGTACAAAAAGGACATAATACAGGACTTTTAAAGCAGTTTTTGTCTCAGATTTAGAATTTTTTTAATTTATTTATTTATTTCTGTTGATATATTTTCTGTTTGTATTTACATCCAGTCTCCAAGGGGACCTTCAAATTGCACAACAAACTATTTATTTTACATTCCATTTGAAGCCATGATGGACTCAATTTTAGTTCAGTTTTAGTAGTTAGCATTAGTGATGATGTAGGTGATATGGGTTGCAAAAATGCTCAGCAGGACCAATATAAATATAATCAGTGATCACTGATCACAATATTGGATGGGAGGCTAAAATATTCTACTAACTTGGTGTGACTATTATGAAACCCGTAGGGTTGAGCCTTATAGCATCATCATAGGCTTTATAGTTCTGCCATTTGTTTCATTAGGAAATTAGAACTTTGGACCAATGTTTGCTCAATCTATTTAGTTTTAATGTCCATCTTGTTCGTATTGATTCTTTTCACCTTATACAATCACTGAAGACATGTTATGGATGTGTCCAAGAAGCAGGCTTAAGTAAATTCACAAAAAAAGTACAGAGGGCATTTCACAAATGTAATTTAACTACAATATGTCAGCAATAGACGGTGAATCTACAGTCTGCACTAGAAGGAAATCTACCCCAGCCTTGCTTTTCCATACCATTTTGTTCAGTTTTACTTATGACTGTTGGTGGTGCTGTTGTGCTTGTGAATATCCACTTTAACCCATGTAACAGCAAATAAGATGTAGATGTCAAAAGTCTACCCTATTTTATACCAGCTGGCCCTGAATATAAATATAAACAATAGATAAAATATTTTTATTCCAGTGGAATAAAACATTTTGTTAATGAGTGATAGACTATCTAATTGTTTCTAATTGATGTAACACTGTCTATAATGTAATCAATAGTATATACTAAATCTTCTCTTGAACAGTGAACACTTTGTGACAGCTGTCTTCTAAGAAGCATTTCTAGATCCTGGTTAGTTGTCTCGATCTGCCCGTTAGATTGAGGGTAATAGTGTATTGTTAGACCCATCTTCTCCATGAATACTGTACATACTCTGGTGAATTGAGCGCCACAGTTGGTGATGATGTCCTCAGGAATCCTGTAGTGGCAGAATATTTGTTTGAATAGCACCCTGGCCACCTGAAAGGCAGAGAAATCAGTTTAAATACTTGATAGAAGTGATAGTGATAGTGGTGGATTCATCGGATGTTGGAAGGCCAGTCACAAAATTGACTGTCAGATGTGAAAAAGCTATTTTCATCACCATCTTGGATGTGGATTAGGTTGTATGCTCTTCTCGGCTCTAATCTGGTGAAGACACAGGAGTTGCTCAATTGTTCTATTGCTGATGGTATCAAAGGAAGATGGCCCCCCATTTCTTCTGCACAAAGAAGAATCCAGCTGCAACTAGTAAAATTGAGGGGTGAAAAAAACCCCGTTGAAGCAGGGGGTAAGGATTGGCAGACAGAGAGAGCTTTCCTTACAATTGGAGAGGACTGTAGTTTTGTAACCAAGTTGGCTGCCAGGAAATTAGTTGCTGAGTCTGAGGGCTAGAAGAGAGAGAGTTGGGTCACAACAGTGGAGTGTTACAGGCACACGAATCTGGTGTTCAGAAAAAGAAAATCTGAATCAGGAGACAAAACTGTAGGCAGAAAGAAGGCAGGGGTCAATTAATCAGTGATCTGAAGCAATACAGGGAAATCAGAATCACAAATGAAAGACAGAAGCAAAAAGTCAAACCAGTCGTAGCAAACAGAAAAATGCTCAGAAATTTGCATTTGACAACCTGGCAAAGATTAGCAGTGAGTCAACAGGTTTTAATACACTGAATGGAATCAAGAAACCAGGTGAGTGGTGACATTCACTCTCACTGTTTGTTGTTTCTGCATGCCTACCTGCAGGACATGGCAGGATTACATTTTGTATTTGACAATAAAGTAGACACACTGTAGTAATATTTTTATATTAAGGAAACAAATTTTAAGGGAAACATCAGGACAAACTGATGCTTCAGTATTAATTCACCCATCCCTACTATAAGCATGGAAAAAAGTTTGCTATGAATCTCTTCCGGGGGGTTTGGGGGGAATATAGACACATCTGTCCCTCATTTATAGCAAGTTCCTGAAATAAACCATACTTTCCCACACCCACACTGCCAAGTCTTGCTCAAGCAAGTTGTTTTCTGGAAGTTGTTTTCTTTATCCCACCACTCTGCCTTCCTACACTAGAAAGCACTGGTTTATTAACCCATAGATAGAAATGGCAGCACTGTCAGGATTTGTAAATTTTGCCTCTGACTGTTCATCAACCACCTTGTGGGACTGTTTTTTTGAAGGACTTCATCACAGTGGAGGTCTATAGTCATTAAGGCTGCCGACAGATGTTTTCTTAGGGACTGGAACAATGGTGGCAGATTTGAAGCATGTGTGGGGACCGTGCAGGTGGACATTGAGGGACTGAAGATAGCAGTAAAACCTCAGTCAGCTGGTCCGTGCATTCCCTCAGAACTCTCCGTGGAATACCATCAGGACCGGCAGCTTTCATGGGGTTCACTCCAAGGAGCACTCTCCTGACCTAACTGACCTCTTCCGTACTCACAGTGAGTGCCAGGTCGTTGGTGGATGATGCGGGTGTGACTCTGCCTCAGACACAAAAAAAGTGGTTGAGCTCCTATGCCAGGTTACTGCTGGTGGGTGGGTGGAGCCCTTGAAGTTTGTGAGGCGCCGGATACCCTGCCATACGTGCCGTGGGCCCCCCCATTGAAGTGTACCTCGATCTTTCTCCTGTATTCTGCTTTTGCCTCCTTTATGCTTCTCTTTATGTTGGATCTGGCAACTCTGTAAGTCCATGTTTCCAGTCCTAAAGGCTGAATCATGGATCTTCAGTAGCTGCTTGACATCCCCGGTCATCCACAGTTTGCTGTTGTGATAGCATCTGAATGTAAAACAAAACAGTGGATGCAAAGTCTTCTAGGTCCTGATGTGCAAACAGGTCCCAGCTGGTGCGCTCGAAGCAGTCCTGCAGTTGTGAGATTGCATCCTCAGGCCACATCTTTTAATGCTTATCATTCCAGGATGTTTTTCTTAATAAGATGTCTGTATGCTGGAGTGAGGAAAAGGGACAGATGGTCAGACTGGCCTAGATGAGATCAGGTGGAGATTTTATATCCATCCTGTTACTGTATACGTGGTCCAGCGTGTTTTGATCTCTCATTGAACATGGAAGATACTGATAAACCAGAATTTACTTCTATACAGGTAGGAAAGGAAACCTTTAAAAATATAAAAATGTGATGTAAGGGATACAAAGATTGGTGCAGATATATGCAGTTGTTCGTGCAATGTCAGGTTAAAGCAGTGGGTATTGTGCAAATAAGTCCAAGTTCTAGTCCTATGTGTTGTCCTGGTTGAGGGCCAGATTGGCCTGTGGGAAAAAAACCCTCGTCATTCTCTCTGTGTTGGCCTTCAGGGAGCTGAAGCCCTTCCCTGACTGCAACAGAGAAAAGAGTTCATTGTTCAAATGGCTAAGATCTTTCACTTTATTCCTGGCCTGGGTCCAGCACTTCTTGCTGTTGATAGGCTGCAGGTCAGGGAGGTCAGTGCGGATGGTGTGCTCAACTGACCACCCTCTGGAGAGCCTGTCCTGTTTGGTGCTGTTCCAAAACCAGGCTGTGATGCTTCCTGTCAGGATTCTCTCGATGGTGCAGGTCTAAAAGTTCCTTAGTTAGTTAGACCTTAAAGGGCAGTTTAAAGTCCCTTAAGCAGCTAAAGAGGTAAAGATGCTGATGGGCCTTCTTCACTAGGGTGTTAATGTGCCAGGACCATGACAGGCCTGTGTGATGTGAACACCAAGTTATCGGAAACTGTCCACTCTCTCCACTGGGGCCCCATAACTCTTAAGGGGGTGGTCCTCTCCTGCTTTGTCCACTCTTAGTCCACTATCAACTCTGTCTTGGCACCAGTTCTCCAGGCTTTTAATCTCCTCTAGGTAGGCCTTCTCATCATTGTCAGAGATCAGGTAAACCACAGCAGTGTCGTCAGCAAACTTGACAATGGTGGTAGAATTGGAAGTGGCCAGACAGTGGAAGATTCACTGAAACAGGGAAGGGCTAAATCCCAGGTCCTCTAACTTGGTGGTAAGTTTGGAGGGAATTATAGTGTTAAATGCTGAACTGTAGTCAACAAACAGCATTTTAACACAATTTCCCTTCCTGATGTCCATATGGCTCAGGGTTGTATGTATGAGGTGTGTGATGCTGTCCTCAGTAGAGCAACTGGTATGCAGTATGTGAATTGTAATGGGTCCAGAGTGTCAGGTTGTTGAGGTAGGCCAGCTGGGGTTTCTTTGGGACAGGAATGATAATGACAATTTGAAGCAAGTGGGGATTACCGACTGTGCCAGGGAGAGTTTGAATATCTCTGTGAACACCGGTGCTAATTGGTCAGCACAGGCTCTAATGACCCGACCCACTTGCACCGTTAGCGCTGTTAGCTGCAGCCTCGAAGCGAGCGTAAAAATAGTGTTCAGCTCATCTGCCAGAGAAGTGGCCTCATTCACCATAGTCTGTTATTGGAACTATGACCCAAGTTTCTTTACATAGCATCGCTCTGCGTCTTTCACTGCTCTGTGCACATTGAAGAACGCAGCCTTGTACTCGTCCATGTTCCCGTTAACAAGCCCTGCGTTATAGGCGTGAGATCTCAGAGCATCGTGGATGGTTTTATCCACTCACTGCAGTTATATCCTTTGTCACCAGTTTCCCCAATAACTTTCTGATTTTATTAATATATAATATAATATAATATAATATAATATAATATACACATATGGAACTGGACTCTCGCACACAGACTGCAATTGCACAAAATATATTTAAAATATGTATATTTAGCACACTTAGCTTTGCGAAACAACCCCTTTTATATCAAACATGTTATTTGAAGCGTGGAAGAGAAAGTATAACGAATTCAGTTGTTTGTATTGTTTGTCTCAGAGAAGTATCTACAAAAATATGCGACCAGCCCGGTAAGGTGTTCCTTAATGAAACATTTGATACTATCAGTATGACTGAACTTGTTTGCTGACAGAAGACTTGCACTTGGAATATAGTTTTGGAAAGGCCTTGTAATCTGTGGTTCAAATCATTCAAAAGAGAAAAAAACCTTATCCAGATAAACCAGTCGTGTGAGCCACTCATCATCATGCAAGCGGTGACCCAGTTCAAACAGATGGTCAATTAAAACTCCACTACGCTGTCCAGTAGTTTGTAGAAACCACTTCCATAATCTACCATAATTGACCTTTCATGAATCTATGGAATGTATACATTGGGGAAAAGAAAGTACACCCTACTTCAGTCCTGTGTTTTTATTTATCAGGGTGTAAATGACAGTTGTGTTATTGTTACAACTCATGACAATAAAAAACACAGATTTCAATATGCAGTCATTTTCCCCCCAAAAAGTAAACCAACATTCAGAAACCAGGTGAGTAAAAATATGTACCCTCTAATTCAGTAACATGTAGAATCACCTTTAGCAACAAGAACTTAGTTTACTGCAGTTAGAAGTAAATGTTTTCTGTAGGGGTTTCAGTCCCTCACATTGTTTTGGAGAAATTTTGGCCCACTCTTCTTTACAACATTGCTTCAGTTCACTGATATTCGAGGGCATTCGTTTATGCACAGCTCTCGTAAGATCCCACCACAGAATGCCAGTGGGGTTGACAGCTGGACCTCTGATGCAGTTTTAAGGCCCTTACTTTTCTGAAGTTGTCTGGGTCCCTGGAGGTTTAGTGGTTAGGCCTCAGTGCCATCACCGCCATGACCTGGGTTTGATTCCTGGCCAGGGAACCCTCCGCAGCCACTGGGGTTGCACTCCCAGTGTCGGTCCCAAGCCTGGGTAAAATTGGAGATGGTTGTGTCAGGAAGGGCACCTGGCATAAAAACTGTGCCAACTCAAATATGTGGCCCAATGATCCACTGTGACGAACCCTAACAGGAGCAGCTGAAAGAAGAATAAGAACACTTTCTAGAGTTGTCTTAAATATCTTTCAAAAATCTCTTGAGGTTTATTTTTCAAATTAGCATGCTTTGCTTTCAGATTCCTGTACAAAAAGGCTGGTTTTAATATCACTGTTTAAAACTGATGGTGCTTGAATTCCTGTTCCCTCCTTTTTACTATACTGTCATTCTCTGCATTCATTCTCACTGTTGTAAAGACACTCAGAGATCCACATCTTATCTCGTTTCTCAATAGTGAGGAGAAGAAATGTGAGTTATTTCCTGTTTGCCATACCATTCTGTCAAAATGTAATGAATTCTTTATGTGAGAAGTATTTCACCGTAAGTCTATCACCAGACATTTGCACCTTAATGAAGTACGCTGAAGTTTAATGGCGCACAAAAGTGTAAGATTGAGGTTATAGTATATAGTAGTATAAAGTATAGTTAAGGTCATAGTTTTTTTTTTATATATATATCAGGCAGTGTAATGAGCACATGTGAGGTCTTTGGTCAAATTGAAATTATTGGGAACGTACGTCACAAAATATTTACTGTTAATGTAATGTTACTTTCTTCTTCCATTCAGTATATTGAAATGGAAATGATGTTGTTAGCCTAAGCAGAACAATCACATAAAGTACATGCATGACTAACTCGAGAGATAGCCCTTGCTTCAAGTAAATGTAGCATGGGAAAGACGGTGCGCTGCATCTCAATCATGGATATAGTATTTATTAGTCAGATCATCATTCTGTGCTTTTTGACCATCTGGTGATTGGTCAAAAAGCATTCTGCGCTTTTACAAGTTTTAATCAATGATCATTTTATAAAATGTACAGTACATTCTGTAGTGCAACTGCAATCTTTCTGGTTTGTAATATCACATTAAATAGATTGTGGTCTTGTACCTTCTGTTCTTTCTGTGTACTCCCTCTAGCTTCATACACATGTATATTTGTATGAAATATATGCAGAATAACCCCTTTAAAACAAACAAACATGTTATTTGAAGCGTGGAAGAGAAAGTATAACGAATTCAGTTGTTTGTATTGTTCGTCTCAGAGAAGTATCTACAAAAATATGTGATCAGCCCGGTAAGGTGTTCCTTAATGAAACATTTGATACTATCAGCAAGACTGAACTTGTTTGCTGACAGAAGACTTGCACCTGGAATATAGTTTTGGAAAGGCCTTGTAATCTGTGGTTCAAATCATTCAAAAGAGAAAAAAACCTTATCCAGATAAACCAGTCGTGTGAGACACTCATCATCGTGCAAGCGCTGACTCAGTTCAAACGGATGTTCAATTAAAACTCCACTACGCTGTCCCTGTCATGGCTTTTGCTCCATTTGTACATATGCCCACACATTGTGATATCACAAAGCTGTCCAAGATTGTAAAAATGTCTTCTCCATTATCCTGGCTTCCAGTAGTTTGTAGAAACCATTGACCTTTCATGAATCTACGGAATGTGTACTGTCATGGGGAAAAAGAAAGTACACCCTACTTCAGTCCTGTGTTTTTATTTATCAGGGTGTAAATGACAGTTGTGTTAGTGTTACAACTCATGTGACAATAAAAAACACAGATTTCAATATGCAGTCATTTTTCCCCCAAAAAGTAAACCAACATTCAGAAACCAGGTGAGTAAAAATATGTACCCTCTAATTCAGTAACATGTAGAATCACCTTTAGCAACAAGAACTTAGTTTACTGCAGTTAGAAGTAAATGTTTTCTGTAGGGGTTTCAGTCCCTCACATTGTTTTGGAGAAATTTTGGCCCACTCTTCTTTACAACATTGCTTCAGTTCACTGATATATTCGAGGGCATTCGTTTATGCACAGCTCTCGTAAGATCTCACCACAGAATGCCAGTGGGGTTGACAGCTGGACCTCTGATGCAATTTTAAGGCCCTTACTGTTCTTGTTAGATCTCAGATTCCTGTACAAAAAGGCTGTCACTGTTTGAAACTAATGGTGCTTGAATTCCTTTCCCTCTGGTTTGCATTGTGCTTCAGCACGTCTTAATGAGAAACAGGCCTTTTTTTTTTTTTCGGAATCTGGGAGATGAATCTTGTCCAAAACTGTGGACGGTTTCAGCTTTCCTGGGGTGACTAAACAGCACAAGTATCAAGGCTTCTACAATAGGATTAACTCAGACTTCTTTAGGTTTTCAAAAAAACACATGCAGCATTGTTTGCCTTTACTCATCCACTATTATGTACTCTAATCATTTATAATGCCACTATGGGTTCCCATTTGAATCTGGTTCCTCTTAAGGTTTGTTCCTCATGTTTATCCATCACAGGGAGTTTTTCTTCACCACGGTCACCTCTGGCTTGCTTTTGAGGAATCTGACATTAAATATAGATTGTTAAAAGCGCTGTATAAATGAAATGAAACTGAATTGAAATCTATTGACTAATGCCTTAATCCTCATCAACACTCTTAATTCAGGACTGTTAAAATCCTGGACAAGCATGTGCTTGTCTTTAAGGCACACTTTCATATTTCCCATTATGCCCTGATGTTGTTATGCCCAGTCTGGTCCTGTCTTGCCTTTTTCTAGATGTGTATTAGTGAAAATGCTTGCATTCAACCTTTTATCATATCGTGCACCTCCTTATTTCTAATAACTTTAATTTGCTGTTTTCTAGTTTACTTCTCTGTTTAGTTTGTTTACTTCTGATTGGCCAGTTATTCTTAACTTCAGTTTATTCAAGACTCGACTGTATTCTGCTTTTATTTTTTGTTTTTGCTATTGTAAATACATTTTCTTTCTCTAGTGTCTTTTCATGTTTTTAATACCACTTAATAAGCTAATGGTGCTCGAATTCCTTTCTAACTGTGCTTTGTACTGTGCTTCAGCATGGCATGATGATGAACAAGCCTTCTGTTTTTGGGGGAATCTGGTGCCAAATCCAAAATATGCACTATTCATTTTATCTTGCCTTTTCATTTATCTTGCCTTATCACAGAGTGACTGTGATAGTTGAATCTGACTTGTTACATAAGACATGGGCAGTACAGGATGTAATCTGATCTTAAAGGAGAGCTGTCCATTTCCTGTTTCTCTATGTAGTTTATGTGCAGTGCAGTTAAGATGCAGTTAAGATCTAAAAATCTTTTGTGCTCAAAATTTGAATTTAAAAATGTTGTCTCTCTCCATGGATTTGCATCAAACACACAGAAATTCCATTATGAACTGATCTGGTCTGCTTAAATAGTGCACTAAAACACCCCAAACCTTAACTTCGACATAATATAACAAGTATAATCTCACAGTCATATTTTTGTTCAGTCAATCTGTGTTGCAATTTGATTGAATTTGGCGAATCAAATTGCAATATTTCCCCAGAATCTGATTTAGGTTAAGAGATGCACTATATGGCTAAGTTTGTGGACACCTGGCTACCATACCCATGTGTGGTTCTTCTCCAAACTCTGGCCAAAGAGTTGGAATCACACAATTGTACAGAATGTCTTTGCATTCTGTATGTTGTATGCTGTTTATAGGAAAATATTTAAGGATGTGTGGTGTAAATCACTCGGATGCAAAGCAGAGATCCTGTTACCACCTGGAAGTTAACTGTTGTCCTGTAACAGAAAGTCCCAAGGTCTTTGCTAAGGATTACAATTGTTTTTTTTAACGAAGAGCATGTCATACTTTTTTTATTCATTTATATTGTGGATGAGCATCTGTCATCTGTTTTTATTGTAAAGGCAAACGATATTGAACATTCAGCAAGCTCAAGTTTAGTATCTCTTTCCTTTATAAACCTTGAACAGCACCGCTCTGCTTGCAGATGATGAGCTTGGCAGGTGTCTGTAAGATCAAGGCAGCTTCTTATTTATCTCAACTGAATACACCACCACATATTTGGACCAAGCACCAGAAACCTCCAAAGAAGGAAAAATACTGGCTGTCTCTTTGCATTTGCAGTGTAAATATTTACAAGGCCAGTCCATGGTGGGTGTTGGGTATTTACAGGATAAACGGATTTCTGAGCAGAACTGAGGCAAGGTAATGTGAACATTTAACCCTCCTGTTGTGTACGTTTCGGCTAACACTCAGTGTTCCCGGTCATTTTATTCCATTATAAATCCACAATAATACATCTTCTTCTTCTTCTTTTGGCTTTTCCCATCAGGGGTGGCCACAGCGAATCATCACTCTCCACCTATCCCTATCTTCTGCATCCTCAACACTTGCACCCACTAGCT
>CM074968.1:3360264-3370364 GCA_037577455.1 Pangasius macronema | reverse complement strand
TGCTGATGGGCTTCTTGTCCTCTCTGGTACTCACGGCGGCATCCCTGTGCTGGGTTGTCACCAGGAGCACATTCTTTATATATATATATATATATATATAGTGACCTACTACTGGTCTCTAATGAAGGTTTTTTCTCCTTGCTTTTGCTGCTCGAGCTCAGTGTGACTTTTGACACCGTATTCTTAATAATAGAAAGTGTTGGAGTTAAGGGAACAGGTCTTACCTGTCTGACTGATCATTATTAGTTCGTAAATATCAACAGTGACTTCTCTATAAATACACAGTTAAAGTTTGGTATTCCAAGGCCACTGTTCTAGGGCCACTGCTTCTTCCCTCTATATACTGTATGCTATGGAAGAACTCGACATCTAATTTAAAGAAGCATTTAAGCATAAATCATTTTAGCCAGTTTAGGTAAAAATGATGTAGTGTTAGTTAGTGCTCTGAAATTCCCTGGTTTGCATGATCACAGTCGTGGGTAAGGTTGCTGGCTGTGCTGAAGTAGCCAGGAAAGTCCTGTATTTTGGTCGAAATTAATACGAATCCCCCCACAACCACCCCACTTTTCGCTGAATCAAAGTTTTAAACAAATAATAATGTGCTTACTAAGGACATGCGGTATAACAAAGCATCATGAGATCATGTTGCAAAATGAAAATGATGAAATGTTCAAATTTTCGATCGGTCACTTCCCTTTGCTGATACTGTGTGCGCTCCACTGTCACTTCTCATTTCCATCATACTTTCAGCTGAAACTCAGATTGTTCTTTGGAATGCTTTTATGACTGACTGACCAATTTATTGCGAAATTTACAGCAATAGCTGAACAGACTTCCAGAAAATCAGAATTCCCCAGAAAAGAAACTAAACCTTCACTATGGGGAACAAAAAAAAAAAAAGAACTGAAAGAATTATAATCGCAAACACACATGCAGACACAGGGAGGGAGAGAGAGAGAGAGAGAGAGAGAGAGAGAGAGAGAAACAGCTCAACAAAGTAAACTAGGATGTTACCTATCCCTAAACAGAGAATATAAATTGGCAGAATACCCGAGCACCGTGACTGACCATGTAAGGACTCGGTGATCACAACTTCACCATACAGACGAGCAGACACAGACAGACCTGGCTACCAAGAGAAGACAGGCTGTGCCCCTAATGCAGACAAAATGAAATGGAAACACAACTGCACTTTTTAACAACATGCCCTAATTATACACGGATCAGGGAAACACCCCCCCCCCCACACACACACACACACACACACACTTCACAACCCAAGAGAGAAAAGGACTCCAATCTGATGCCGAACAAGAACAAACTCCCATAGCTGCTAGGAGAAACCTCAGCAAGCTCAAACCTGACTTTGGGAAATCCTGTCATAACAAAAGAATAAACAGCAGAACAGGACCACCACCCACACAGTAACACCGACATTGCAAACATGTACAACATGCTCAGTAACATTTGGGTATTAAAACAAATCATTGCATCCCCCCCCCCCCCTTCTTATTACTATTATTCTCTCTAAAATATAATATATATTATTTTATATTTTAGAGAGAGAGAGAGGAAACTGAACAGAACCCTGTATTCATATTCAGTCCACTTTCCAAGATTATCTTCGTCATACTCTCTTTGTGAGGAGATGCTTATATCTACATCGAACTAAATATTTTTTTACCTTTGGCTTAAAGCCTTTCTAATGCCATTTTAATGTGGGCCTTTCAAAATGAAGTGTTTCCAGCCATTGTTGTCAAACATGTATATTTACCAATAGGAAATATCAAATGTACCTAAAATTATTTTAGATAACAAATAAAATGATGTAAAAACTAAGAGCCTAAATTGTGTCTCTTATCTAATACTGTACTTTATGTAAGGACACATGAGACTATTCTTGTTTTTGCACACGAGAAGTTGGGAAAGTTATTTGGCTCAGAGGAAGCAGAGATTTGATCTGCTGCCAAATCCTTTGTGCAAATTCTTTTAAAGGGGAGTGGAAGAGTGGAAGAGTGAAAACTGTACTATCCTTTCTGCAAACAGTTCAGTTTCAATTTTGCAGGCTTAAGTACTTCTGACCGGCTATATTTGTCTGAGGTAAGGAACTTTGAGCTTACTTTGCATTGCATTCATAGTAAAAGAAAGAAAGAGAGTATGTGCAAAATTATTCAGCATCATGCACTAAGCATTATATCAATTCTTTTATTGAGCATTTTTCAACCTTGAATGAGTTGATATAATGCATACTGTATGATGACTTCAAGAGTCATGCAAAGATTCAATTCAATTTTATTTGTATAGCTTTATAGAACATAAGAAACAGAAAAACATGCAAACAAAACATGCAACAGTCCTAGTTGTTAGACAAAATGATCCCTAGTGAGCGAGCCTGAGGCGACTGAGGTGAGGAAAAACTCCCTTATGCGTAACCCCATGAAGCGTTTTATGAGGTATATTGATTTACAAAGTCCACATAGGGTTGGCAGCGTTGCTTTAAATATCCAAAATACCCAAATCCTCATGAGGCAGAAACCAGCTGGAGCTGGTCCATCTCTAGTCAATCTCTGTGCCTTGGGATGGGTAGAAGATGGGAAACAAGTAGAAAGGAATTAGCGTAGCTGCTGTTCATAATATTAGTATGCACTAAATCATAATGTATGTATTAAGTGTATGCCTGGCTAAAGATATATGTCTTTAACCTACGCTTGAACTGGGAGACTGTGTCTGAACCCCAAACACTGTCAGGAAGGCTATTCCAGAGTTTAGGAGCTAAATATGAAAATGCTCTACCCCCTTTTGTAGACTTTGATATTCTGGGAACTACTAGAAGTCTGGAGTTTTGAGATTTTACAGAAAAAAAAAAAAAGTTTTAAGGGGATTGGTAGTAAGCATCTTCCTTCTTATCGAACACTTAACATTGTGTAAGAACTGGCATGAATGAGAATCAGTCAGATGACTTGGAAGAGCAATAAAAAATGTGTCATATTTAATACCTTTCCATTTCACTATCCTTTATTAGACTTGCCAAGATGTCCTTCAATGCTACCGACTATGACTACAGTGCTCTGTTGCTTGACCAGACAAACCAGAATAAGTACTTAAATGCAATCAGAATGCTATACATCAGCGGATATCTCATCATCTGCACCCTTGGCCTGGTTCTCAACCTTCTGGTCATTGTAGCAGGCTCTTTCCACAGCAAGTCTGACACTGCTAAGTGGGTACTGGCATTAGCCGTGACCCACCTGATCTGCTCAGCATTCCTGCCACTGCAGATCCTCTACAGCTGGTACCACTTCAACTGGCACTATGGAACACCTCTGTGCAAGCTCTCATCCACTGTATTTTATGCCAGCTTGTTCTCCACAGCAGGTATACTGACTCTCTGGAGTATCACTGACAGGACTGGGAGAAACGCATGCAAAGGAACGCATTGCACTACATTCCAGCAATCATCAGTAGTCCTGATCATGATTCTGTGCTCCTGGACATTTGCAGTGCTCCTAAGCATCCCATCTTTGTACTCCCGAGAGCTACGATTAACAGCCCTGGGGGAACAGTGCATCGATGACTATGATTTTACTGATGAGGCAATGACAAGTTTTGGAAAAAGAAACCTAACCATTATAGTTAGTTATAGGTTCCTACTTGGGATTTTGACCCCGGCATTTCTGATGGGCATCTGTTGCAGCTGTCAGCATTATGACGTGGAAAAGAACTTGAAGCGAATCACATGTTTGATAAAGGTGGCTTACTTTGTGTGCTGGACTCCCCTGCTGATCATGGGGTTCCTACAGGCCATTACAAGCAGTTTTAATGATTCCTCTTATGGATTACCTGTAGCTACTGTGCTGGCTACAGCTCACTGCTGTGTCAACCCAGTGATCTACATTTTGGTGAGTCACGACATTAAAATGCAGTGGATGAAACAAGCACAAGAATTGGACCAATCAAACAACGGTTATATTTAATGCCTAGAGGACTACCGACACTATATGCTTTCAGTTGTTTTCTGTTATTCTATATTCATTTATTCTGTATTCATGTTTATGCATACACAGTAAAAATATATACAGTATATACCTTAATCGTTTTATCAGTATGAACCTTATAATGAGGAAGGTTTACCATTTAATTCATTATTTTATCATGAATGAAGCTGACATGAATGACATGTTGATATGGTCTTAACTTTTGATGGTAAGCATGTCAGACTGGCTTTAAATAAAATGTAATCATGTATCATTTTGCACTTTCCTTTACATATGTATTTTTAAAAAGAATGTATTTTTATGCTCCTGTGGAATGTGTATGTTCTCTATGCTACATGAACTAAATAAATGAGCTAACGGGTGATTAAAGAGAAGCTTTACTGTGATTTCAGATCTGGTCTAATATTTATGTCAAAATATGATTGTTGTAGTAGCTGGATAGTACACAAAATAATTATGTAGTTCTGTGTTCTTCTGTGTTTGTCTTATGTAGCACCTTGGTCCTGGAGAAACGTTGCTTCATTTCACTATGTACTTGTATATGGTTGAAATGACAAACTCCACTTGACTTGACTTTAATTAAGTAGCAACATTTGAATAATACAATCAATATTCTATTGCTATATCCTGGTATTGTTCACACTAAAGATCATTGGGTAAAGAGTTCCAAATTGGAAATACATAAAGATTACATAAACCATTTCTGATGCACAGGCATTTTTGCACCTTCAAAGGACAGGCAAAGTTCTACCTTCCTGCCTCTCTCTAGAGCTGGAGGCATCTGAGACCAGAGGCATCACAATTCTGCTGTATTTGGATCCTGTGTATGCCCACCAAGGAGCTACCCATTTGGGATATGTCCAACCTTCTCTACTCCTTGCTCCTATGGCTAGATGGGCTGTCCAACTGGCCATAAAATTCACCAGTTCTCATATATTGCCACATGCTAGTCTGCTAAATCATGCAGGCAGCAGGTTGGCTGGCTGTCTTCACCTTGCATAGAACCTCTTCTGGTATCTTTCTCTTTTTGTCTGTCCATGGTTACCTCCACTGAGATCAACTCGCCTACCAATACTGTAAATTGGTGTAGCAGGGTATGCCTGGGAGAGTGGCAACTGTTCCCAGATGTGATGTCCCAGATCTGGAACAATGTTTGTGGGTGTCCCAAGACAGCCCACTGGGACAGGATGCACTGGCCCTAGACTGGCTCCACCATCTCTGCCACTGATTCCCATGTTGCACAGAATTTAGCAATGAGACTAGAGTTCTACTTGGGCTTTAATTGTAAGTCAAATTAGACAATCGACAAATAACTATAAATTTTAAGTAAGTTAGTCTGTTTATCAGCTACAATGTGCTTTACATGTAGATTTATGAAGTTATACCCAAACCAATATGGGTCGGTTTGACCCAAGATCTAGCTTACATTAAAAACAATGAATAAATTAGAATATGAAATTAATAAGATATAATAATCTAAAATTTCACAGGAGAGAATAAATTTACATACAATCTCACTTAAAATCAGTTCCCAGAAATCTCATTCTTGGATTCAGAGGTATTGCAGAATTTTACCCTTTTAATTCATATATAAAAATAGTCTGATTTCCAATAGTTCAGTCAAATGTATAATGACAATTTGAAGCAAGATTTCAGTTAATGAGGGTTGCATTCATTAATAGAGTGACTGAAACACTGTATTGAAGACAAAATTTCAGTAGACCACTCACCACTGCACATCAATGGAACAACTGTAGAGAGAGTCAAAGGCTCCAAGTTTCTTGGTGTGCACATGACGGGGGACCTCTACTGGACTGTCAACACCACCTGCCTAGCCAAGAAGGCCCAACAGCACCTGCACTTCCTACAGAGGCTGAAGAGAGCCAAACTACTTACTCCCATCCTCACCACAGTCTACAGAGGAACGATAGAGAGCATGCCCTCTTTACTTTGCTGACTCTTATTACTGAACCAGGTGCATCACTTCTTCTCTATCCAAACCATTTCCACACAACCAACGTAAGGTTACCACTCTTTTTTTTTTTTTTTTTTAACTATTTTTTCCGTTTGAATGGTGGAAGCCTCATTGCTGTGTGTATCCATTTTGGTTTAACATAATGACAAACCTGTGACCTGTGGATGCCCGCAACCATGCACTGCTGGAGTCCCGTTGGGGTCTGTATAATCATGGTGCACTCCTGGAATACAGGCTTGTCTGTTGAGAAAAAAAGTGTCTGATGCACTTGCAAAGTAGAATGGAAGATGGGCTTGTTGGTGTTGTGTGCCTTATGTTTTATAGGCAATTACTCTGCTGTTGTCCTGGGCAAGACACTTACCTCTGCATCAGTGTCCAACTTGAAATCAACTAGCTCATCTCCAATGTTCAGCTTTGTCTACCATGCCTCTTGAGCTGACATCCTGCTTTATGTACTACCCCTATGACTAGACTGCCAATATCATTGCATTCTTGGAATAAACTGTATTGGCCTGACCTACACATTGTGATGATTTTCACATTTGTGAGTTTTCCCACAGTGCTTGAATGTTTTGCCTGTTTGTGCACCTGTGTGGACTGATCCTTGCAACTTTGCACTCCTAGTTTTAATTCCATGTGGATTGTTTATTAGCTTTAACTGCATACACTATTCAAGCACTATGGCTTCTTTGGAAATACCGTAGCACAAGAGCCAAAGGCCAATCAAAAAAAACTCCAGAAATACCTGGAAGCAATGGGTACAGTCAGCACAGAGAAAAAGACTCCATTACAGAAGAAAAGGCATATTAAAGCTTGTTTGAAGTTCACTACAGAATATTTGGACAAGTCTATAGATCAATATGATGTGCCATGTTTGTAGGAGAAATGGCTCTGCATATGACCCTAAAAATGGCATACCCACAGTGAAGTTCAGAGGTGGAAGCATCGTGGTGGAATCCAAATTACTGAAGAGAAGATAAATGGAGCCAAGTGCTGGGAAATTCTTGAGAAGAATCTGCCATCCACCACGACAATGAGGATGAGACATGGATGGACCTTCCAGTCATTGCAAACAAAGATTTTTCCCCAAGTATTACATAAATTTCAGTTAGTACGTCAATACTTTTTTCCTGTGTCATTCCACTTTATTGCATATAACTTTTTTTTATAGTTTGGAAAAATTACGATTTGTGTAAATCGAGCTATGTAGTTTAATTGAGTTAATACATTTTTTGGTCTAAGTTTCATGTGAATAGCTGCATTGGAAATATGTTTAATAATTTTTTTTTGATGTATTGAATACTTATTACCCCCAATAATATCCAGCAACAGCTTGTGACTATAGATATTGGTGGAGAAGGACAACATTAATAATGACATAACCTCAAAGAAATTAAATTAAGATGCTTTCACACTTAAGCTATGCTATAAGTTACTACCTAGTGACTTTTTATTGTAACCCATAATGTGTTGACCATATACAGTCATCCAGTACACAGTCTAGCAGCACATTTTGAGTGCTTTCAGATGCATCTTTGCTGATGTGCTTCCTGTGTGTTAGATAAACACTTTCAAGATAATATCATTAACCAGGGTTGCCAGGTAGACCAAAATTTCCAGCCCAACTACAGCTCAAAAATCACACAAGTCCTAGCCCAAAAATTCAGGCACTGGAGAAAACACACATTTAGATGCACTGTATGCCTTTACACATTGTATAAACAGTACTGTTGAGTATATACATTTTATTTACTTTTTATAGTATTAAGCCTGGACCTATAGTTTCAGACTGTTAAAGGCCTAATTTCCTTTATTCATTTACTGTGCTGTGGTGGTTTGCTCTTGAAAATTTGAAAGGTTTGAAAATTCTCAGAAGTTCATGTAACCACATCTGAAGGAACGAGATATGGCACTTCTCAGATATTAAGTGCCTACGTTCGGGGACTTACACTCCCCTCTGAAAGTATTGGCACAGCAAGGCCACTTCTTTTGTTTTTGCCATTTTGACATTTGTGTTAGAGATCAATCGTCACAGTGTCTGGGAATGAAGCAGTTTACTGGAAAAATGTGTATAATTCCTGTCATATGTTAACTACTACTGCTGAGAGAAAACACTGAAATTTTGGGCTANTACTTAAAGAGAGGATACAGTGTATGAATGTGTAACAGGAATTTTTAATTCTGTAATTGAACAATGTATTTGCATTTTCTTTGCAAGACCAACCAGAGAGTCCATCCCTCCAACAAACCCCCAGTGACGAGCAGCATTAGCATTACTCAGCTACGATGTGTACTTTGCTAGCCGTCTAATTTTCTCAGATAAAAATGGATATTAAAGAGAATTGGAAACCATTTACCAAACTACACGAATCCCATTGTAATTCCTAACATGACCACTGTAACTGATTTCCTAGAAAACAATGATTTGAACAGCAGTGCCTATATGAGTAAGAGGCTAGCAGCAAATAACGATACCAGTAGCAACCACCTGTGGCAGCGCGCTTAAACAGCTACCTTTAAACAGGGACATTTTTCTTTAAGGAGACATATTGAATAAAAGGAGGTGTAGACAAGATATTTACTTACTTTTTAAAAATTATGTGTACTTTGTTTACTTTGAAATGTGTATGTCATTTGTATTTGTGCGTGTAATGATTTCAAAATGTAAAATAACTCTCGGTTTTAAACAATAGTTGTGGAAATAGTTATACAGAAGCCCCTCCAATGCTCTGGGAATCTCCTGATGGCAGGTATGTGTGTGCAGGTAGGAGTGTAAATAAGAGACAGAGGGAATATTGTTCCATTGCAACACCTTGTTTCGAATGCTTATTCTAAATACATGATACTATGCATTCTTAGAGGCATAAATGGGTTAGCAGGGCTTAGCCCACATTCACACATCCTGTCAGTCACAGTCTGTGCATGGCTGAGTGATTGGGTGTAGAGATTAATTAGATAGCTGATCTTACTGATCAGTTTTGGATAAAAAGAAACAAAAAACAAAAAGCAGAATCTTAGATGTGACCCAAATATCGCAACCACAGTGGACTCTTTCTTAGGTGGGATTTCATGTGAATTGAGAATCATACTGATGTGTGGTTAGCAGCGCAGTTCTTAGAACGGCATCTGCTGTTAAAATAGAAATGAAAAGACAGAAACCATCCAAAAATTAGTGCTCAGCCCCAAGGAAAGCTCTGAAATACTGTGCTGAAGACTACATTTGAAAGGTGAGTTGTTGCTCATGATAAAATAAACCCAAGATATGAGTGAAAGCCTGTAATGGTTTATGGTGCTATTGAGAAGTTAAAGAAATGCCGGATGCTCTGAGTTTATATTATTTCATTAGCTGCTGCATGCTCTTTTTTATTTTTTTTATTTTTACTTTAATAATTTGCTTGTGAAATTTATGTCACCTAATGAAAGATAAACACCATGAATATTTTTAAACTTTTATTATTATGATTAATTTATAATTAAAATTGTACAGTTGCAGCAATGACAAAAGGGGAGACCAGTACTCCTTTCTGCATAAGGCATTTCTTTAATTTCAACTAAATGAAGAGAGAGGAGGAAGAATAAAAAGAAAAATATACTAAATCAGGTGTTCTCAAACTTTTTGCAGCCAGCACTTTAACTGTAAAGTCCACAAATGTATTTCCTTCACATTATTTAAATGCAACAAAATATTTGTTAAAAAATATTTATTCATTGTTGTGTGTGCGTATATATGTATGTATATGTGTGTGTGTGTGTGTGTGTGTGTGTGTGTATAAAATGTATGTACAGTTGAAGTCAAAAGTTTACAGATGTTTACATACAGTCCACAAGGTATACACACACCCTGCTTTTGCTAACCTTTACTTTTTCTTCAGCTATTTTGTTCCTGTCTGTTTTACAGATTCAAACAGCATCATGAATTCAGTAATGGATGCAAATTCTACTGAACATAAAATGATAGGACACAGTGACTACTACACAGTGACGACTCCTGATGCTTCAATGCCCCCACCAAAGGCTCCGGGATATTGTACAGATATGATGTGTGTTTCACTGGCAACAGCCAATGTGATTATTATGGTTCTTGGTATCACTGGAAATGGTTTGGTGATCTGGATTGCAGGGTTTAAGAT
>CM074968.1:3329926-3341457 GCA_037577455.1 Pangasius macronema | reverse complement strand
AATATTCCATTTCTTTGCCTTCAAAAAGTATTGAGTTGCTTTCGCAGTATGTTTAGGGTCATTATCCACCTGCACTGAAGCGGTGTCCTATCAGTTTTGTAGCATTTGGCTGAATGTGAGCAGAGAGTAGAGCCCTATACACTTCAGAATTCATCTCGCTACTTCTGTCAGCAGTCACATCATCAATAAACTCAAATGAGCTCATTCCATTGGCAGCCATACATGCCCATGCCATAACACTCCATCCACCATGTTTGACACATGATGTGGTATACTTTGGATCATGAGCTGTTCCTTTCTTTCAGTTACTTTTCTCTTCCCATCATTCTGGTACAAGTTAATCTTGGTTTCATCAGTCCAAAGAATCTTATTCATGGGAGGGTTTTTTTTTAGATGTTTTCTGGTAAAGTCTTATTTGCCTTTCCTGTTCCTGAATGTTACCAGTAGTTTGCACCTTGTTGTAAACCCTCTGTATTTACATTCATGAAGGCGTCTCTTGATTGTAGATTTTGACAATAATACGCCTAACTTTGCTGATGTTGTGAAGGGGTTTTTCTTCACCAAGGAACGGATACTCTGATCATCCACTTTAGTTGTCTTCCATGGTCTTCCAAGCCTTTCAATGTTGTTGAGTTCACTAGTGCTTTCTTACTTTTTAAGAATGTACCCAACTGTTGATTTGGCCACACGTAAGGTTTATGCTACCTTTCTCATGGATTTATGTTGTTTTTTCAGCCTAATGATGACCGCCTTCACTTGCACTGAGCTCTCCTTGGACTTCATATTGGTAGCTCCAATCGAACAGATGCCAAATGCCAACTCAATACCTGATATCAACTCCAGACCTTTTATCAGCTTCATTTGTCTTGAAGTAACGAGGGAATGGACCGCACCTGGTCAATTAACTTCTTGTCAGTCAATTGTCCAAATACTTTTGAGCCCTTGAAAATGGAAGTACTTTGCTTAAAAAGGCTGTAATTCCTAAATGGTAAATGCCGTTTCTTTGTGGAACCTCTTCAAATAAAGCTGAAAGTCTACACTTCGTAGACTATCACATCTTCTATCACATCTTGATTGTTTTTTCAAATCCATTGTGGTGGTGTATAAAGGCAAAATCACAAACTGTCATTGTGCAAATACTTCCAGACGTGACTGAATATATACCATCCACTATTATCAAAGTTCAAAGATTATAGTTTTTATAGATATTAAGATGTTTGACTTATTATTAACATTTTAATCCACACTTCAATAAAAACAAATCAGTCTGTAAATAAGGAAAAAAAAATATTTTAACAAATATTTTGTTTCATTTAAATAATTAAATGAAGGAAATAGATTTGAACTTTACAGTTAAAGGGCCGGCTGCAAAAAATTGAGAACACTTGATTTAGTATATTTCTTTCTTTTTAATCTTCCTCCTCTCTCTTCATATAGTTGAAATTAAATAAATGCCTTATGCAGAAAGGAGTACTGATCTCCCCTTTTGTCATTGCTGCAACTGTACTATTTTAATTATAAATTAATCATAATAATAAAAGTTTAAAAATATTCATGGTGTTTCTTTCATTAGGTGGTTTTGGACTCTCACTAGACATAAATTTCAAAAAGCAAATTATTAAAATTTAATTCCGCTGTGCAGAGTGAAAGTAAAAAAAAAATAAAATAAAAAGCGTGCAGCAGCTAATGAAATAATATACGCTTTATTTTATCATGAGCAACAACTCACCTTTCACATGTCGTCTTCAGTACAGTATTTCAGAGCTAAGAGTTTTCCTTGGTATTGAGCACTTTTCAGATGATTTCTGTCTTTCATTTCTATTTTAACAGCAGATGCCGTTCTAAGAACTGCGCTGCTAACCACACATCAGTATAATTCTCAATTCACATGAAATCCCACTTAAGAACGAGTCCACTGTGGTTGCAATGTTTGGGTCACATGATTTATTTTTATTTTTTTACACGACACTATGTAGGAGATAGGGATCGGTTTCAGACACAGGTATAGACAGACACAAATGCAGAAAAGTAATAACGATTCAGAGTCCTCTGTCACATAGATACAATCTGAGCTAAATTATAACATTAAGAAATATGGTAAAATGTGTTTATTTTATTCAAATAGGAGTGTCAGATTTGATTTCTGCAGCAGTAGGTTACAAAACACTGAATTTTGCATATTGCTCTGCAAAATGCTCCATGATCTAAATCACTGTGTTACCTACATAATTCAATTCGTTTCATTTTTATTTGTATAGCGCTTTTTTTTTACAAAGGTCATTGTCTCAAAACAAAAGTATAGTGAAGTGTGTGTGTGTGTGTGATGTCTCTGTTGAGCAAGTAGGGCGACGGTGGCAAGGAAAAACTCCCTGAGACATAATATTAACATGCATTGTGGATCTGCATATAAATATATGAATATTCATGAGAGACAGAGTAAGGAGCTCTATTAATTAATCTACATATTAAAAATATATAGGCAGGATTTCCGAGTAAAAACCATTTGAGATGCATCACGAATAACACAAATACTTGGAAATAAAATCTGTGACTTTTTGTAAATGAGATGTTTTACAGCAGAAAAATCAGCCAACTACAGAAGAGGATGTAGGATCTGCTGCTCTAAGCCATGTCAGAAGGACATATTTTGTCCATTATTGTCTAGGACTGAAACAGAAGTGAAATTGGGGGATGTTGATGTGGAAAAAAAGACCACATTATGTTTGCGGATGTCATGTCATAAGAGGTGGCACTCGACTCTTAAAGTCCATATAAAAAGCCCACACATTACAGCTGTCAAAGACCAGCATGACATACACAGTCTGATTTCCTGTACGGTAAGTGCTTCCTATTTCTAAATGACTTTTTATATAGAAGAAGAACCATTAAAATATTTTCAAGGGATTTTAGTTAGAACTGGTTTCACTTAAAAAAACAAAAAAACATTTTATTGCAGTTTACCCACGATTGCTAGTTAATTAAATGAAAAACAACTATTATGTATGTGCTTATTAATTAGAATGATCCAGACCGTCTTTTTCCAGTTAAGATGGATTGAAGTTTAACTTTTTGATCGAGTGTGTGACAGAATCTAATTAAGAATTGTTAGATTCATTTGTCAGACAATTTCCTCCTGACACAATTACATGGTTAACTGTATTCAGTCCGTCACAATGAGCTAGGGTAGTAACTTTAATGGTATTCGAAAAATAATTTACTAATAATATATTATTGAAATTTACTTAAGGATGAATAAAGTCTGTCTTAATAGATGACAGACTTTTAAACAGCACTCATGTAATGTATAAACCACTTGGGGGCGTGCTGTTATAGGAAAATAATTAACAGCAAGGTGGTGTGATATGGATTGATGGGAATCTGAGTTGATATCATCATCTCAAATGATGAATATTTTCCAATAACTGCATGTTTTATTCCTCTTATGCCACAGCAGTGTATTTATTTATTAAAGAATGACACGTCATACTTTTTGTCCATTTATTTAATTACATTTAATGTTAATGTTTATTAACATTTAATGTTGTGGAACATCCATGAAAAAAATTTTTTTTGGTTTGTTTCTTCCTCCCGAGTTCCTGTTAGTGCTTCCATTATAACAGCTATAAACAAGCATTTAATCACCAGCCACTTTTTTTTTTTCCTCAGAAAACTTTCTCAGCGCCAGCGAACTTAAATTAAATCTCTCTCTCTGACTTCTGAAGTTCGAACACTGAGGACTACTTCCTAAAACACCAAATGAACATCTCCTCACAGAAAACTTCACCATACCAACAATTACTCACATTTTTAATCTATTTATGTGGCGTGTCATCATACAAGTCCCTGTGTAATTGTTATTATAGAAATGATCAAGTATTTCTTAATCCGTTTATTCTTTATTATTCAGCCTAGATTATGTGGTGCATCTGCCATACACGTCCCTCTGTTACTATAGAAACCATAATGTATTAGAATGAGCGCATCAAAATAAATTCTGTGATTTGAAACACAGGCGGATCTTCTAAATAATCAGAACTGATCATTACAGCATTATACAACTGCTGTGGCATAATGAAAATTAGAAATGAAAAAGAAATTAAATGTGTTAAAGTATCTGGAACATGGGAAGTTTAACTCCTTTTGATGTTTATGTTAAACTGTGTTGTATGTTTACTAAAAGTAGATTTTGTTAAATCAGTTAAAGATACTCAATCAGGAACTGAGACTGGGACTTGTGACTAAATAAGAAAATCATCTCAGATGTAATGATAAAAAATAATAATAAGCTGCAGGAAACCTAGCGCTAACTACATAACTCCTGCTGTAATAAGTACATGAAGCTAAAGTAGTATTCTTGTTTCTACAGGGGGAGCTTTTCCAGATTTTACCATGGACCACACTGATTTCACTCTTGATTACTTGTCTGTTGACTATTCAAACTACACGGAAGATAACCAGACGTACATGGATATGTCTCATAGTGTACACCACATTTGCTCTGGAGAGATTCTGTGCATGTTGCTGCTGGTTGTGAATGTGATCATCATCGTGCTGGGGGTTGTGGGAAATGGTGTGGTGATCTGGATCGCAGGTTTTAAGATGAAGAAGACTGTCAACACCACCTGGTACCTCAGCCTGGCCATTTCCGACTTCATATTTTGTGCCACCTTGCCCTTCAACACCTTTTACATAGCCACATCTGACTGGACCTTCGGACTTTTCATGTGCAGGTTCACCTCCTTCGTGATGTTCCTCAACATGTTCAGTAGCATCTTTCTTCTCGTCATCATCAGTGTGGATCGCTGTATAGCTGTCATGTTCCCTGTTTGGGCACAGAACCAGCGTACCATAAGGAAGGCTTCACTGATAGTCCTTCTTGCATGGGTTTTATCAGTCTCCTTGAGTATCCCTTCCATCATTTTCCGTGATATTCAGCACCATCTAGGCAGAACCCGGTGCTACAATAATTACATTAACCAGCACACCCAAGAATCTATAGCCATCTGCCGGTTTATTTTTGGGTTTCTGATACCATTCCTGGTCATCATTGTCTGCTACTCAGTCATTATCTTCAAGCTGAGAAGGAACCAGATGGCAAAGTCCACAAAGCCATTCAAAATCATGACGGCTCTCATTGGGACTTTCTTCCTCTGCTGGCTGCCATACCACACGTTTGTGCTGGTTGAACTGAACCAGAGCCTCCCCAACGACATCATCGCCTTTGGGCTCAAGATTGGAACCTCAGTCGCTTCAGCTAACAGCTTCCTCAACCCAATTCTCTATGTCTTCATGGGCAATGATTTCAGGCAGAAGTTGAAGAACTCCATCCTGTCTAAGATTGACAATGCAATAGGAGAGGAAGGACGCACCATGAGCCGCTACTTATCCCGTTCCAGTTCTGTGGATGCCAGAGCATTGACTCACATCTGATTTGACCAGGATCTATAGAACCAAAAGAAAATCAGGTCCTGATTCATTTGTACATAATGTATTTCAACAGGTCATGTTCCAGCAGGAAATATACTATTTCAATAATCCTTTGGTCTCAAAGTGATTCAATTAAATAACATTTTAATTATACAGCACTTTGAACAATATATATTGTTAAGAAAAGCAGCATTACAGAAATCCAGATGTAGATTTTGATCTCTAATGGACAAGCAAGAGGGGCTGCTCTGGGTGATTCACAATGGATAAAGGGATTATGAAGTGTAGCTATTCGGCTTTGCACAAGTATTATGATGCAAAGCACTGGACGTCAGCTTACTGAGCCGTCAGAAATCGGTGCATTGAAAGTGTGTACCTTTAGAGTGTTTAGGAAAATGGACAAAAAGACCTGCTATCAGGAAAAGAGAAAGCACTCGCCTTCTTTTGATAGATTTTAGGACATTTTAGGGTAAGAAGTGTATGCAGTATGTAATTAAACATGAAGCACTTTCTCTTGCTCTAGTATGTATTTTGAGGAGTGTGTGTGAGGACGTAATAACCTGTTAATCCTACTAACCGTTCAAAATCAATTTCATTGGTACTGCATCCTTTTGTTTTTAATTGTCCAATGGTCAGTGTATCATCTTACTGGTATGTTCTTGGTTGTGTCAATGGCAAAATGCAATAAAAACATAGATCATAAAAAGGAAATGGAATTTCTGGTGATATTTGAAAGACTTAGTAGTTTTATTGACTCCATCTTGAGGCCATCTTCTCTGATTTTACTGGAATGGGAATTTATAGGAATTAATAATAATAATAATTATTATTTATATAGCACCATTCTCAAACCCAAGGTTACTTTACAATTTTAGAAATTTCAGTTATAAACAATAATTATGTGCAGGTATGTGTGCACAGGTGGGAGTGTAAATAAGAGACAGAATTGCTTGATTATAACACTTTGTTTCTCTCAGGGCAAAATGATAATTGTAAAAAGCTCTAGCTACATGATACGCATTCAAAGAAGCATAAATGAGCTAGCAGGGCTTAGCAAAGGCTACAGTCTGTCAGTGACAGTCATTTTTCAACGTGCTTCACTGACACATCAATGACATGTCATCAGCAGTGACTGAAAAGGCTCATAGAGTGGTAGGTTGTTATTTGGAGTTATTTAGTCCATCATGCTCACTTCCCCCCTAAACATGCATTTGGACAAAAAATCTATAAGTAAGTACATAAAGCACACACTGTCCAGTCAAAGTACAAATCACACAAAAGGTCAGACAACAGAACTACAAGTTCTGTGTTTTGTGGTTTGAAAGTGTGAACAGCTTTTTCTTTCTGAAAAAAAATAAATAAATTCTTCCTGTGACCCCAGTAATACAACCACAGTTGTCTCGTGCATAAGTGAGGGTGCAGGAGGGTGCGGAAACATAAAATGTGCAGTTATCAAGCCCTGCATCCGCCCTCAAAGGAGAACTGAAAGGCAGAAATCGTCCAAAACGTTTGACCAACACCATTACGAGGAAAACGCTTAGCGCTGAAATACTGTACTGAAGGAGTTGTTTGAAAGGTGAGTTGTTGCTCATGATAAAATAAAGCAAGGATATGAGTGAAAGCCTGAGTGTTATGGTATATGGTGCTAATGACAGGTTAAAGATATGCTGGATGTTATCAGGACGTATGTTATTTCAGTAGCTACTGATCTGCTCTTTTTCACTTTTTCTCTGCACAGCTGAATTAAATTTTCATAATTTGCTTGTGAAGTTTATTCGAGTCCAAAAGAGTCCAAAACCACCTAATGGAATTTAAAGTATTGCATACGCATGGAAGCATTTCATATATTTCATATATGAAGAGAAATGAGGAAGAAAGAAAGAAAGAATGAAAGAAATATACTAAATCAATTATTTGCAATATATGTAAATGTTCTGCTTATATACATACACACATAAAATTATATATATATATATATATATATATATAAATGTGTATATATAAAATGTATATGTATAATCTTTGAACTTTGATAATGGTGGATGACTCTCTTGGCTATGCTTAGTTACTATGCTAGACTTAGTTACTTTGTGAACCACACAATTAAATATACAGGATATATATATATATAAAGGGACTTACATTCACAATACAAAACATGTTTCCACAAATCACATAATTCATCCTGAGCAATATGTCTTGCTCTTTTTGCTAACAAAACTGATTTTATCTTCAGTTCTTCTGTCTCCATTTTACAGATTCGAACAGAATCATGGCTTCAGAAGTAGATGACTATCTCTACAATGATTATAATGATACAATCCATTTCACACCACCAGTGCCCACACAAGTGTCTCCAGCACACTGCACTGTGATGTGCGCTTTACTCGCAACAGCCAATGTGATTATTATGGTTCTTGGTATCACTGGAAATGGTTTGGTGATCTGGATTGCAGGGTTTAAGATTAAGAAAACAGTCAACACTGTCTGGTACCTCAGCCTCGCTGTGTCTGACTTCCTCTTCTGTGCCTTCCTGCCCTTGTCCATTGTCTATGTTATTAAAAGTGAGTGGGTCTTTGGGCGCTTCATGTGCAAGTTTACGTCCTTTATCTTGTTCCTCAACATGTTCAGCAGCATCTTCCTCCTCGTCATCATCAGTGTAGATCGCTGTGTTGTGGTTATGTTTCCTGTATGGGCACAAAACAAGCGCACTGTACGCAGGGCCTGGGTGATGGTTCTACTAGCCTGGGTCCTCTCAGCATTGCTCAGCTTGCCAGCGGCCATTTTCCGAGATACACGTAATCAGATACACAGCTCAAAACTCATCTGTTACTACAACTTCACACACGATGAAGAACATGTTGCTGTAGTGGTATGCCGATTCATTTTTGGATTTGTGATCCCCTTACTGATCATCATTATCGGTTATGTCCTCATCATCCAAAAGCTGAAAAATAACCAGATGTCAAGGTCCAATAAGCCGTTTAAGGTCATGACAGCACTGATAGCTGCTTTCTTCATTTGCTGGATGCCTTATCACTTTTTTAACTTATTGGAACTAAATCTAAATTATGCCAGTGTCGCCCATACCGGACGAAAATTTGGAATCACTTTTGCAGGCGCCAACAGCTTTATGAACCCAATACTTTATGCTTTCATGGGAAAGGACTTTAAGAGGAACTGTTATGCACTTCTGTCTAAGATTGAGAGCACATTCGAGGAGGAAGCCCGGAGCACAGTCCGAGGGACATCTATTACTTACTCAGGAGACGGCAAACTTTCAAGTACTGTCTAACGTTACCAGAAGCCTTTTAAGAATCCCATATTAACAAAATGAGGAATTAATATCTGCTTCATAACAGCGAACTAAAGAAATACAAACAGATAGTGCTCTGTATAATACTGAATAATATTTGTAAAATATTGAGGATGTATTTGGAAAGAAACGTTTACACAGAAACATTACAGGTTACTTCAGGTTGTGAAAGGATGTACTGAGCTCTCATCTTTCAACGTTATTATTATTTTTTTAAATAAATTAAAGTAAGGAATAAAACGTGATGGGGTGTAATTAAAAAAGAAGGAAAAAAGAGAAAAAACAGAATGGTTTAGGAATAACTGTTTATAGGTGTTGTAAATGATGACAGGAACTTGTTTCACATACATTCCACAGCATTAAATGTAACCACAAATGGATGCAAAATGTACGATATTTTGTTCTTTAAATAAAAAAAAAGAATCATCAGCAAATTGCTCTGCTATAGGAGTAATAAAACACTTCAGAACATGTTACAGGAAAATAATCAACTTCAGGGTGTTAACAGTAACTTTGCTTACCACTGGGCCACCCCATCATTGATTATTTTCCAATGACAGCATGCCCCCAAGAGTTTGATTCTTTACTTAATATTAAAAGGTTTAGGTGTTACTGGTTTGTATCTGCAAAAATGCTTATGAAATTATCTCACTCTGAAAATTGCCTGTTGCCTGTAAATGTATGCAAGAGCATTTATTGTCACCTTCTACATCAATCCTTATACTTAAATAATATGAATATCTGATATTCACTCTGCACCTTATGTTTATCAATTTGTGCATTAATGCCTAATAACTGTGATTTGCATCCTTTTAATGTTAATTAATTCTGTAATTTTCTGTAATTTTTTTAAATAGATTATTTTGCTTTTATTATCTTATATATTAGTTTGCAATGTTTAGGGCAGTACTTATGTATCATTTTAAAAATTTTGAAATAACTGAATAATATGTATTCCGTATTTCATTTTTGATTTTATACCTTTGATTCTATATTAAAACATTCCTGTTTCACAGCATGTGTGCATTATTTAGAGAACAGTACATGAGTTTGCACTTACTGTGCAAATGTGGGCTTTGTAGATAATTAGACTATCTTTGAGGGCAAGGCTGGCCTTTCAGGGCGGGACGGTGTCCATCCCACTCGGGAAGGTGCTGCTCTCATTTCTTGCAGCATAGCACACAGTCTCAGAACAGGCCTAGTTAATCGGTGACAATCCAGAGCCAAGGCCAGGTGACAGACAAGCAGGCTAAACCGACCGTCTGCTAGCTGCACTGAGTCGTCACTTAGTTTCCACTGTATTGAGAGTGTGTCTGTTCCCCGAGCTGTGAAATGTAGACATACTCAGACAGTTTGTTTTAGTAACCTAATTAATATAAAATTAAATCAAACTGAATGCATAGCCAGCACCAGTGATCTGAAGCTGTTGAATATTAGATCTGTTCTAATATTCTAAAGTGATGTCTAAAGTACTTTTAGATGTCTAAAGTGCTCATTGTTAATGAAACCATTACTGATCACAGTTTAATGTACTGTGTTTAACAGAAACATGGATTAAACCAAATGAGTATGTAGCATTAAATGAAGCTAGTCCTCTCCGGTACAGTTACATACATCAGCCCTGTCTAACTGTCAGAGGTGGAGGTGTCAGTCATTTATAAGAATGATCTAGTTGTCACACAAAAACCTAGTCATAAATTCAATGCACTTGAAGTTCTTTATACTAACATAACATACGTAGCCACTAAAAATAAGTCTACCCAGGTGATTCCACTAATTATTATTTACAGACCCCCAGGGCCACATACGGAATTCCTATGTGAATTTGCGGATTTCATCTCTAACCTGATTGTTTCTTTAGACAAAGCATTAATTGTTGGAGACTTTGATATTCATTTTGATAATCCAGAAGACCCTCTGAGAACAGCGGTTGTGTCCATTCTTGATTCAGTAGGGCTCCCTTTTGAGTCCTATTGTCTCAGGGGTTTTTTCCTTGCCATCGTCACCTCTGGCTCGTCAGTAGGGGTAAATTCACATATTTACAATATATTGAATCCATTTAGTTCTGTAAAGCTGCTTTTTGACAATGTCCATTGTTAAAAGTGCTATACAAATAAAACTGAATTGAATTATTGCACTATAATTTGCTGGTATAATTTTGGTGTGCTGCTAATTTGGTTGAGCATAGGTCAGTTTTCTTCCTGTTGGATAGCACTCAGGTAAATGGACTAATTTAAATTTCTGTAATCAAATTACAATTACAGACACTTTAATTACATTTTTATTTTTTGCATTACTCCTTTGTTTCAAAGAGAACAGCAGTGGCCTACTAGTTATGTTTGGCATGAAATTGGAGCAGACATCATGGATGACTCACAAGCAAATAAGCACTTTCCAGCTTCCAGCTAAAACAACTGGGTAATGGTACAAATTCAACAAAGCTCACTATTATTCACTAGTGAAGCTGCTACAAAATAAATAAATAAATGCCTCACCTGTTCAGAAGAAAAAGCTAAAACACCATCAGTCCTGAATCCTTTTTCCTATAAACTTTGTAGTGTTTGACTCAGACTCTTACTCTCTCCTGATTGGCTACCAGCTCCTGTTTGGTCACTCTGTCACCTATTTTTTCTTCCAACTCGATAATATATATTTTTTTCAATTATTATTTGAAGCAAAAAAAGTCATACACTGTGCCTTTAAGAAAAAAATCATTACACTAATACAGCTATGTAAAAAGTAACCGGGATTAAAATACCCACCTGATTTAAAGGAACCTTCCGGCCTA
>CM074968.1:3301921-3312391 GCA_037577455.1 Pangasius macronema | reverse complement strand
TGATGGATGCCAATTACTTTTGCCAGTTTCAAGTTATTTCAGAGAAAATTGTGGGAAGTGTACATATACTGTAAATGTGAAAAAATGTAAAAAATGAACATCAAAACATGACAAAGGAATAATATAAATCAACAAAAAGGTCCAGATAATTTTTTTTGCTAACAAAACCCTTTATAAGCAACTAACATGGCTGGACATTGACAGCAGTTACATGACTGGCTCATGGCCATACATAAGACAATTTGAAGTGGTTATGTTTTGTTTCATAGTGACGCGTCACGTTACCAGTTTGGACTAGGGTCAAGGACTCTAAACAGAGGAGATACTGCACATACTTGAACTGGAGAATAAATGTCATGTCTCTGTCCAATCATCTTTTAAACAGTTTTTATTTTTTTCGTTTTTTTTAAACAAGCCATGCTGTCAGTTCACTCTTCAGACCAGAGAGGGTAAAAAAAAGCTTCCCTTTCTGACCTCTCTAACCCTGTTGTCTAGTCTGACAAGGTGCCTTCAGTCATTTACACAAAGGCATTTACATAAGCGAGGATTTGCTACAGGAGTCACGCTGGGTCATGCTTAGAAAACTGGAGTCACTGCAGTGCAGCCTGTCCTTTTTTTATACATTTATTGTCTCTGGTACGGTGTATTTTCCAAATACCAGGTTTGTTCTACTGAAATACTTAAATGAGTCTGCACTCAGTCTGCTCTCAGTCAAGTGGTCTGGACCACCGCCCCTCAACTGACACCAGTGTACAATGGTGGGAGTTTTCACACTTGGTTTGAATAGTCATTCTGAAGAAATCTGTGTGTGTGTGTGTGTGTGTGTGTGTGTGCTTGTCTGTGTAAATTAGTTACTTCAAATCCTGTAATTGCTATCAGAAACCTTGGAAAAGTCAGATGACCTTACACTGAATATTTGGTGTAATCAGACTGTGCATGCTTGCAAAAGGAAAAGTGTGTGTGTGTGTGTGTGTGTGTGATTTAATATCAGATGTGGAACACCATTTGTATTACGGCTCATCCTTTAAGAAATATATGTCCAGTGTTACTAACACAAGCTCTGTACACTGGACAAAGCTCTCTTAGTGGTGATATGAAGTTTCTGCAGCTTACTCTTTCTTTCTCTCTCTCTCTCTCTCTCTCTCTCTGATTAGTTGCCCCTGATTGACTGTTCCAAATCGTCTAAAAAGAGTGGGTGTGTAAGTGTGTGTGCGATTGTGCCCTGTGATGGCTTGACACCCAAGTATCCTGGGATAGGCTCCAGGTTCCCCTGTGACCCTATGTAGGATAAACTGTACAGAAAATGGATGGATGGATGAATGGATGGATGGATGGATGGATGGATGGATGGATGGATGGATGGATGGATGGTTGCCCGCTAAACAACATTTAGCCAAATGGTGCTTTTTAACACACGCCTTTTGCGCAAACTGCTGTGTTAAATGAAACCGCTGAGAGCAGAAAGTGGAACAGAAATAAAGAAAGACAGAACATCTAGTTCCAGTTTTGTCTAATAGCTAATACTTGAAACCATATGATAAATCAGTGACTGGGGAAAAGTCACATGACCTAATACTGAATATTTGGCTCTGATGTGGAGATGCAGCATTCAGATTTAACATGCAGTCAGACTGTGATGGAAATGTGCATTCACTGCGTGTGTGTTTATACAGAAATCTATAATATCTAGAAACATGTCCAGCCTTTCATACACGGATATGAGTCATATGCACTTCTCTTTGTCAGTTCTTATCCAAAAATTAATCGATAACGTGACTAAAAATAATCTCTGAGCTTTAACATAAAACACTTTTCACATATAGAGAACTCTGGCTAGGACTTATTAACCACACATTAAGTGAACAAGCATGAAACAAAAGCTCTAAATGCATTAAATGTGTGTGTGTTTTGTGGAAGTTGAAGAGCTGACACTGAAAATTCAAACCTCTCAGCACAGTTGTCCTGACAGCGGAAGACAGTCATCTTTTTGTAGTCGAAGAAGGAGATGCCTCTGAGTGCCCTCTTGTGAGTGTTGTCTACATAGCAGCCGATGTACTTTGCTTGAGAATGAAAAGAAAAGCCAGAGAGAGAGAGAGAGAGAGAGAGAGAGAGAGAGAGAGAGAGAGAGATGAGAAAAATAAAGGGGATGCAGAGATGAAAAGAGAATAATTAGAGTTAAATATGAGGGATAAAATATGATTTGCAGCCTTGATGTCACCTCGTAAGTAAGAAAACCCACCTGGGCGTGCTTGTGTTAGGAAAGTGGATTATTTTCCTATATGACCCTGGAGACTCCTTCCGTAATTATTCAACAAACATCTCCTTACATAAAACAATTACACACGCTTTTTAACGTTCATTTATATGGAGCGTTTGCATGTCTTATTTGTTACTATAGAAACGAGAACATATTAGAACAAGCACATTCATGCGAATATAAATATAAAATATTATGCAATTAAATCTACACGCTCATCATCTCCATCATCAGCACAATAAGTGATTACAGCTACAGCTATAAAGGTCCAAATATCTACAGCCAGCCATACGGCTTACAAAAAGAAAAAAAAATCTCAGTAGACATTTACTCCCACCCTTTTATACAATCATCCATCTGTGCCAACTCCATTAGACTTTAATGCCTTTTCTAATAGCTGTCTACGAAGAGAGCTGGATTTTATTATACAAGCACTAACCCATACGCAGTTTGATAATTACAATTGCCTAAAAACCAGAGAGTGACCCAACATCCCATGCTGCAAGATAATCACATTGCCAAGATAGCTAATCTGCTTTATATACAGGTTTGTTCAGATCTGTGAAGAGTCTGCTGTGGGTGAAAACTTCGGAAATAAGAGGTGGCCCTTAACAAGTGAGCAAGGTTAAAATCGAAAAAAACCCCAAGACCCAGGATGAATGAAACACCAGGATAGGATTGCAGGAAGAAGCACATTCAAGACCTTCCACGAAGGCTGCTTTCATAGCCGTTTTTTTTTTTTTCTCTCTCAAGTGCCAGAACATGTTTTACATCGAATTGTATGGGAAGCAAGACAAGTGGAATGTGGCTGCTTTTAAAAAGGGCTGCAGCCTTCTCTTTTTTCACAGCAGAGCTTCCAAACCTGAAAAAAAGCTTTTCAGTAAAGCACAGTGACAAAGTTGTTGTTGTTAATTTCCAAACCAATCAATTTGCACATTTGCACAAACAAAGAAGAAAACCAATCATGGTGGAAACAGAGTGCCAGTGAAAAATTTGCCTTGTTATGAGTGATGCTGAATGTAAAGTAGTTAATTGCTAATATTACATGTCTATTTTTGCGATAATAACCAGGAAGCAATGTGACGTCCCAATTCACAGCTGTGGCTGCCCACGTTCAAGTCACACAAGCAGTTCAAGTTACACCTATCACTATTTCTGATGATGATAAATCTAATCTTGATAGCGAGCTAGGCCAGAAACAATGAGACTATAAGGAACTAAACGGAATTGCTCTTGGAAAGTGATGCTTTCATTGCTCTCTTCCCCTTCTCCAATTACAATACACCGCCCGCCCCCACCCCGACTATGACTTAGGGCTGTGACTGAACAGCGATTGCATTTCAGTGTGGCACATCCGCAATGCAGTGATGAAGGAGAACTACGGTGCATGAGGGAATTACATTCACTTCTGACAGGAAGTCAGCATTTCATTCATAAAAGTGCAATACTCTGCTGATTGCTTTTCACTGAAAAGATCAAGCGATGTAAGAGCAACGCAGTGAAGGTTTTGCTTTTCAGTGTCACACATTGTTGTCATGTCACAAGTGAAAAGCAATACCATCTGTAATAAATACCCAGCAGTGAGAGCCTGGCAGTGCTGTTTCTCGGGTTACGCTGATCAAAAGGCCATGAGTTCAAATCCCAGCACTGCCAGACTGTCACTGTTGAGTCTCCGCTCCATGGGTGGCATATCTTTCTAACAAGCAGGAATATTTGAAGCAATGAATCTCATTTTACCAAACTTGCATAGGAATGTAAGAAATAAAACATGGTGGGGCATGCTGTTACAGGAAAATAATCAACACCATGCGACTAGCAGAATTCAGCAGCATGTAGCAATAAAAGCTGTATATCTCTGTGGTTTAGACAGCTTACGCTGTGTAATTTAGGAGTCTCACAAATTTTTATTTGAATTTAAGAACTCAATAAATATACACCGATCAGCCACAACATTAAAACTACCTGCCTAATGTTGTGTAGGGCTCCCTTGTGCCACCAGAACAGCTCTGACCCGTTAAGACATGGACTCTACAAGAGTCTTAACATGTACTGTGGTATCCGGCACCGAGACGTTAGCAGCAGATCCTTTAGGTCCTGTAAGTTGCGAGGTGGGGCCTCCATGGATTGGATTGGACTTGTTTGTCCAGCACATCCCACAGATGCTTGATTAGATTGAGATCTGGGGAATTTGGAGGCCAAGTCCACACCTTGAACACTTTGTCATGCTCAAACCATTCTTGAACAATTTTTGCAGTGTGGCAGGAAGCATTATCCTGTTGAAAATGGCCACCGCCATTAGGGAATACCATTGCCATGAAGGGATGTACTTGGTCTACACCAATGTCTAGGCACATGGTACAAGACCTGCCGTTTTGGAGATGTTCTTACCTATTCATCTAGCCATCACAATTTGGCTCTTGTCAAAGTCGCTCAGATTCTTACGCTTGCCCATTTTTCCTGCTTCCAACACATCAACTTCGAGAACTGACTGTTCACTTGCTGCCTAATATACCTCACCCATTCACAGGTGCCACTGTCATGAGATATTCAATGTTATCCACTTCACCGGTCAGTGGTTTTTATGTTATGGGTGATCGGTGTATATTGAAGATGAACCAAGATAACCAAGTCCCAATGTCGCAGTCACGGGAAGACAAAGCAGGAATGTTCCAGAAAGCACTGGAAGGTATCATGACAATACTACACCCCTAACATTTGATTATCCCACATATAAGCCAGACTTTAGCTATGACCCAAGAGGTTGTGAATTTGACTCCATCCTCCTGTGAGTATGCTGATGATTCTTGGCTTAAGTATCACATGTCAAATCAAATGTCGCATTCGTGCCTGACAACTGGTGAACAGCTCTTGGAAAGGAGACTTAGGCTTAGATTGCCGAGAGAGAAAGGTAAAATATGGGAAGGCAGCTGTGCAAAATGGTTGAAAGGCATATCAGAATAAGCTTAAGTACTTACACTGACAAACTGGGGAGGTAATCCATCTGTATGCATCATGAATGCTTTCTTTCTACCACATTTTATTTCACTTCTCAGCTAACCCCATTTCGGCCTTGTGATGTTCTGCATGGATGGACCCTCAAAACTCTTTCTCTTCCTTCGGTAGAGCAGCAGTGTTCCAGTGGCCCAGTTTTATTAGTTTTACTACAGAACCTGCAGAGCGAAGTGCTGCACTCTCAGCCCTCGGCTGTCTGTCTACATATCGTAAGTAAGGAATAACACAAGACATACCGTGCCGTTATAGAAAAATAATCCGAGCTGTGTGATACAATGTGCTCCGTTAACACTCTGAAGTGAATTATTTTCGCTAATCACCACGGTCTGAAGTGTTTTATTCTGCTTACACTGCGGTGATTTGTCGACGTAATTTAAAGAACGAATGTCCAATGTGACAATGACAATTCCCTGCGACTCCACCAGAGAGCACCCTGCACCCTGCGTCCTCGGGTATCAACATAACAGTCACTTCCTGTTCAAGCGCTATATAAAGCACAAGCTCACGATTGTTGCCTCTTGTGTACATTCTCAGCCATTGTTTACTCTTTGGATTACCCTTTGGATTCTGAAACTGTGGAAATCTTTGTGTTTACCCTTTCCTGGCTTTCTGATTATTCTCTGGATGTATCCATTGGCGCTAACATCATTATGATCTTTGCTTATAACCCTGGCCTGTTTATTGTTATTGAAATTTAGGTTCTGTATTATCTTGTCATTGAATGGACTCTCACAACACCTCTACACTGACACACCATGCTTTTTAACCGTTTATAGTTACATGTAATGTGGTGGAACATCCATGAGACAGGTTGGTTCTTGTTATCGCTTATGCTGTAGTAGCTATAAACAGTCATTTCTTAACCAGCCTCTTTTTTTCCCCCTTCTCTCTTGCAGTTAATGCAGTTAGACAAAAAAAAAAAACGTGCAGTAATGTGACTAAGAAGCCGGAAAGTGCAAACACATCTGTCCTGAAGACTCTCTCTCTCTCTCTCTCTCTCCAGTGACAGGAAACTTCCTGACCTTTACAAAGCATTAATGTTAAATAAACCTTTCCTAGCAGAAAAATTCATCATAACAAAGATGATGCATTTTTCTATGTAAAATAACAACAGGATTTTTTAAAATCCATTCATTATTAGCCTTAGGTTATGTAGCGTGTCCGTTATACAAGTCCCTATGTACAATAACTTATTAAAACAAGAGCTTTAATATAAACCTCTCATTTATGTCTGAGCTGCTGGTGTAGAAAATCAATGCACACCTTCTGATTCAAGAATTCATCTGTGCTGTGGTATAATATAGCATTAAATAACAAAATAAAAGCTAGAAGTGTGAATTCCATACGGAATAAAATGCTTGGGGGCATGCCTTTATAAGGAAATAAGAAAAGAAGTTTATTTAGCGTTTATGGAAGGAGTCTCCAGTGTCAGTGCTTTGTAACAGTCAGTAAGATTTCCGCCACAGAAGTCTTCATTCAGGACAGAGGGCTTTGAGCTTTCTTGTCTTATTAGCTTCAAGAGAGAGCTAGAGAGAGGGTGGAGAGGGAACGACTGTATGTACCTTAACTATAACATAAGGACTTGTGTAACGGTATCACCAAAGAACTGGTTTTCTTTGGAAGGTCAGAGTTTTGGACCGTACTGTATGCCTGTGAAAAAGGAACAGCAAAGAACTGTATGTGAATGGAAATTCACACACAATTCTCACGTTCTGAATTTTAGCTGGAAGTACCAAGAATATGCAAGAATAACATCAAGAACAAAAAAGTACTAATCTACGATCAGTTCCTGCCATGTCCTGCAAGTTTACTCAGCAGGAAATGAGACATAAAACAGCCCTTCACAGATGTGCATTAATGAAGTGAATAATCGAAGTTGTGACAAGGACCACAAGGAGGCAGAGTGGAGGAAGTGAACACGGAGCCAATTAGATTAGATATATTTTTTAAAAATGTGGCCATAGGAAGACTCTGTCTGGAGAAGGGCGTGAAGATGATGATTAATGAGCTCACAGTCTGTAATTTGTATTAAAGCATGTGTATTATTCAAACTCATGGATAATGTATAAGCAGCATTAAGATCCAATAGCCAACATTTTTATCAACTCTGAATATGAGGCAGCGTGGGCTTTCTTGTGCTTGTTGATAAATTTCACGTTTCTGTGAGAACATGAGGCAGTTTTTAATCTTGCTTTCCATAATCACCTTCCAGTGTTTCGTGAATTATACTGAGCTGTATGACATGACTGATATACAACACGAGAATCATTGTGCTAAGAGGGCTGGAGGCTACAGTTTTGATTTTATATTTGTTTAAGCAGGGCTTGGAAAGTACTACATGTAAGCAATGAGTCAGGTCTAATCTTAAAGCTGATGGTGCAGCTATCCTGTTTTTTTTGTTTTTTTTTTTTATCAGAGGTTAATTGTAGATGACATCTCACATATGGCCAGGGAGAGCCAGTGGCACAAGACTAAAGGTTTACCATCCGGAGCCATCTGTTCTTCATGCTTACACCTTATTGAGGATCGTCTTAATGAGAAGAGATGGGCACAACTCCCTGTTTTTTTTTTGTTTTTTGTTTTTTTGGCTTCTATCTGAGGTTCTGCAACTGTTGCACTCACGGATTTAGGAGCCAGTCTGGCTTAATTAGAAAATAAATTTGGATGGCAGCGTTCCAAGGAGTGCATAAAGATCCTCTAACAGAACAAGAAGGAAAGTAAAACAGCTACAACAACAACAAAAAAAAAGTGCTGCCTTGACCAAGCCAAAATCGAATTAAATAGAGAATATTAAAAGCACTAGCTAAATATGGAACTGGATCTGACCCTCTGTGTACAGAGCTTACCCAATGCGTACCAAATACAAAGCACTCTGTTAGATGAAATTATATTCCAGCTGTGTTTGATTCTTGATTGGTGTGTGTGTGTGTGTGTGTGTGTGTGTGTGTGTGTGTGTATATGTGTCTATAACTGTTATAATGTAAGTGACAACAGGAATTTGTTTTTCATTAAATTTAACTATAAACAGATAAAAATATGATGTTCCTTATAAATCAAATATGTTAGTGCTGGCAAATTGCTGTGGCATAAGAGGAATCAAACATTGGAAAATCACCTTTGTTGTGATGACAGTAATTCCACCGCATCACGCCACTCTGTCATAAATTATATTCCTATAACTGCACACTCCCAAGTATTTTTTTTAATTCTTTAACAGGAGAGGAGCAGTAGAGGAAACTAAGTGCATTAGTGCCCTTAAGTGCAAATTCATTATATTATTTAGATACCTTTTAGTCCTTCATCCTTCTCCACACACACACACACACACACACACACACACACACACACACACACACACACACACTATGGTTGCCATGGTTATCTCCATGCACTGTAGCCTATAATTCATTTCTTGCTGCATAACTACAACGAGGATCCTGATTCAGCTGCAGTACGAATGTATACGCATATTCTGCATAGGCTTTAATTATTGAGTTGAAGTATAATATAATATAATATATTTAAAATTAATGCACACCTGCCAAATAAGAAAAGAGAGTTTTTTTTTTTTTTTTGTGGCCAGTCTCCAGGTCTTTCAGGAAAGAGGACATAGTTACTGTAAGTTACCAGAAAAGAGAATTTACAAGTTTGCACAATAGTAGCTCAAAACAGCTCAAAATGGAGGTCTTCAGAGCTCCCACTAAAAACAGCAATACTTGATAGGAGCTCCAAAGAGCACAAGAGCTAGGTCCGGCAGAGGACACAGACACTAAACAGGTATGACCTCCAGTTTCATGCTGAAGATAATGTAGGTCAATTGTCATTGTATTTCATAACACGCTAATTTAATCACTTGGCCTATGAGACTACATTAGCTACAACCATCATGATCATATTAGAATAAATTCTATTAAGAAGACTCTGGGACAGAGCCAGATGTGATTTTTTTTCTTAACTCTAGAAATAGACCCAGCTGTGCAATCTGTCTACACTACACACCATACACTATGTAATCCAATCATAAGCTCCAAGATAACTTAAAGTGTGGAGAGACTTCTGATCTCTAATTTCATTAATTAACGCAGTGAAAACACCAACAGAATAAATCAGTGTTCATAAACAATGCCATAGATTAGCTAAGATTACACTTTAGGACATCAAGGTGTTAATGTTACTGATTTGGTGCTTCAATGTATATAGTTCCAGTAAAAAAACAAAATAAGAGAGAGACTCAGGAACACGAGCTCATGAGCTCAAATCCTTGGAATCTGACCTCAAATAGGGATAAAAGAAAACAATGTCGAAAGAGAAAATGAGACTCAGATTTCAAGATACAAATATTGTATGCACAATAACACTTTGTGACAAAACAGCACGGTACACACACCCCGACAAATCAATAACTAACGTGAAACAGATGGATATAATCGGGAAGCAAACCAACAACAGGACAAGGGCGAAGAAAGGACTAGAACAAAAACCAAAGCATAAACACATGGTGCTAGCCCTGACACGAAGGTGGACTCCATCACAGGTATGATCATATTCTGTACACTATATGGTGAAAAGTATGTGGACACCTGTCCATCACACCCATATGGGGTTCTTCCCCAATTTATTCCCACAAAGTTGGAAGCACACAATTATATAGAATGTCTTTGTATGCTGTAGCATCACAGTTTCCCTTCACTGGAGCTAAGAGGCCCAAACCTGTTCTAACACGACAATGCTCCTGTGCACATTGTGAGCTCCATGAAGACATGGTTTACCAAAGCTGGAGTGTGTCCTGCACAGAGCCCTGACCTCAACCCCACTGAACACCTTTGGGATGAACTGGAATGTTGACTGCACCCCAGACCTCCTCACCAACATCAGCACCTGATCTCACTAATGCTCTTGTAGTTGAATGAACCCAAACAACCACACTCCAAAATCTGGTGGAAAGCCTTCCCAGAAGAGTGGAGGTTATAATAACCTTATTACTATAACAGCATCTGGAATGGGATGATCAACAACCACATATGGGTGTGAAGGTCCAGTGTTCACACACTTTTAACATTACCTTCACTGGATCTATGAGGCCTAAACCCTGCAAAACAGCCCCAGAACATTATCCCTCCTCTACTAAACTAAACTTTGTAGGTGACACTATGCATTCCGGTAGGGACTGTAGCATTCTCCTGGCATCCTCCAAACCCAGA
>CM074968.1:3270330-3288105 GCA_037577455.1 Pangasius macronema | reverse complement strand
GAGGATGCAGAAGATAGGGATAGGTGGAGAGTGATGATTCGCTGTGGCGAGCCCTGAAGGGAAAAGCCGAAAGAAGAAGAAGAAGAAGAAGAAGAAGAAGAAGAAGAAGATTGGTTATACTCAAATTAACTTTACACAGCTTATTTAAAACCTGACTCTATGGTGATCTACTGTACTTGCCTGCCTCTGTCGGATGTCTGTGTACACTGGACAGTGCATCACTGTGCTACCCTCCATGCCACTGTGAACTGTACTTGAGAGTTCAAAGGCCATCACTATATGTGCGTAGACTGACTCACTGGCTCACTTTTATTTACAAATCTCTACTAAAACTTGTTCTGTCCTATCTTTTTTCGTATCTTTCGAATACAAATGGTAAATAAAAACAGACTTCATCTGGCTGAACCCCATGTCAGGACAGAACTGATAAAAATAAAAAAGGATAGAGGTACAGTATGCGCCCCTTCAGCTTGGAACACTGTACAAAAGGACTGAAAACTAGCAGAATTGGTTTCAATGGGAGAATTTAAATAAATTTTAAAGGATATGGAAGCTGGCTCCATCGATAAATGCCGCTGTAGATATGATGTTATGCTAATGGTCTTGTATCTATTTGTCTTCCCTCTTGGCCAAGTCTCTCTTAAAGAGATTTTTAATCTCAGTGAGACTTTACCTGGTTAAATAATGGTTAAATCAAAATAAATAAATACATAAATTATTAGATTCTTTTATAAATGGTAAAAAATATGTTTTACCATTTAAAAAAATGCTCAATTTGAGTTTTTTTCTTGTTAGTTTTGCATTTACTTTTAAATAACTTTTCAAAAATGAGCCACATCCTCGTTAGGTTGCGACCATAATTGTGTAAAGAAAATGGCAGAAAATGCTCCAATCTGTCAAATCTTTTTTGAAAAGGGTCAAATCCTCAATCTGAATGAAGTGATGTGTAAAATCTCTAACAGACAAGTTGTCACAAAAGACAGTAAGACTACAAATCTTCGGAATCATCTAACATTTTCTTCCACTGGGCTTTTGGGCTTATTCTCTATGAGTTGCCTTACGTGTCATGTACATTTAAACCTAATGACACACAGCAGCATCACTCCAGCACCACTGGTGTTAGGTTTTATTATTTGTGTGCTGTTTTTTAAATCTGGTTTGGATAATATGGATTATTAAAGTGCTAATCGAGACTTTTTTAATGGTAAATCGTGAGGAGCTAAAAATCAACACCAGAGACGACAGCCCCATCTTTGATTTCTATCAATTCACAAAACTGAGGTTAGTGAATTCAAAGGTCAAAGTTCAAAGTTTGTTTTAACTGTAAACAGCATAAAAGTGTGGCTCCTGTATCACCATAGCAAGAGGTCGAATTTATAAATGCTATGGCTACACCACAGATATTGGAACCTCTGTAATTAATGCAAATCACAATGGCAACAAAATGTTCAGCTCCACCAAAAGTCTAGATGAACAACAACAAAACAAATGCAAATCCTCCACCCACACAGCAGTCCTTACTCGAGTTTAGCCAAATTCATTGACTCTGAAAGCTAAGCAAAAGGATCAGCCAGGAGCATCCTATTGTAATCTGTGTAATACTCCACAGTCCATTAGGTGCCCAGGCCTTTATTCAATCCAGAGAGAGAAAGTGAAATGGAGAGACTAAAAAGACTGGAACCCGCTAATCCTTATCCCAATATCCATTATAGTGGCCATGATTTTGGTGTATGCTGTCAGAGAGCTAAGTGAACAGGGCTCTACAACAGGACACTGGATTTAGCAGCCAGTGTGAAACTGGAAAGCTCATCTGAAACCAGTATAACAGAGCAACTTTAATGATAATAAAATATTAGTAACAGAAAGGAACCAAGAAGTCTAGGCTTTCTAGCACTTCCTTAAGGGCCTTAGGATTTCTGGAAATGACTACATGTTCTTTTCAATACCACAGCACTGTTGGTTTCTCCATTGTGATTGGTCAGAAGGTATTGATTAATTTTCTCTGTCAGTAGTTCTACCTGTAAGACAAAGTAGAGAGCTCCGTCTAGTACATCACCGTTTCTATAGTACAGTAACAAAATATTGGATATTGGAGATTTACTCAAAAACAAAAAGCATGGGAACAACTTCCACACATGAAGTCTTAGTAAATTTATCTATGCGTATTTTAAGTAAGGTTTACATGGCACCAATATTCTCAAATTTTACAAGAAAGCTTAAACAAACTACATAAATCTCAGCATTGTAAATGGTACACATAAGCTATCATTACTACTTAATGGCACTAACAATGTAAATGGTTTCCAACCACAAGTAGGACTCCAATGGGTTAAACACATTTCCATCAGCCTTCATAAAAACCCAAGATGACTAATTAACTGACTTGCACATGTACGTACGTATACACACACACACACACACACACACACACACACACACACACACGAACCAGAAGCGCAAAAAGAAAACAACCGACATCTAAAACAACCCACCCATAATTCTCAAAATGAAATCAGTTTAAAGTTCTGAAAACATACATGCAGATCAAATTCAAAACCCCTACATGCAACCGGTTCATGTAAACATTGCTTCTTTCTGGTTTTGTGAGCACAAATGCAAAATTAACCGATTTTTATTATGTGGCTGTGTCTGGGTAGATGAAGCCAAGCAAGCTCAATTTTAGCACATCAGGAACTGGACAGGAGGTTTTAAATATCCACCAACATAGTTAGGGAGAAACCTGTTTTTATTTTCCAAATGATGGCAAAAAATAATCACTCAGAACCTTCTGGAAGCCCAAGTCATGCTACTGATTATAAGCACAAATGCAGCCTTATCATTAACCTCAGCTGTGTTGAGAATGTGAGACATAAGTTTCAGAAAGTAGGTCACCAAGCCTAGCTACATTAGCATGTGTCCAATAAGAGAGCTAAATCTATCAACGTGCTGAGAATATGTGGTCAAAGATTTAGTTTTAGAATTAGCGAACGTTTACGAGCGCCAACACTTTGGGGTTTTTTTTTTGTCTTTTTTTCCTCAGCTGGGGAAGTCCTGCAGTGATTAAAGCTCTGTACCGCTCTTCAAGATACTCCTGTATGATGCTTGTAAAAGCAGAAGAAAGCTTTAATCACTGCAGGACTTCCCCAGCTGAGGAAAAAAAGAAAGAAAGAAAAAAAGAAACTCCAAAGTTTTGGCGCTCATAAACGTTCACTAATTATCTTATATAAGTTATAGATATAAATATAAATGTGCAGGTAATGACAAAATATATTATTAGCTCGTCTAGATTAAAGCTTTAATTAAATTATGTTTTCTGTATTTAGAAGGTGGACAATTTGAAGTAGGATAATTCAGAACAGAATTTAAGTCAAGAGTCAAGTTTAAGGATGAAAAAAGGCCACAGATTCGTGGTCAACAAGCCTGGCCCCCAGAAGTCTACACAACTCGGGTCCAATTAAACTGACCCAGCTGATAGTGCTTTAGAGTCTCATGGACATTTTGACTGGCTCACCATCATTAGCTCATCATCATCAACCCTAAAATTATGATCTGAACTATTTTACAAACCAACAGAATTCTGTACTGTTAACTGTCGCATTAATACATCAAATATATTCAACTTGTTCAGTGCCTCAAGGACTGTTCAGATCATTCAATAGAAAGAAACGGCTCGACTAATAGATGTCAGAAAAAAGGGCAACTCCTTAACGGGTGCTCAATTTGGGCTAATTATCATCAATGACCAATGAATAGAGGCCAATCTGTCAGCCAGAGGTCAGATGATGTCCTCAAGCCACCAGAAAGAACAAAGACTGTCTTTGAGTTGTAATGAAAAAGGACTGCTTCATGGTGTATCCGTCCTGAGGAGCCTTTCAGTCTCATCATTCAAAGATATGGTTTCACAAGCGAAAGATTAGCTTCTGTTTCCAGGTGATACAGTGTCTATTTATACCCCTGCCCAATCAAGCACTCACCTTGAGGGAGGACAGACATTTATTACAAAATCCTTGAAAGTGAGAAGAAATTTAAGCAAGCTTTTGGAAAATGTGTTCAAATGTGTTCAAGATGTTCGGATACTTTCCACCGTTTCCAGTAAGGCTGCTTTGGGGTCCAAGATTCTGATTGCACCACCACGAAATATCTTTTATTTATTTAATCAGCAATCAAACACTAATACAACTGTCATATGACATTTTTTCAAAAAAGATTCCAACATGTTCACTACTATAACTGGATATAAAGGTTCAGTAAAAGGACAAGGAGTGATAATGGATGGTACTAATCGCTTAGCTGTGTGTAGGCCTAATTAAGTTAAAAGTTGCCGCCAGATTTACAAAACACTCAGTGATGCTGATTTGCTTTGTACTCGCGCGTGTATAATGACGAATGCTAATAACCCATAAATTACTAAGCAACTGATTTAAGGCAAATCTCACAGAGAGCTGAAAAGGACAAAATGGTGACTATGGTGGAATGGTGGAATCTTCCATTAATGCAGCTCAGCCATAATATGTATAAAAAATTGCAGTCATAAAATTATACAATTTGGAGCTGATCAATCAAATCTCTATATATGTAAATAAATATAACTGTATTTTCTTGAGTAACACACTTCTTGTATGAATGCCCTTATGGATGATTCATATCAAGTACCTCTCATAGTACCATCTTTATTTACTTTTTTTGTAAACTCAAGAAAGCACACCATATCAGTTTACCAATGCTTACCTTTTTTTTTTTTTTATTAAATATAAACTATCCATTTACAGTTCCATTTATTGTTGTGGCACGTGGGCGAAACAAGTTAACGCTTGTGTTGTAGCAGGTATAATAGTTTATTCTCTCTTTTAAGACAGAAAAATGCAGCTTGCCATGCTTCAGAGAAACCACAGACCACAAACTCCTCTGTCCTGAGGCAAGGCAGAAAACTTCAGCTCTGACTGATATAAAGCACTGAAACTGGAGACTCATAATGAACATCTCCTTACAGAAAACTTAATGTTATGCATTAAATATGTTTATGTGAGTATCCGATATACAAGGCCCGTTGTGTGATGTGTTACTAATGGAATGAACATTCACTGGGAATGTGGCAGAAACCTTAACACTGATGTGTTCATATGTAGCACACTGGTACAATAACATCATCAAGATGATGAGCGCAAATGTGCCAGGATGAAAACAATATCCATGATTGGACTTTTCTTTCTTTCTGTCTTTTTTTTAAAACCTGCTCTCATTAAATCACATTGTAACGAATGGTGGAGCTTGGCCTAGAGTCCATTTAGATAATTGCAAATCATCCCGTATGTATCTGTTATGATCGGCGCACACACTAGTTCATTCAATGGCCTATTTAACACATGCTGCACCTTGCGTAGATAATAAGATATAAGATTATGCATCCCGGCAGTGTAGGAACAAAGATATGATAGATATCAATTAACTCATTAACATCATACACTTATCCTGTTTAATGACTTACAGGGATTTATCACTGAGTACGCAGCACCATTAGCATGTCATTTTATCACAAAGAAAATCCAGTAACACTTTCTACAAAGCCCATATTCATAACCCATTAGAAGTGATTTTCGTAAAAAATTAATTGCAGGCATTTTTATAAACTCTACTGGTTCATAACATGCTATAAGTAATGATAATGATAACGTAATCACGTAGTAATGCAAGTGTCACTCTTCACTGTAATTCACTGTAATGTAATTCATAATGTACTGCACTGCACAAGCTTTAGAACTAATAATGACCTGCGTTATGATCTAATCATAACGTAACGTTAATATTTTATACAGATTTTATTAAACAGCTGGCTTCACATGCTTCCTAGTGAAGAAATCCTTCCTCTTAGTTTACGCAAATCTGGCATTTTCTTTAATGGCATCCTACGCACCACTTTGCTTATCACACTTTGAGTGCACGCTCACACTACTCCTCTTCCTCTCATATCTCTCCTTGTCCAATTGTGTCTCTCAACTAGCTGTATATCCGATCCGGCATATATGCGAGATGTGGACCCATGAAATGACATGATCTGCCAGTAATCTGATTTGACAGAGATCAGACATCTCACCAGGATGTAGGCTAGCGGGGAGCGGCAGAGGAAAGATAACGATTCCAGAAGAACAAATGGAATAAAGTAAGAAAGTCAATACAGCCAAATTAGATGAAAGTAAAGGGGGTGCAAAAGAAAAGAACAGGCTTTTATGGCGTTATCTAATGGCTATCACACACTCACGTGGAGTGGAGAATCTTCCTATTGGTAATCACTAGCACCTCCAGTTGAACACTGCTTTAATGCACAAGGCAAAAGCGAAAATTAATTTTTCCGCCAACTCTTGGCGCAACAATAAAAGATTCCGAACTGAGCCACGGAATGGTACAATTTCCCACTGAAAGTACACAATCACATACCCTAGCCATGTTTGGAAATGTGGCGTCTACAGTTTTGGGAACAGTAGACCTTCTAAAAGATCCTAAACAGAGCAATAACTCATCTCATGGTACAATTTTGTGTTTGAAATGATCTGCAGTCGTGAACTGGACATGCTCCATCTTCCAACTGATTAAGAAAAACAGTGCCTTCTTCCCTTGGCTTGGCGAGCCTTACTCAGGCACTGCAGGCCGCAGATTTGAGCCGACCTTAAACGAAACATGTGTTTTGTGTATACTTGTTTGATTTGTTGTAATGAAATAGAGAAAGCGCAGGCAAACGTTGCCATCTGAATGTTTTGAAATCTAGAACTTTTATACAGCCCCCTAGGAAATGTCTTTGTGTCTGTGTGTTGTACAGGTCTTTATTATCCATGAAAACATGAAAATGATACTCGGAGTCTAAAATCCCTTTCCTAACGTTGATATACAAGGCTGTGTTCCAATAATCCACTGCCCTCTTGGGATAGTTTCTGTCTCCACATTAAGGACTGTTGCAATACTTAAATGAAGTTTACTAAATGAATTCACATTTAAAAAAAAAGAAAACAGAATTTTACCACAAAACCGTTAGCACATGTCAGTGGATGGGATGGCTCAAAGCTAGTGGCAAAAATAATGATGTATAAGGATGTATAAGGATGTATAAGCAACCAGCTAATAAGCTTATTATTATTATACAGCCGTTACAAACAGGGTTGCCAAGGTCATGGTTTTCACCCCAAATTGGCCTAGTTTTGGAACAAGCTTGTGAGTGGGGAAAAAAAACAAATCCATCAGTTGTGTTTTTCTGTTTGTTTGTTGTTGGTGATATGAATGATGAAGTCAGTTGTAGATACTATAAATCAGAAATGCATGCGAACTATGGTGAGCTTTTTTTCCCCCACACTGGAAAGACTGAGGAAAAAGAAGAAAAATGTGTCAACCTTTTCCAAGCCTCGAAATTTTTTTGGGATCATCTCAGTTTTGTGTGTGTGTGTGTGTGTGTGTGTGTGTGTGTGTTTATTAAATTAAGCTGGGTTGGAAAATTAGCTGTGACCTGGCAACCCTGTTTACAAAAATAGCATGAATGCAGTCTGGTCTGCATCCAGTCCATGTCATATTACATAATAAACTCTCTACAACAGCGCTGAAAGATATTCGCAGTTAGTTATCTGACATTGACATGTGATTTTGGAATGCAGAGTAAGTGTTAGCTAGCTTTGTTCAGGTGCGCGCCAAGCAACAGTAAAAAAAAAAAAAGAGAGAGAGAGAGAGAGAGAGAGAGAGAGAGGCGAACATTTGGTGTGACTGCTAATTAATAATAAGCAAATCGTCCATTATGTTTACAAACAAAACAGATTACAGTCCTTCTTGTTTTATACTGACTCACAAAACTGATGCTCATGAGCTCACAGGTCAAAGTTCACCTAGAATGTATGCAAGTAACCGATACCAGAAGCAAATGTCCTTTCATGTCCTTTCCCCTTCAGTGAACTGATTTTTCCTTCATTTATGTTCGTTTTGTGTGCTAGAAATTGACTTTTTCAGTAAATTTCGTTACCAACTTTAATTTTTTTTAATTTAATTTTTAATGATGATGATGATGATCTACTACTACTAATAATAATAATAATAATAATAATACAGGTACCCAGAGCACTAAACAGACACAGATACTCAAGAATACAAACTTAAAAGAAAATTTGCAGTTAAATTGCTTCAACAACATTGGACTTCTGCATTCTTCTTCTCCTTTTTTCTTTTCTTCAATCCCCTTGTGTATTTCCCCTCGCTCCCTGTGCTGTGTATGCATGTGTGTGTATGATTTAGCTGTTAGTTTCTACACACATCCAAGTCGTGAGAGGAAATAAATCATAATACATTAAAAACACCACTGAAACGTGAGGCTACAATCACTACAGCCAGAGTAACAACACAGCATTTTATAGCACAGTATCTCAATGTTATCTGGAATATAACAAACCACGGCAGAATGTGTATCACATGACGCTCAAAACTGTGCAACTGCAACAGACCTGCAAAAGGAAGTGAAACTTAGCGGGGAAAGGAAATGACTCTCCTCCATCTCTCACACCTCTCATACCTACCTCTTTCTTTCTCTTATGTTCTTTCATCTCTAAATTCGAATTCTAAATATGAATTGCCCTTCATGTCTAACATGCCTCCTTCATCTCCTGAGCAGTGTCAGGTTTTCTTTAGCATCAAACCCACTCTCTCTATATGCACATTTACAGTCACTGCTGCAGCATGGGACTTTTTTTTTGTCCTGACTGACGCCGCTCCTTTTTTCATTTTTGGATACTCGCTTCTCTGAAAATGATGTGTGATTTAATCATACTCAAACCCACACTCATGCACATGCTGCTTCTATTCTTTCCCTGCAATAGCTGTTATGCAATGTGACAGTTATTATACTTCTTTTTTTAATTTATTTTTTAAAATTATTTATCATTTGTTGGATTGTTTGTTGGGTTCTGCCTCATTTGTAAAATGTTTGTCTGTATATTCAATAATTTTTCAAGCTTTATTTCCCTGAAAACTCTGAATTACATCTTTTCTAAATGAACTGGCTCGCCGTCGTGTTTGTTTTCTCACCATCACACACACGAGTGACATCATTTTTAACAGACGTATTTTCGTTTAATTGAGAAATTCAGTTTAATATTTAACGCATCAGTGGTTCCAGACTTAAATTCCTCGCTATTGTAACTAAATACATTTTCAGTTACTTTTACTGTAGTTAATGAACAACTCATAGTAGTTCTTGAATAACATGCTTTAAGATGAACGACCAAATAATATCTCTCAGCTCTCGATTCTGATTGGTCAGAAAGTGTTGATTAATCTTCTATAAGAGCAGCTCTGGCAGCAGTTCTGGCTGTAAATCACAGGCTTGTATTAATGCGCTCATTAATAAGTTATCGTTTCTATAGTAACAGCTACTTCACAATGACTTGAGTGTAACGTATATAATTGTACGTAACGTGTGTATATTGTGAAGCTTTCCATGGAGACATATTAAGCAATTTGGGAAGGAGTCTCCAGTGTTAGTGCTTTGTAACATTCACATGTACGGCTGTGACAATGGAAAGTTTTCAACTTCCTGTGGAACAAGACAAGTTACGTTTTTGTGTTATATTATCTTCAAAAGCCAGGTAAAAAAAAGAGAAAAAAAGAATAATGATACAGGGATCATAAACATACAACACAGGAAATTATGGCTTGGTAAAGCAGGAAACATTCGACGAGAAAAACAGTGACATGGCGAGGATATAAAAGTGCAAAATAATTAAGAATCAAACACAGAACAGGTGAACACAATCAGTAACAGACCAGGAATAGGGCAGGAGCAGAGACAAGACTACAACAGAAACAAAGGCGCACGGTAAAAATAAACAAAAGCACATGGAGAACGAAAAACAAAACACACACCACGCAAGCATCACTTTCCGTGCTCAGACTGTGCTGTGTGCTGAGAGTGGGAATTTGTGACTGGTAAGGTATTTATAACTGCTATAACGTAAGTGATGATATTAAATGTAAGTATAAACAAATAAAAAGTACGAAGTGTCGTCGTTAACAAAAAAATTAAACTGTCAACAAACTGCTGCGACGGCATTGTTGATTATTTTCAGACAACAGCACACCTACAATTGGTTTATTTATCTATATATTTATGGATAGATAGATAGATAGATAGATAGATAGATAGATAGATAGATAGATAGAGTAAGGAGAGAGACAGAGACACAGATAGCGAGAGAGAGTGGGAGAGAGAGACAGCATAAGACATGTTCCAATTGTTTTATTCATTATGTATAAATCGATATCTTTCTACGTACTTAACGACTCTTTAATTATAAAGTTTGATTCATGCCACTGAGCTCAGTCACACACACGTCTTTCTGTTTTTGCATCACTTTGTTGTTTTGCTTCTTCTTGTCTGTTCATATTTCAATCCAAGTTCTATCTGAATTTCACTTTTCATGAACACTTCTCCATTTCTTGCTGTTTCTGTCTGCAGCTCTCACGTCAGTTCTCTTCGGTTTCTGACCTTTTCCCTTCTAGGAAGTTCTCTCTTTAACTTCTCTCCATACAGATGCTATCTATCCGGCAGAACTTCAGTAATCAGTGATGTAAATCAAAATGAAAATCGCACTGGAGTGGCTGATTGTATGCAGAGCCATGTAGCCTGGCATCCACAGCTTTTCTTTTTCGTTTACTAAATGTTAAATGGCTCTTCAGCTCGTCCATTTGAAGGATTCCTTAAAGATTCTACAACAAAGTGTCCCTTCTTTCAGAGAGGCTTCCAAGAAGAGCCCCTATCCAGAGACTTACTTCTGTCTCAGCTCAACCTTGGACACAGGAGACGCAATCCAGTCATGATCTGTGTGTCAGGCACTGAAGGGCACTGTGGCTATCACAGCTGCCACAACAGCTTATTATAGGTTATATAAAGGAGAGAGAGAGAGAAGATAGGTAGATAGATAGGTAGATAGATAGAGGAAGGAGATTGACAGAGACAAAGATAGCGAGAGAGAGAGAGCAGAAGACAGAGCCGAGAAAACTAATGACAGGTGGCTAGGAGCCTTTTATGGTTGTTTACATAGTGTGTGTGTGTGTGTGTGTGTGTGTGTGTGCGCACTTGAAAAAGCATGGCACTCAGGAAGTCACAAGCCTATGTGTGTGCGCGTGTGTGCGCGTGTGCGTGCGTGTGTGTGTGTGTGTGTGTGTGTGTGTGCGTGTGTGTGTGTGTGTTGCAGGCACTGCCAAACCCTCCATTCGAGAACCTTTCTAAACATGAATTAAATATGAGCTGCGCAGACACACAATACCAGCAGAGAGAGAGAGAGAGAGAGAAAGTCAAAGTCAAACTAAGAATACAGACAAAGGGATGAGAGAGAGACGAGAGAGACGAGAGCGGAAAGAGAGTATACTTTACCCTGTAAATTATATAGAGGAAAGGAGAATAAAAGAAGACAAATAGAGAATGAGAGAAAGGTGGTGACGCATTTAAGGGGCTAATTAAGGTCTTGTTATTTGTTTAATAAAGCTTATGTATATGCATTGGTCTTTAGTCATGAAGACCTGTATTGCTACATAACTGGAAATTTGTTTTGTATAATGTAATTATTACCTGTGATAATAACTCAATACTTAATTAGGAAACCCTTGAGCATGAATTAATAATCAGTTAATATACACACACACACACACACACACACACACACACACACTGAGCTGTAGGGAAATTCTTAAAACTGCTTAAAGACGATTATCCCAATCACTGTCCACCTCTTCCTCAGCTGGCGGAACGAAGCCATTCACTCCGACGAGGGAGCAGGTATTCCACAAGGTTCTCTTCTAGGACCGATGTCAACTACTGTAGCTACTACAGTTAACAGCCAGATTTTTCTGTACGTATAATAAAACTCGGCATTACTCATTTATCAGCCATTAAGCACTGGTTACTACGAGCCCTGAAAAATGTATGACATCTGCACACATGCTGTAGAGGCTGACCCGTCCTCGCATGCTCTATGATTTCATTTCAGAAGTAGACGTGCTAGAGGGATGAGGAATGTCTAACACAGGTGTGGACTGGCTTCGGCTAGAAATGTCCTTTCTTTGTGTTTCTTTTGTCACGCAATAAAGAATAATGCGCAGTAAAATGCACAGCTAAGCTGCAGGTTTATTTATTGTATTATATTAAATAAAAGAAATAAATTAAGGGATTAAGAGAAAAAGACAACGACAAAAAACAACTGAAACACACACACACACACACACACACACACACACACCAGTACTCAACATGGAAGGTGCTCTTACTATCTACACTGTCAAATGAATTACCAGTTATGTGAATCATGTTTTATGTGCTGCCATCTTTTAAAATATTCAATTTAATACACAGAAATAATAAGCGCTCTGGTGTAGTTTCTGCAAAATAAACAAATAAATAAATAAATTGTTTGTCTGCATTTGGCTTTCCATTCACCTTGTGGCACTGGAATGCAATTAGAGATGTATAATGAATACTTTACCTTATATGCTACAAGGAGACAGAGAGAGAGAGAGAGAGAGAGAGAGAGAGAGAGAGAACGAGAGAGAGTATTAATTACTCCAATATGGAACTTAATTTGTGTGAATTAAGTGTGATAAGGATTTGAGGAGCTGTGTGCTTAATATTAATAGGGCTTTGCAGCGGAGGCTTACAGCAGCATTAGCAGAAGATCAGCAGAGAAGCCGGCCAAATAAAAGTCGATCTTTCTGCTTCCGTTCGCTTTATTTTTAATAACATTAAAGCGTAATAGGATAATAAGATCTATATTTCTTCTGCAGGGTTTAAATCCAAAGTCTGAGATATTTTTTTTGTGCTCACACACAAAACCATTTGTGTTGATTGTGAAGCATGTTTCGAGTTATTAACTTGCTGAAAGCTCAATTTTAACCCCCTGGTAGAGGCAACCAGACTTTTTTAAGTAGATCATCACTGCCAAAATGTTAGATTTTGGTCGCATCTGACCACAGCACATGATTCTAACAGTGGTTCAGTGGTTCACTGAGGCTTAGTGTACATTAAGTGCTGCATTTAGTGAGAGGCTCTCACAAAGAGCTTCTTTCCTGCAACCCTTCCAAACAGTTCAGTTCATTTAAAGATGAATAGGATCATAAAGTCTATATTTGTTCTCTGGTTTCTCGGTTACGCCAGTTTTTGCGTCACTGTTCACCCTGATTGGTTCATTTCTTCCTTTTCCTTCTGTATTCTGTTCTGGTTGTTTTTGATTCTGTGGCCTGAAGGCAAGTTTTGTATCAATGCCATTGCTTACAGTGAAATTGTTGTTATGCCGTAGCATATTTATTATTAACAGGAACAAAATTGCTTTCATTTTGAGTTCATAAGCGACTAGAAGAAGCTGCACTATTGTGAGCGGCTCACTAACTTGTTTAGTTTCTATTATTTTCCCTTTTCCATAAAAAAAATTATACATTTTTTACATTCCCATGGCCTCTGGGCCTCTCTCCCTATCTCCACCATGTATCAAGTTCTGTCTGTACATTGTGTCATGTGGCATCATTTTCCCAACCACAAACCAAATACAAACCAAAACAAACATCACAAAAATCAGTTAATCAAATGACCTTTAGAAAAGGTTGTGATCTGACCTTTTGCTAATAAGGCATAATAAGGTCCAGTTGATCTTGGACACTTTCTTCATGCAGAATATTTCAAATTCCTTTTTTCCTAGAAAAAAATATTTTTATAAATCCTTGTGAATGTGGATGACATTCTTAAAGTACGTAAGGTAGCACTTAGAAAAAAAAATTAATTGTATTGTCTGAGCGCTTGTCTATTACCTCCCCAACAGAGCTTTGGACTGATGGTGTTCCTAGTTTGTGACGTAGTGAGCCAGTATCAGAATGTATTTTTGATAGACTTCAAAGCACTTCTGTAAGTCGCTCTGGATAAGGGTGTCCGCCAAATGCCAAAAATGTAAATGTTTCAGAGGGGACTGTATCTGTTATGATCTTCTCCAGACATTTTTCTTTTTGAAAAGCCTGGCATGCTCCAAAAGTCATAAAACTTCAAAACATGCATCAGAATTGGTGACCATCAGAGTCTAAACAAAGCTTGGACTGAAGCATGGGTCACAGGCTTGACAGCACCCCCTCTGCCATTTTTCTTCACTGTGGGAATCCAATTTCATCTAAATGCACCAAAGCTAGCCATATGAGTCTTCTTAAGACAGACAAACTTCATGATCATATCTATTAACTTTGCCCAACATGAAGTCAGCCATTTTAGATTTTGTGCGTTTTGACAGGTACCAAACTTTTACGTAATCATCCTGCCCAGTTCAGCTCAGATTCCAACCACATTTGGTCAGCATGATGTCAAGATATCCAAGATGCTATTGTGAAGGTGTGGCATAATTCTACTGTACATCATACAAAGATGGCCAAAGTTCACATGTATGTTCAAAGATGAGGCATGGTCATCAACTGCCAGTACCGGTTCATGAAACAGACACTGCTGCACCTATGATGCTTGGGCCTGCTAATCGTTGCTTGCAGCTACACTGAGACTTGCAACTGCTTTAAAATATTTTTTTTATATTCATTGACTGACTTGTGCTCCGAAGAAACAGGACCTGTTCAAATGCAAAAACAGAGTTCCTGACGACTGAGAGAAATTTACAATAAGTATAATTTGTTCAAGAAGGCAATTTGTTTGCATTTATTTAAAATAACATTTATGAGTCCTGTTTTCTCCAACTTTTTTTTACAATTGATTTTCATGACGTGTGCCAATAATTCTGGAGTCTAGTGAACGTACATCTTGGTTTATGCTGTCTGGTTGCAAAGACTTCCATTGTTTATCATGATAACATTTCCTCTAGTTCCTAGTTTTTGGTGTTCACATAATTTTACCAAATATTCTTCCAGTTTCTACCCACTAGCTATAGCTCTCACCTATCAGAAAGCTGAGGATTAAATGACAAACATGGCAAAACTTCTAATGCAGGTGAAACTCTGACATCTTTTCACACTGCTGCTTCTTTTCACACTCTCATCTACTTTCTCACTGACTGGGGAGCGTGTAACCTCATTCTTCCCACCCGCAGAGCAGCACCAATTACGCTCCCCTGGACTCCTAGTCGGTCGAGAACTTGAAATCAATGTTGTTTGAACTCATTACCCAGATACTTTGTGAATCTGGTTTTGAGAGCTGATTGGCCACTTTGTTATCTTTATGTACATATATAGCATTTTTTAGTGTTTTTAAGGAATCGATATTTTGATGATGTCTCTGTGTCACCGGCAGTGGCTCCAAACACCTTGCCTGATGACGAGAATGATGACATCTTTGCTCTCAACCATTACCTATCCATTACTCCTAGTTATGCCAAATAACAGATCACAGATCACAGATCACAGATCACAGCTCTGGGCTTTAATGGCTACAGATCCACCATGTGTGCAACAGGAAATCCATCTTACCCATCTGGCTTCTAACTCGAGACTGTTACCATAACATGTATGATATGCATTCACTAAAAGCCTTCTTGTTAGTTTTCTTTAATGAGACCACTTTTGTGGTTCTTTCATGCCACTTTCTTTGCCTTTTCCACAGGCCACGGCTCACGATGAGCCTACATCCATCACCCTCACAGCCACAAATCCCCATCCTCCATTCTGTGTGTGCTGCCCCTGGAGAACCCTTCAGCCATGAGCATCAATCAGCAACACACAGTGATACTGCTCACACAGAGCATCAGTCATAGCTTGAGAGCCAGTAGAGATGCTGACTGACCTACAGAACATAAAGACATAAAAATTACTGGCTTCCAAGACATGCACAAGAACCTGGTTTCATAATTTGCTTTATGTATCCGAAAGGCACCATAAATAAGTATCTTCTGAGAAACTGTATTTTGCCCAAATATGAATGCAATACATGTACGAGAAGTCACCATAATTCTGTGTTTGCAACAAAAGATCCACAGACGTTTCAATAACATGGCATTCAGGGTTGTTCCCACTGTTAAATGTAGCTAAAGAAACAAAATTTGCCAGTCTGTGTATGAATTAAGTACGGAGTAAAAAACATGGGCCTGTGTTGTTATAAGAAAATAATCAACAACTGAGACATTAATTATCTTCCTATAAACCTGTTATTCCTCTTATGCCAGTGATTACTATTTTTTAATTTACTAATGAATAACACGTCATACTTTTCAATTGTTTATAGTTATATTTAACTTCCAGAGATAAGTTAGTTCCTCTTATCACTCATGCTACAGTAGCTATAAAGTCGTTCCCTCAGCAGTCGTTTTTCTAAAAAAACAAAAACAAACAAACAAACAAAGACAGTTTGTCATGTCAACCGCTCTGTCCTGAAGACTTTCTCATGGTGGAAAACCTCCGACTGTTACAAAAAGGTGATACTAAAGATTCCTTCCATACAAGTTAAGTAAAGGTATCCGTACAGAAATAACATTAATTAACATCTTCTGAGCAACATGATTCAAAAATTCAACAAAAATCAGCTACTAAACACAACGTCCTGTCAATGTGGGTAAAAAAATAGACTTTTTTTTTTTAATGCCCAAATTATGACATTTACTTATGATATTTAAACCTTCAGGTTTAACCAAATTCTTGACTGTGATTATTTAATTGCATTATGTATCTGATTGTTGAATAGTAATGAAATAATCCATTTCCAGACAATGCGGACCCAATCTTTTGGCCTCTGGACTGAACTCTAGACTGTAGGCTATTAAATGATTTTGCATACTGTGTGAAGTGTTTTAACATTTACGAGTTTGTATATAAGCACTGGGTTTCCTTCTGTTACAGCAGATCCAGAGAGTCGTTTTTCATTTCCATAAATATTATATGCAAAGACTTAGATCAGCTCTCTGAGCTTGCAGACATTTTCCTTGCTGTTTTTGCTGTTCCATGATGTTTTGGGTCATTTGGTGGTTAATGTGATGATGTGGAGGATCAGAGGGGAAAGACATTAGAGAAGAAAATCTATCTTTGTTTGAAATCTTTATGGTTGCGTTTAGTCAAACGCATGTGCTATCATGGGTTATAACATCACTGAAATCCATTTAGTAATTCAAATAGATTTTAAAATGTCAGTGGATTGACTGTCTACCTTTTGATCCTTGGTGGAATCTCTCTCTCTCTCTCTCTCTCTCTCTCTCTCTTTCTCTCTCTCTCTCTCTCTCTCATTACTGTAGTTATAAAACTACTACGCACTCTTAATGTTACAGATCAAGAGATGTCTGTTTACTGAAAACCAAAAGAACAGTAATAATACATTATGGAAAGCAGACGCACTTGAATTTTTTCCCATCTCACAGTTTTCTGAGAACTTGCACTCTCCCAACCAGCCCACAATACAAGCCTGCTCTTACTACTCCTAGCTAGCATCAGATAACTATCCTAGCTTGTGCTCTAGATTAAATGTATTATTATCAGTAATAAAGATGAAATAAAGTCAAATAGATAATATAATAAGATACATAAAGACGTCTCAAAAATAGACAGGTTCTTATTTTTATTTATATTGTGACAGAACATTAGCAATTACATATTTTCGTTTAAACATGTCATCAATTCTCCATATATTTGCTCACAACGAGACTTTTTTTTTTTTAACCAGCAGTTTGTCCTTCATGTTTATCTTTCTCGCTTTCCACCAACTTGCAACCTGATTGGTCAGGAGGTTAACCCTTTACTGCACATTGTTGCCATATGGCAACAATTTACAAACTACCCCCCTATTTTTTTTTTTTAATTTTG
>CM074968.1:3250476-3267421 GCA_037577455.1 Pangasius macronema | reverse complement strand
CTCGAACCCACCACCTTCAGGTTCACCTTCGGGTTACAAGTCCGACTCTCAGACCATTAGGCCACGACTGCCCCATTATTAGGAACCTGATTCTGAAAGAGCTTGAGTATAATGTTCACATCAAACATGAGAATGAAGAAAAAGTGATCTCTGTGACTTTGATTGTAAGCATGGTTGTTGGTACCAGATGGTTTGAGTATTTCAGAAACTGCTGATCTCCTGGGAATCTCACACACAACACCCCAGTTTACACAGAATGGTGTGAAAAACAAAAACTATCGAGAGAAAATGAATCCTGACAGATACAGGCTAGTACGTGGAAGCTCTAATGTGCTGCCCAGTCCCATGTTTAGAGCTTCAGCCAGACATTAGAGCTTCCACGTACTAGCCTGTATCAGTCAGGATTCATTTTCAACTTCAGCTTGAATTTTCAACTTTATCATAAACACAAAACGTCTTCTCAGTGCTCAGATAGAAATCAGCAGTCAAAACTATCATAATGGACTGACGAATGATTCTATATTACTGAGCCTCTATCTGTAACAGTATGTATTAAAGGATTCACACAGTACATGTATTTCTTACCGGCCTACATGTAGTGAATTTAGTGAGTTGCCATGAGTTATGCAGCGATATTTACGTAAACGTTTCTACTCAGCGCTGCACTACAGTGTTACGAAGATTTTAGCAGCACGTTGTGTCTCTGTATAAATCGTGACCTGGCATGCATTTACAACACGAGAGAAAGAGCGTGAGTGTGAGCATGCATAAGCACTCTCATTACCAGGCTATGAGTAAAGCATTAACAGTGTATAATTACATTTCGGAGATGTGTTTTAGCACACCCACAGAGAAAGATGTGGAGAGATTCAAAAACAAAATAGGGTTTCCATAATAAATCTGGCAAAGACACAGAGACCGAAGGGAAAAGCTACAGAATAAAACCGATGACACATTTCACATTTCAGAAATGCCAGAGAAATTTCAGCAGAGCATGCAACAACCAAGAATCAGTCACCTCAAACCCTGACCATCAATCTCTCTTTCTCTAATCTTTTAATCCAAATGTCAGCACTGTCCTCGAGGAGCATGTGCCTCCCTACATTTTCTGCACTGTTCCACTGGCAAATTTTTTTGTTCAGCTTGATAGCAACACAATAGATGTTGATTAATCACTCTAAAACTTTTTTTTTTTACTTGCAGATTACACACACAAACAGTGCAAATATACCATGCTGAATGGAGACCTACAGCCTTAATTTACATTCAGACAGACTTACAGAAACAGAAAGACAATAAGAGCTCATTCGAAACTGAGTCTTAATCCAACACTGGAGGTTTTGCTGCAAGTACACAGACTAGATATCACTTCTTTAGATGGCCTGTCAAAACTCGCACTTATTTTCCACAGGTCCACGTTGGGGTTTCTTGCTCACAAATGACACAGAACTTACACTGAAAATAAAAGTAAAAAAGCAATTATCATTTCTCCAAACTAGTTTAGCAAAAGTCTCAAAAGACTACGTGATTTATTTATTTGGCCTTCCAAAAAAGGCTCATGATACGCTTCATGAGTTTGGTCAGAGATGTTACAGTAATGAAAAGGTTTCAAATGTGCAGTGAGACTGGGAACCTCTGCACTGCAAAAAACGCCACTGGACCACAGAGAAGCATCAGTGCACTTTATGTACAGTACAACTCACCTATAGACAGTCTTAATCTGTCCCAAAATGACACCATGAAATCAGCAGAAATAAGGAAATTATCACCATGCATTGATTGATCTATTTCAGTGCTTTATAAGTTAGTGCGTGGGAGCGAACCTGCCTGTGTAAAACATGAAAGCAGCAGTTCAAAGCTGTGAGTGGAAGCAGGAGCACTTGCTTGGTGTTCGCTTTAATGTGCGTGTTTGCACTGATTTACCTGAAGTGAGGGCTCGTGCTGCAGAAGACGCTGCCTCGCTCAACTCCTGCGCGCGCTGCTTCTGCCTCGCTTTTGCCGTTTGCTCTTTCAGTCCCTGCGCTTCGAGGCAACGACGAGGACAAACAATGTCGCGATTCGACCATCAGCTTCGGTACACGCTCAAGTGCACGCCTACAAACCCGTTATCTTTTGATGATTACTGCCGCAGAGCGCGCGCGCGCGCGAGTGTGTGTGTGTGTGGGTGTGTGCATGCGTGTGGGTTTGTGGTTCCAGTTTCACCGTTGCATTAATCAGGTCCTAGTGAAAGGTCCTCGTGAGAATGCAGACACACCACTGCTGTGTGAAGACCTCTCTCTCTCACTCTCTCTCTCTCTCTCTCTCTCTCGTGTGTGTGTGTGTGTGTGTGCGCGCGCGTGCCTGTTTTGATATCCTCACGGGGACCAAATGTCCCCACAAGCATAGGTATATCTGAGCAGGTAACAGGAATTTGGCTGGTCCCCACAAGGCAAACTGATGTTTGTTTCACAAAAACTGCAGCTTTTATTTTGGAAAAAAAATAAAATAAAATAATAAAAAAGGTTTCCTTCTGGTTGCTGAGGTTTAGCTTGGTGTTGGGCTGAGGTGTAGGTAGTATGCATTAATAATTGTGTCACTAGAAGGTCCTCACATGGATAATATGACAAGTGTGTGTGTGTGTGTGTGTGTGTGTGTGTGTGTGTGTGTGTGTGTGTGTCCTCGCCGCTCTGCAGCCCCACAGCACTGCCTACAGCTTTTAAAGAGGCACAACACAGCAGTGTACACGTAACACTTCGCCTTTTTCTGGCATGCATCCCACAATTCATCACGTCTGTCAGGTCCTACAAAAAAAATGTTCAGCACTAGGAATAAAAGCTACGATCACTCTGATGTAAAGAATGTGTCTAATTATGGCTCCTCATTACGGATCTCATTTTTAAAGTGTTTAGAAGAGTAAAGTTGGTATAAATGAACTAGCAGCACATACAAGTACAGTCATGATTCTAATGAATGTGAATGAGATGGATTATTTACTCTATCATCCTTTTTTCTAATATTTATAGATATGAGATTTTCAAATCCCAACTAATATTACCACCAGCAGCTGTTGGTTGTACACCCATGCATGTAATGTCAGTGGCATTCAGACATGAAGTCTGGGCCTCAGAGTCACTCACTGTGTAGTAGTAATTATGCATTTCATCCATTTCTGTTCACTGACCGAATATAACATGATGTCCGACCACTTGGAGCCCACTTTATTAGATACACTTACCTTGTATCTACACTTGAGTTATTAATTCACATACCAAAAGTGAACTTTGTAGGTATACCTACATTGTGACTGTACCCCAATGTACAATTTGATGGTCCCAATCTACCGCCATCGTAGAACCACTGCGGAATGCATATTATTTTGAGTCATTCAGTAAAACAGTGACACTGACCACAAACACTGCTGCAAACTGACCCACTCCTATCAGCATCTCACACACACTACCATGCCAGTGACACTGCTGGGCCGATAACATCTGGTCAGAGTGGTGGTCCTTTGGTCTTCCCGTTCCACTGATGGACAGGGTAGAGGGGCCTGACAAACTGTGTACAGCAACAGATGGGCTCCCGTCAGTAATTGTACACCTGAAAGCGTACTGATATGATAGGTTTACCTGATAAAAAGGTTACTGAGAGTAGCTACAGGGTACATTTACCTAATAAAGTGGCCTCTGAGTGTAAAGAAGATGTGAGATTGTCATTGCAGGTGCAAATGCTCTCCAATGTCCCCATGGACACAAGCATAAACTCTCAATTTTGCAGAATCTGAATTCACTAAATACGAGTGTTTGTTGGTCCATGTGGAGGAAGTGAGAGAGCCTGACAACTAAGAGAATCTGCCCAAGTCCGGAAAAACCCATGTAAAAATAAAAAGATAGCTGTAACCAAAAATCAGAAGATTCCAAACACAAAGGCCAAATGACTCATTACAAACTGTAACAATATGTGAAAGTAGTAACAGTATTCTCTGTGACAAATGTCCTAATCCATCTAAGACTAAAGTGATTAGCAAAATGTCACTACCCACAGATGTAGTTAAACCCACAGATGTAGTTAAAGCTTTCCTGGCATGGCTAACTATCTTGAAAAATTCATTCTTGATTTTAATGAGTCATTAAACACACATAACACACACAACACACAAGACATACAGGATGCATTAAAGAAATTCATATCTAACACCCTGGCTCAATACTACTTCAACTACAACACAAAAAAATCATCTCAAACTCAGATTATGATTCCTTAAAGCAAATACACAGAGCAGCATGTGTACAAGGAGGCAAGGTAATTGCAGAGCAGTCTCTGAAAGCCAATCCACATAGTGCCTTAGGCTTAGAAAAATGATATAAAGTGGTTATCACAGAGTCACTACACTCAGAGTACATCAGAATCTAACAGCAAGGTCATACATCACTGAATCTACTAAAGACAAAATCTGGAATATATTCTATTGGCCCACATTGATCAAAGACATTGAGGAGACAACTAAGCCAGAATGTGCAATTACACTGGCCTTTTTACAATTATTATTCGTCTAAGAGATTGTTCCAATAAAATCTTGGCTGAATGAAGATCTGATGAAGATCTGCTATCCATAGACCTGTGATTTAAAGAAAATTACTATGTTCTGCTTATGTCATCAGTCAGTGTGATCCAGGCTTGTGCATACAGGCTGCATAGACAGAAGCAAGCCTTTGGTATAATAGTAGCAAGGTTATGCCTGGCGAAAACACACTGTAAAAGGCAAAGAATTCAACGCTGCAAATTAGATCATGTTTAAGAAACTAGAACCCATAACCATCCAAACAATCCCTGAGGAAGCCTGTTTTTCTAAGAGTTTTCCCCTAGGCATGAAAAGATTCTATGTAATTGGAAGGTTTTGCAGAGGTAAGGCAAATTCATACTAACTCGCCAGTCTAAAAACATCCTATCCAGGCACAGCTCCTGAAAAACCCAGTCCCTAAAAGAAAATCAATGCAAGGACATGCAGTGTGGTGGTATGAATGCATACACCACAAGGATTCGATCAGATGTGAAAAGTAAAAAATAAAAAAATTAAAAAAAAGGCAGTGCGAGGCTAATAATTGATCATATTCAAACTGAAACAGAAACAATGACACCTTTTCCAAAATACAAAGACTTTTCCAAAGTACAAGTACAAAGTACAAAATACTATTACAATGAATATTGCAAACAACTTTTAGGTGACTATAGGCAATGAAGTGTCTCTCTCTTTCTCTTTCTTTCTCTCTCTCTCTCTCACACACACACACACACAAACACACACACACACACACACACACACACACACACACACACACACACACACAGACAAATAAAAACAACCATCAATGTAGGTCCCACCAAGACATGCTCAGGCCATGTTGTCTATCTAAATCCTGCTTCCTATTGCACGGAATGGGTTTTTTTACTTAATAGACCTATTTATCCATCCATACATACATTTAATTCATCAATACGTGCATCTTTTCACATTGCTGATATGTGTATGGATATCATCTTCTCTGATCATAAATAGAGCATGCCATTCCTCTGCCAGGTCAAACAACAAATACTTAACACTCTATCTCCTCTGATACCCACTCCCTCCAGATGTCATTCTGGAAATTTCTCACAGCCCTGTAGAAGGACATAGAACAGCATAATACTTTGTTTAGGCCATCTATTTAGACAAGATCTATAGACAAGGTCTATTTTCTAACAATGCTTGCTGGAAGTCTTAAATTTCAAGTTTAAATTTTTATGGTCATAATTATTTTTGTGAGGTGACTCCTACTCACAATATGCTCATATAATGTATGTTGATCTCCAGACTACTATTTACAATATGCTCATAACATATTTTCAGTGTGTTCAGTGCTTTTTGTCTTTTTATTACCTTTTATTACTATTCTTTTGAGTCTTGTTCTGCTCAAGTTTCTTCCTCATGCTGTCTCAGGTTTTTTTCCCTTGCCATTATCTCCTGCAGCTAGCTCAATTGGTAATTTGATCTAAATCCAGATATCTGAAAAGCAGATTTATGACACTGTCTTTTGTTAAAGGCACTATACAAATAAAATTGAACTGAATTGAATTGGAATATGTTTCTAGACACTGGCACAGAGTTGGCTAAGTTGACTTGGCACTGAGTGGGATAGAGGGATAAACGAGCAGTTGGAGACACCAGGGGAGAGAGAGAGATGCACGTGTGTTTTGTGTTTTATGTTGGCACCCTGGAATGATTAAAGGTTACATTTGAGTTCATTCGGTTCCCGCCTCCTCCTTGTCCATCGTTATTTTTGTTACATTGGTGCCGAAACCCAGGAAGGAGGAGGGACACGCTGTCAGAGAGCCCTCGCCACTGCAGGAAGATCACGGCACCGAGGAAGTGTGGTGATGGAGCTGTTGTCGGAGGACGGAAGAGTCTCTGTCATGTGCCCAAAGAGGGGAGGAGTTGCTGACGGCACCCTGGAAAGGGGAGGATTGGCTTCTGTCCTCCAAAAAAGGGAGGAGTGGCTACCATCTACCTGGGGACGGAGGACCCGCTGCCATCCACCGGGAGGCAGAGGTGCAGCTGCTGTCCACCAGAAAAGGGGAGGAGCTGTACCCATCCGCCAGGAGGTCCAGAAGCAGCGCCCTGCATCATGGGAACCGCTTCCTGGCTGGCAGAGGACAGCGTGTCTGGGGACCGGGGAACCACTTTTTTTCTCTCTGTCCTCTCTCTCTCTCTCTTATTGTCTCTATTGCTTCTCTATTTCTCCCCTCCTCCTCCTCTCGGCTCTCCTCTCGCTCATAGGATGTGGGGCCGGCCAGCCAAAGGATGGAGCCGGAAGGGCAGCACTGCTCTGCCTGCGGAGAAGTGTGACAAGCAGGACGGAGGGGCCAAGCTGTGAGGATGCATGCCTGTCACTGAGTTGACTAATCAGTGGGAGAGAGGGATAAAGGAAAGGCTGGAGACACGGAGGGGGAGAGAAAGATACACGCGTGACAGTCCGCAGTTAGACTAGACAGCCAGTCCGCTGCACCATTCTGTACCATACATAGAGCTGCACTACTTAGAGGGCTTAGAGACAAGAATATATATAGCTGTTAGAGAAACCTAACACTGGTCCTGAACTTCCATAGAAACTTCCCTAAACCTATTCTAAGAAATAACCAAATTACCTTGCAGACTATAACACGACTCTGCTACTCAGCACAGACGTTATGTCCGCATGCCAACTGCAAAACCCAGGGATTTAAGTAGCGATGTGCACAGGTGCCATGTGTCTCTGCTGCACAGGGTTGAAGCGCTATAAAGGACCATGCAGGTGTCTGCGGTTTTGCCTGAGAAGGCACACACAACATTACAGTTGTGTTGAGAACTACAACACACAGCCATCACAGACTCTCTCACATTCACGTTCATCTGATTACTGATCACATACACCTGGACTCAATTATATAACCACAGTATTTAAGGACTCTCATCCCACACATCCACTGCGAAGTATACACTCATTGTATATGTTGTTTGCTGATCACCTGACCACTGCCTGTCTCCTGTTCCTGATTTTTGCCCTATATTTGAATTTTTTTGCTAGCTTCAATAAAGCACAATTGTAGCTGCACCTGCTTCCATACCTAGCTATTGAATTTCATGAACACAAGCTAAATATCTTAAGTTGGAGCATATATTATAAATGAAGATTCTGTATATAGAACTGTACATAGATATAAAGGGGAAAGATGCAACAGAGTGCAAGAACTGCCAGTGCCATTCTCACAGCAACTATTTTTGGGCTTTTTTATAAGTGATAAAGATGAGACAGCATTTGAAAAATATATCCAGTATGTTTTTGTAAAGAAGATGTTTTAAAGGAAGGAAGGAAGCTCTAAAAATGAGTTCCTAACATACACTATATGGCCAACAGTTTGTGGACAGCTGACACCTGCCCACGTTGGCCAGGAGTAGTATTGGATTTTGGATAACAAATTCATGTTTAAAAGAGGGACTCAATATAAATTAGCCAATATTATAAAATACAACATGTACAGATCTAAAATATTATTTATTCATTTCTTTATGGAAATGCAAATTCTGCTAAGGATTGAGGAAGTATCTAATCTGTAGTTACCAGTGACACTTATGTTATTACAAAAGAAATAGGTACAAGTCCTCCTTTGCTGTTATAATAACCTCCACTCTTCTGGGAAGACTTTCCACTAGATTTGGGGGGCTGGTAACTGAGCACACACTGGAATGGGGTAAGCTGGGTGGCTGAATGTCGCACGGAGTTCTGGGCATATTCTGCCCATGTTAGGAACTGGGCCCAGTCTCCTGGGTTGGCTGAGCAGAACGTGTGTGAAGGAATAGGCCCATTTTCTTGAGTAACTCATTCAACCTGACCATTGGCTTGTGGATGGTATCCTGACGTCAGACTCACCATTATCCAGTTTCTCCATAAAGCTGGCCCATACCTGTGACATGAATTGTGGTCCACGGTATCCTATACCATATCCTCTGGTATCCCAAAATACCTGCACATGTAGTTAAACAGGAGCTAGGTTGTAGCAAAGGCAGAGGGCAGGTTGGATAGTGGGATTAAGTGCAGGGATTTAGAGAACCTGAATATAACTACCAAAATGATGGTGTTGCCACATGATTCAGGCAAGTCTGTGAAGAAATCTATAGACAGATGTGATCAGGGATGTTGGGGTGCGGGCAGCAGCAGGAGTTTACCAGCAGGTAGAGTTCTGGGCACTTTGCTCTGGGCCCAAATGGTACAGGAAGACATGGCACTGTGCATGTCTGCCAGCATATTCGGCCACCAGCACTTTTCCCACAGCAGGTGACAGGTGCACTGGGTTCCAGGGTGGCCGGTAACAATGGAGGTGTGGGCCCATCGGATGACTCTGGTTCACAAGTGGAAAGGGACAAAGATCTCATTCCAGTTCCCAGTCAAAGGAACCCAATACACAGGCAGGGGAGAGGATGAATTTCTCTCTGTTGAGACGGGGGTCTGTGGCATGCAGGCGGGATAGAGCATCGGCATTGGTATTTTTGATCCTGGGTGATAGGACAGGATGAACTGGAATCAGTGGCCTTGTTGGGGTTCAGGTGTTTGGCAGAATGGAGATGTACCAGGTTTTTATGGTTGGTGTAGATGACAAAGGGATGTTTTGGCCACCTCGAGCCAGCACCGCCAGTTTGAATGCCAGCAGCATTAGTTCCCAATGTCAAAATGCTCAGCTGATATCAAGGGCAGTGGTAGCTCAGTGGTTAAGACATTGGACTACTGATCGGAAGGTCATTAGTTCGATCCCCAGCACCGCCANGCTCAGTTGTGTAAACAAGATAAATGTAAGTCGCTCTGGATAAGGGCGTCTGCCAAATGCTATAAATGTAAATGTAAGAACGATATGGTGTACTGGTGGAATTCTCACTTTTCCACTTTCACGTATAGCTGATGTTGTAAAAGGCACCGGAGAACTTGGTGGACATGGTTAACTCCAGAGAGGGTGAATGGAACATAATATCATCAATATAGGCCATGTCCACACATTTACCCAGCATGTCCCTTAGGACATCATTAATTAGGCACTGGAAAACAAATGGGGCGCTAGAGAGCCCATGTGGCCAGAGGTGGTGCTAAAAGTGGCCTTCCATTTGTCCCCCTCATGAATGTGCACCAGATTATAAGCACTGCGGAGGTCCAACTTTATGAAGAATTGGTCTGAATGGAGTTGTTCCAGGGCTGCTGGGACTAAAGGTAGGAGGAAATGGTATTTGATTGTACTGGTTTAGGCCTCTGTAATCTGTACAAAGTCTGAAGCCCTCTCCTTTCTTCTCCACAAAAAAAAGATACTAGCCAACACAGGAGAAGTAGATGGCCTGATGTACCCCTGTTGGAGTGCCTCCTGAATGTACTCCTCCATGGCTCTTTGCTCAGTCATGAAAAGGGGGTAAACTTGACTCTGAGGAGGAGTGGCCCCAGGACGCAGCTGAATGGCACAGTCATAGGGGCGATGGACAGGTAGACCACTGGCCTTATTTTTACTGAACACCTTGCTCAGGTCCTGGTATTTGGAGGGAATGATCAAAGAAATAAATGAGAATATGAAGCTAGTGGGTGCAAGTGTTGAGGATGCAGAAGATACCCTATCCACCTCTCACTACTAAGGCTGTGGCGACCCCTGAAGGGAAAAGCCAAAAGAAGAAGAAGAAGAAGATCAAAGAGGTATGATTTTCAGGGCTTTTGATGGAGATGGTGGCAACAATAAGTTCAGAAACCTGAAGACAGTGTATGACGGTAGGGGACAATCTGGTGAGTTGTTTGTCTGACCAGGAGAGCTGTGGGTTATGACGTTCCATCAAAGGAAGTCCCAGAATGATAGGATGTTTGGGGGAGGTGATGATAAATATGGAGATTTTGATGGTTCTTGNGCTGTGCGCCTTCTCCAATGGGTCTGCCATCAATAGCTTGGATCTTTCTGGTTTGAGGCAGAGGTTCTGTGGGGATGTGTTGCAGGTTCACGGTCTCCTGGTCTGTGAACTTTCCAGCTGTTCCTGAGTCAGTCATTGCTGTCAATGCAGAGAACAAACCTGCATGCTGCAGAATAACAGGTAAGGTAAATGCATTGCAGGGTGGAGACTGGAAAGAACTCCCTCTCATGGTCGAACCAGTAGAGGCACGCAGTGAACACTGCCTAATGAGATGGCGCACCTGGCCACAGTAGAAACAGCAGTTCTCTCGACATCATCTCTCCCACCTTGCTTCGCTAAGCCCACCCTGGCTGCATGGGCTCCACAGACATGCTGACAATTGCAGAAGGCTCTTTGGCGAGAGTTGAAGGGCGATTCAGGAGCAGATAGTCAAGACGTATAGCCAGGTTGATGAAGAAGTCGAGTTTGAGCTCATCTCGGCAGGCCAGCTCTGTGAGGATATTGGGATTCATAATCACTCCCTTAAAAACAGCCAATTTGTGTAAAGATGTCAAAAACCTTGCTAGCTAAATGTGATTTCCTCACACAGTATAAATGTCTTGAAGTTGTTAGATACTGTAGTTGCCTGTGTGCTCTAGAAAAATAGACATAAAGCATTATCAATTCTCTCAGGTTCATTGGTGGTGGAGTGACTGGCCACTTTAGGTCCCAGGACGCCCTCATATCTGTGTTACTTTCTGGCTCTCCCTTTTAGTTATGCTGTCATAGCTAGTCTTGCCGGAGTCCCTGCTTGCACTGTGCACACAATATACATTGTCCTTAACTATTACATGACAGTAAGCATACCTAATAATCTGTGTTTTTCTCTCTCTATCCCCCTATCTCTCTCTCTCTCGAGCTTCACATGCTACTCCTGAGATATTAGTGATCCTGAACCCTTCTGCTCTCCACACCTGCCTGATCCATCCTGATGCCCTACTTCTGGTTGGAGTTCTTATCACTTGGAAACTACTCGCTGCAACTGATACAAACAGTTTTGCTATGATGGTTTAGCACTACTATTGCTATGATAGTTTTAGCACTGCAATTTGCCACAGACAGTTCTGCATTCAAGTCACTGTCAGTAAACAGTTTGATAACTTCAACAATAGACTTCATGTGAAAATTCTAATGAATTTTCTGGTTACACAACTGCACTGTTATGACCATGTATTACACAGTTATAATAGGGAATTATTTATAGTTTATATTTATTTATATTATTATTTATATTTATAGTTGCACTATAGACGATATGAGGAAGAACACTTGAGAGGAACCAGACTTAAAAGGGAACCCATCCTCATCTGGGTGACACTGGATAGTGTATTTATCAGTAAATCCCTTCTATAACTGTGTACATGGACAAATAGTGCAATTGTGTAACCAGGAAATTAATTGCAGTTTTCACATGAAGTCTGTTTTGCTGAAGTTATCCACTGTTCACTGATGGAGACCTGAGTGCAAAATTGCTCGTGGCAACCGCAGCCCCAAAGTCACCACAGCATTCGCAGTCCCAGGCCATCACAGTACAACTGCTTGGCAGTCCAAAGCCACCTCCATGGTCACCAAGAGGCACTATCTCCAGCAGCCCCAATGATCTTCAGGCCTTCTATGTGGGGCCACCCCAGCAGCAGTGAGAGATCTCCAACCGGTGAGAACGCCAACCAGAAGTAGGACATCATGTGGATCGGGCAGATCCGGAGAGCAGAAGGGGTCAGGATCACTGGTATCTCAGTAGTACCAAGTGTAGCTTGACAGAGAGAGGGGGAGAGAGAGGGAAAGAGAGAGATTATTTGGTATGCTTTTTTGTCCCATAATGGTTAAGGACAATTTACTTTGCGTGCAGAGTGCAAAGTAGATTGCATAGGCAAGACTAGCTATGACATGTTGCATAGGCAGGACTAGGTACAACAGCATAACTAAAAGGGAGAGCCAGAATGTAACACAGACATGAGGGCTCCCTGGGATATAAAGCGGCCAGCCATTCCACCATCAACACACCTGAGTGAACATGTGAGAGTGGGGGGGCAACAGCATCGAAACATCCCAGTTCACCACAACACTCTATTCCTGTGAACCCTCCAGGTCTGCTCCTTTACCTAAAAAATATTCACAAAAGGCTTGACTAAAGAATATTAAGCCTAGACTTAGACACTGAGACTGTGTATGAGTCCCGAAAACTAATTGGAAGGCTGTTCCATAACTGTGCGGCTTTATAAGAGAAAGCACTACCCCCTGTTGTAGCCTCCACTATTTAAGGTACCAACAAATAGCCTGCACCTTTTGATCCAAGTAGGCATGATAGCTCATAAAAGACCAAAAGTTCACTCAGGTACTGCGGTGTGAGACAATTCAGTGCTTTATAGATCAATAGTAGTATATTATAATCAATGCAAAATTTTATTAGGAGCCATTGTAGTGTGGATAAGATAGGGGTGATGTAGTCATATTTTCTGGTTCTAGTAAGCCTGCATCTACTAATGCAATTGCAATTCTGGACTAATGACATTAAAATAATCCAAACTAGAGGTAGCAAAAACATGAACTAATTTTTCTGCATAGTGTAGTGACATTATATTTCTTATCTTAGCAATTTCTGAGATGAAAGAAGGCTATACTAGAAATATATACAATTAGCTTCAAATGAAAGACTGGAGTCAATAATCACACTAAGTCCTTTACTGTTGCACATGATGAAACAGAAAGGCCATCAATAGTTACTGTGTAATCAGAAAGCTAACTTCTAGGTGCATGTGGTCCTAGTAAAAACAATGTCCTTTGTTAAAAGTGCTATACAAATGAAATTGAATTGAATTGAATTAATCGATTCAGTTTGTAATGCGATACTAAATGTCAAAATGTCCTCTATGCTCCTGTGCCACAGTCAGAATTTTTTATTAAACTTATATTTTTACCTTATTCACTTTTGGGTATAATTAGAATTATATTAAAATAATTTAAAATGCTAGAACTTTAATTGCAAGAGTATTAGCATGGGTAGTGCCCAATCCTATATTATACAAAATCAGTTGTTGTCTTTGTCATGCTGACTTTGTAAAGTTTTCACTGTTCATGTATTGTTCTTCAATTCACATCAGACATTGTTACATGTTGTAACAGACTAATGAATTGCTTCTGACTCTTTCTGACCTACTGACCTCAGTTTTTTGCCCTGTAAACATGAACATTATGTAAATGCAAGCTGTTGAAAGGAATCAGTGCATGAGGACAATTCCCACAGCATTCTTTTTTTCCAGTAGAACTACCAAGCACCCACAGACAGACATATGCACATGTTTTCATCTCCCCATGCTAAGTTTTCATGTTAGACAAAGCATACACAGTGGATATAAATAGTCTACACTCCTTTGTTAAAACTGTAGACTTTGTGAAAAATGAAACCAAGATAAATCATGTCATCATGTGATATACTGTAATGTGGGGAAAAAAGAAAAAACTTACAATGACCTAGTTGCATAAGTGTACACACCTTATGCAACTAGGTCAGTGTACACATGACTGTGCTCAGAATTAACCAATCATATTCAAACTCATGTTCAAAAGTAATTATCATACACCTGTCATCAGTGAAGTGATTCTGATCAACCCCAAATGAAGATCAGCTGTTTCTGTAGGATTTTCTTGATATATTCATGGTTTCATCCAACTGCTGATGCCAGGGTCTGCAAAGAGCTTACAAAGCATGTACAGGATCTCACTGTTGAAAGGTATCGCATTAAATGAGCTGTAGGAATGTATGGGCTAAGGGACCAAGGCCAAGACAGCCTATGGGGCCAAAACCAAGACAACCTATCACCCAAAAATCACCATACCCTCAGTGAAGCACGGTGGTGGCAGGACTGCTTCTCTTCAGCTGGGGCTGGGGCCTTATTCAAGATAGAGGTAATCATGGATAGCTCTAAAAACAATCTATTTTGGAACAAAATGTGCAGGCCTCTGTTAGACAGCTGAAGATGATGAAAAATTTTACCTTCGTCCAGCAATGATATAGTGTATGTAGTTCCTCTTTCTTTGGATTGAAGATTAACCCTCAACATTTGTAATCCGAGGATATGGACCAAGCATGTTTCTAAAGCTCTTTGAAGTATGCAAGATTATGAACATGGTCTTCTCACACCTTCTGTGCTGCTTAGACTAGTCAAAGGAAAGAGAGAGAGAGAGAGAGAGAGAGAGAGAGAGAGAGAGAGAGAGAGAGAAAGTGGCCTGTGGACTTTATGGAAATAGCAACCCACATCCATCAGAGTGTGATCAGGCTGTCGGAATAAATTATTCATAGCTGCTCTTGCTGAAAACTACAGAGGGGAAAAAATTGCCTGTGAATTATTGAAGACACATGCAGAATTAATTAGCAGCATGATTAAAAAATAATGAGATTATCATAAGTGCTCTCCAGTAATCTGCTGCTCTAGCTCCCCAGCAATCAACAAAAAATATCTGGCTTGCCTTTTTCTTTTTTTGTAATAGGTGACGTTGATGTATCACAATGTAGAATTCATCCCAATATTTTTGAATTATTATTGGAACTGACTGCTCTACGACGTCCAGAGAATGTAGAGAATCTAAAGTTTGTGTTGCAGTCATGGTTGCTTTGAACGAGCATGGAGAAAAGTGAATGTCAGTGATTCCTGTTTTGGAGAGCCAGACATTCATTATAATGCTGTGCTTAAAATACAACAGTCATTTCATATTCATCAGCAGCATCTGCATTTCCTTTCCCCCCTCTAGTGATTAAAGTTCTCTCAGTGTTTATCTGTGTCAGTGAGAACTTTTATGCAGACAGTTAAGGAATTGAGCACTCCATCAGACAAGTTCAATGAAAATGCCTCCATTAGATCTTCACCAGGTTCAGTCATGTTCAGACATGAGGAAAGTCTCATCCAAACCTGTTGTACAGGAAAACGGATCTTCAATGCTGCAAACACTATATTATACAACTACTGTCCACTTTATTAGGAACACCTGAATACCTGATCATTCATGCAATTATTCAATGAGCCAATCATGTGGCAGCAGCGTAATGCGTAAAACCATGCAGTTACGGGTGAAGATCTTCAGTTAATGTTGACATCAAACATCAGAATGGAAAAAAAAATCTCTGTGATCTCGGTGACTTTGGCTGTGGCATGGTTGTTGGTGCCAAATGGGCTGGTTTGAGTATTTAAGTAACTGCTGGGGTTTTCATGCACAACAGTCTCTAGAATTTACACAGAATGGTGGGGAAAACAAAAAACATCCAACTACCATTCTATACAACTAATTACTTTTTACAAACGTGGTGAGCAGAAAAGCATCTCAGAACCCACAACACATCAAACCTTAAGGTGGATGAGGTAAAACAGCAGAAGACCATATTGGGTTACACTCCTGTCAGCTAAGAGTGGGGATCTGAGGCTACAGTGGGCACAGGCTCACCAAAACTAGAAAGCTAAAGATTTCGCATGTCCATGTGGGTTTTCTCTGGGTTCTCTTGTTTCCTACAATGGTTACCCTGGTATCTTCCCACTGCCCCTGAGCAGGATTTTGATTGTGACACATTTTTTATGTCAATCTGGACTAGTTTTAAAATTCTCCATGGTTGGAAAGATCTTGTTTTATGGCAAATAACTTTCTGCAAACAAAGGCATCCTGTGCACACAGTGTGTCTATGATATACACAACCATTTTCATTCTAAGATATATTGCAAAGATTGGAAGACGGAAAGGGGAATTATGGCATGGATAATATCTGTACATCAGAAATAGTGTGTTTTTTTCCCCATGCATAGGCTAAAAAAAAGGAGAAAAATGTATGCTCCCCCTCCTCCCCCTTTCCAATTAGAAAGGCTTTCGACTAGATTTGGAGCATGGCTGTGGGGATTTGCCCATTTAGCCCAGGTCTTTGGATTTGCCCAAAGTCAGGTCAGTGCAGACCACTCACGTTCTTAAATACCAACTTTGGCAAACCATGTCTTGGTGCACAGGGGAACTGTCATGCTGGAATAAGTTTGGGCCCCTTAGTAACAGTGAAGGGTAAATCTTAAAGTGAAGGCATACAAAGACAATCTAGACAATTGTGTGCTTCAAAATTTGCAGCAACACGTTGGAAAGGTCCACATATGGGTGAAGGGTCAGGTGTCCACATACACATTTGGCCATATAGTGTATGTCATTATTAACCCTGCCCCATCAAAGTGTACAGGCACAAGTTGCTACTTTTGGTTACTGAAGATGAATGTTTCTCCTTTTTTCTAGAGGAATTATTATTATTATTATTATTATTATTATTATTATTATTATTATTATTTTAAATTATCATGATAATCTTTGCTTGTTAATGAGTAACAGCTCTGATAAATTAAATAAAACTGAAAGTATGAATGTATTTTTATGCAATTTTATGCTCTTTATTTATTAGAGAAGCAACTGGATTCACTAAGTTAACTATTTCTCTCTCTCTCTCTCTCTCTCTCTCTCTCTTTT
>CM074968.1:3213200-3238024 GCA_037577455.1 Pangasius macronema | reverse complement strand
TGAAGGCAGAAAGACCCACAAACAAGCAGCAACTGAAGGTGGCTGCAGTGAAGGCCTGGCAAAGCATCTCCAGGGAGCAAACTCAGAATTTGAGCTTTGAGAACATGGGCTGCAAAGGATTTGTGTCCAAGTGTTAAAAAAAATAATCCTTATATTAATAATTGTTAGTTTAGTCTAATTACATTTGAGCCTGTGAAAATGGATGGAGTATGTAGAAGTTCTGTAATTCCTAAACGGTCAGTGCAATGTTTCTGTTAAACCCCTTGAGTTAGAGCCGAAACAGTGCTACTGTCGAGTGAAAATGAAGATTCGTTCAGGCTTGAATTTTGTTTTGTTCATGTGTGATGCAAATCAAAATACGTGTAAGTCATAGTCAAAATATTGCTGGTGTTTTGGGGGAGTAAGCCAATACAATCCATCAAAGGCATTATTAGGATGTCTTCCCCTTCCCGAGGATTTGCATGCTCACCGGAGAGTCATCAGGATTCAAAGGTGCTGTCTGAACCTTAGAATAAACTCTTTATTATTAACTGTACGACTGTTGAGTAAAGAGGTGTCACTGCAGAGACTCCACTTCCTGTTGGTTCCTGGAGCCGGTCTGGGCCGCCTAGCATGGGAAATCGCCTGCCGCGGTTACGCCTGCCAGGGCAATGAGTGGAGCTTCTTCATGCTTTTCTCCTCCAACTTCATCCTTAACAGGTGTCACAACTTGTTTTCTTTTGAGAAACCTGATTGGAAATGTCCAAAATCAATACAAAAATGTCTTGAGGTGATGATGTTATCAGGAAGGGAGAAGACCAGACAATACTCTGTTTATAAAACTCTTATACCAGCGATGTTTAATTCTTGATTTTGATTGGTTAGAGGGTTTTCATTAAAGTTCCAGATATAAGCCAAATCACAAGTTTATATTAATGTGCATGATCTAATAAGTTATAGTTGTATTAGCATAGTATAGGCTGTATAGTCTGTAATGCACAGGGACTTACATGGTGGGTGCTCCAAATAAACGGATTAAAATATAGAGGTAAAGCTGTAACTACAAGCTTTCTACCGCAGGAAATTCTCAGATTACAAGAGCAAGTTTCATTTCAGATATGCTGTTCACAAATGACAACTTAAAATAATCTGAAAACTGCCAAAATCTGACAGGCAAAAATTAGGCTCCTTGTTGTTTTGCTGCCTAAGGAAATGATCAGACTTGAAGTGAACTTGACCCTGAATTCTCCCTTATGCTCAGGTGCGAGAAGGAGAACTCTCTGACGTTGTATCCTTGGGTTCACCAATTCAGCAACAACAAGATGTCCGGAGACCAGACGAGAGCCGTGACCTTCCCAGACGTTAACCCCCACAGTCTCCCGCCTGATTCTGACTTCTCCATGACAGCTGGCGATTTCCTGGAAGTGTATACAGATCCGAGTGAGTCGTAATTTCAGTGTCGTGGTATCTACTAATACTTAATCCTTTTAAACTGTAAAAAAAATTAAATCAGGTAGGATATTTTCAAGGATGTGTGTTTTTTTTGTGAAGTTATTATCTGTACCAATATATCCTAATAGCATAATGTTAGTGGTGTAATTATTTCAGAACGACTAAATTTATAACATTTATTTATATTTAATTACATTTATCTATATAGATTGTGTCTTGCTGGTGAACCTTAAAGTAAAGACTAAAAAAAATTTTTTTTCATCAGACACGTGGGATTGCGTCGCCACCTGCTTCTTCATTGACACCGCCCACAACGTCCTTGAATATATAGAGACCATCTGGAATATTCTCAAACCTGGTGGAGTGTGGATCAACCTGGGTGCGTTCTAGTTTACCTCAGTATTATATATCGAACTTTAAAGGATTTGGATTCATGATATCAGTGTAATGTAAAGCTTCAAGAGCTGCATGACCCTGTCTTTTTTATATATGTGTATACAGGGATAGGCAAATTATAAATTCATTAGCTCCCACAGGGAAAGTAAAAAGCTCCACGAGCCTTAGCTTCTGATTTTTGATCTAGGTGATACGCATAATACAATATATACATTGTAAGTACGTAGTGTAGAGTGATGTAAAGCGAGACTATATAGAGACTGCTGAGTCTTTGAGACATGGCTTGGCGACAGAGTTCCAGACGCTGCCATTCAGTTAGACGGCCTAGCCTCGTTTCATTCCTACTGAAACACGGCTCTGTGCAGTAAGGCTTGCGGTGGTAGCTTGTGTGTTTACATCAACACTGAACAGCAAGAATTTGGTGCTAGTTTCTAGTTACTGCTTATTGCTGGTGGAGTTTTTGACTGTTAGATGCAGACCGTTTTATTTACCACGGGAATTCACCACTGTCCTCATATTCCGAGTGTACATTCCCCCCAGTGCTAATGCTAAGGAGGCACTCTGTGAACTGTATGGGGCAATTAGAGAGCTGCAGAATTCACACCCTGATGGACTGTTGATTGTTGCTGGACATTTCAACCAAGAATATGTCAAGTCAGTGGTCCCTAAATTCCATCATGTGGACTTTGCAACGAGAGGGGAGAACACGCTGGATCTTGTTTACACAAACATATTCGGTGTGTACCAGGCAGAGCCACGCCCCCACCACGGTTACTCAGACCACATCACTGTTATGCTAATCGCAGCATACAGACTACTTGTCAAACGCTCCAAACCGGTTCTGAAGGAGGTGAAAACCTGTCCAGCAGGAGCCATCTCTGCTCTTCAGGACTGTTTTGAGCACACCGACTGACACATGTTCAGGGAAGCTGCAACTGACCGCAACTTCACCGACTTGGAGGTATACACGGCATCAGTGACAGCTACATCAGCAAGTGCATTGATGATGTCACTGCCTCCAAGATCATCACCACACGCTCCAACCAGAAACCATGGATAACCGCAGAGGTGCGTGCCTTTAGAGCAGGTGACAAGGTGACCCTAAGAACAGCGAGGGCCAAACTGTCCTGGGCCATCAGAGACTCAAAGCGTGCACGTGCCCTGAGAATCCACAGCCACTTCAAGGACAGCGGCGTATGTGGCAGGGTATCCAGGCTATCATCAACTACAGGACCTGCCTGTGACAGTGATGCCTCCCTTCCAGATGTGCTGAACAACTTCTTTGCTCGGTTTGAGGCGCTGAATGACGTGATGGTGAGGAAGACCACCCCTCCTCCCAACGACCAGGTGCTATGTCTAACCACAGCTGATGTGAGGGGAAAACTCTGTGTATAGTTAACCCACGGAAGGCTGCTGGACCAGACAACATTCCTGGCAGAGTGCTCAGAGAATGTGCAGACCAGCTGGCGGATGTTTTCACTGACATCTTCAACACCTGCCTGAGCAGCGCCAGTGTTCCAACATGCTTCAAGGCCACCACCAATCGTCCCTGTGCCAATGAAGTCTTGAGTGTCAGCACACACAGTGGAGGTGCAGAAGCTAACGGACTGGTGCGGAGTCCTATCTCTAAATGTGGACAAAACTAAAGAGATGGATGTTGACTTCAGGAAATGGCTCCTCTGTGTAGATCGTCAAGAGCACCAAATTCCCTGGGGTTCAACTGGCAGAGAACGTCACCTGGTCCCTCAACACCAGATCCATAACCAAGAAAGCCCAGCAGCGTCTCTACTTTCTCTAAAGGCTGAGGAGCTGCATCACTGCCTGGTTTGGAAATTGCACCATCTGGATTGCAAGACCCTTCAGCGGATAGTGAGGACAGCTAAGAAGATCATTGGGGATCTTCAGCTAAGGAGATCATTGGGGAGACCGTCCATCACAGACATTTACAACACGCGCTGCATCAGCAATACCACCAGCATTGTGGAGGACACCACGCACCCCTAACACAAACCCTTCACCCTCCTACGTTCCAGTAAAAGGTACTGAAAAGCATTTGGGCCCTCACGGCCAGACTGTGTGCCAGTTTCTTCCCCCAAGCCATCAGACTCTTCAATACTCAGAGACTGGACTGACAACACATACACACACACACACACACACACACACACACACTCGTTCTCAACTGAATACCATCCCACTCTCTTTGCAATTTTTGCACATTTCTGTATTTACTACCTGTATTTTTGCTACTACTGTATTTCTAAAAAAAAATATTGTATATAAATTCTTGTCATTACTATACTCTCTATGCTGCTACCCCGATGTATAAGCTTATCTGCCAAATACAATGTCCATAGTATGTTATGTTTACATTCACAGCAATTTATTATATTGTTATTCTTTTGCACTACCGTTATATCTGACACTTTCGTACTAGAACTGTGTACTTGTTGGTGTTGCACTGTCTCTTACTGTGCCTATTGTAGTGTTTTAGTAGGTATTGTACTGTCTTGCGCTGTTTGCACACGTTTGCAGGTGCAGTTTATATAGTAATGTGTAGTCTCTTGTAGTTCTGTGTTTGTTTTATGTAGCACCATGGTCCTGGAAGAGCATTTTGTTTCACTGTGGACTAACAAGCTGTATATGGTTGAAATGCCAACAAGGCCACTTGACCTGACTTGATGATATAAACAGCAAATCAGATATCTATTGGTTGTTGAAGCGCTAAATGAAACATGTTCTTGAACAGGGCCTCTTCTGTACCACTTCGAGAACTTGGCCAATGAACTGTCCATCGAGCTGAGCTATGAAGAAATAAAGGATGCCGTCGTGAAATGTGGCTTTCAGCCCGAGGTATGACCACAATCCAAATCAGTGATCTGCATATAAACATCTGGTACGGTTGTATGTATGTGTAAAATGTTTTTTTGTTCACTTTTCTGTCTCGCTAGGTGGAGAGAGAGTCAGTGCTCACCACGTACACGGAGAACGAGCGCTCCATGCTGAAGTACTTGTACGACTGTGTGTTTTTCGTCGTGCGGAAACCCGCAGCGCTTCTGTCCAACTCCCAAAACTGTAAAGACGGCGAGCTTAAAAACTCAGTACAGGAAACAGAAACTACAACAACATGACCTCAAAGACTGGAGCCTTCAGACATTTAGCCATTTTAATATGCGGATTATTGGATGAGACTCGGTTCCCTTTTGCATGTTTCTCTGTATTTCAGTACTTTCAAAACATGCCTTTGTCGACTGCGCCTCAGGATGCAGGTTACTAGTGATGTTACAAGGCGATGAAGTGTGAATCAACAACCTACTGAACCTACTTGTCTAATAGGCAAATGCAGAGAGCATGGATATGTAATCTGCTCCTGGTCACGGATGTCTGTGATGTGTTTGGGATTTGAACTTTCGATGATGGGAGATGTTCCAACTGGCTGCCTCTTTGCTGACCTCATTTGACAGGAATTGAGCTGAGGGGAAATGGTAAGGCCAAGTCGACGGGAGTGTGTTAAAAACAGCAGCAGGTCGCAGCTCTAATGCCACAAACAAAAATCCATAAAGGATAAATGGGTACGTATGCAGCAATTATAGCACTGATCTAGGATATATTGATCAAACCCTCCAAGTAAGACTGCTTTTTACTCAGTAATGCAGCACTTCATCAATTTAGCACACCTTCTTTAAGTCAGTGAGGGTTAAAAACAGGCTTTGAAGTTTGAGTTTTAACCCAGTAAGTGTACATCTTGGTGCTGTACATAAATCAGCACATTTAGCATATAAAGTCTGGCTTTTATATATTACATATAACAGCTAATGTTACACTTTACGTTAAAGGAACTTGTTATTGCAGTTAATTTACCACTGCTAAGATTTTAAATGTTAAACTGGTGTATGAATTCGATGCATTGTGGGAACTCGCAACAATCCACAGGCCACTGAGATTGTGCTGTATGAACACTAAGGGTGCTTTGACGTTTACAGAATTGAGTCAGTTTGAGTGGAACCCTTGTACAGTTTTTTAGGCATGTGACATCACAACAATCACACTATGGTGTGGACTAATCTACACTATATGGCTAAAAGTATGTAGATACCTGACCATTACACCCATATGTGCTTTTAGAACATCCTGTTCAAGATTTATTCCCCTTTTGCTGTTATAAAAACCTCCACTTTTCTGGGAATGTTTCCACTAGATTTTGGAGTGTGGTTGTGTGGCTGTGGGGATGTGTGCTCAAGAGCATTAGTGAGGTCAGGCGCTGATGTTGGGATGTCAAGGAGGTCTGGGGTTCAGTCGGCGTTCTGATTTATCCCAGAGGTGTTCAGTGGGGTTGAGGTCAGGGCTCTGTGCAGGACACTCGAGTTCTGCTTTGGCAAACCATGTCTTCATGGAGCTCGCTTTGTGTACAGGGGCATTGTCATGTGGAACATGTTTGAAGTGAAATTTTAAAGCTACTGCACACAACAACTTTGTACACAATTGTGTGCTTTCAACTTTATGGCAACAGTTTGGGGAAGAACCACATATGGGAGTGATGGTCATGTGTCCACATACTTTTGGCCATATAGTGTAACTAGTCCAAAAGTGTCCAGGAAATGTGGTCTTGGTCTGCTTCCAAGTGAATGTATTTCTGACCAGTGAATGAAAGACTATTTACAAGGACATTTTGAGCCCTGAATGTTGGTCAGTCTGTTTTTGAACCGAAGGTATCCGTAATTTGGTGCCTTCACACCGATGAGTCTTTTTCTACAAACTTTTAGATAATTCTATATAAACTGGTAAGTTCTCACTGCAGTCAGTTTCTCATGGAAGCAGACCGAGACCTCCTGGTTAGCATATTGGTCTGCACCCAAGTGTGTTCTCACTGAGGAGGAAAACATATCAGAGCTCCATTTAAACAGATGAAACCTTTGTATATGTGAAAGCAACCTAAAATGACCATGAAGTGGTGTTAGAATGCTGGTAATGTTTTGAGACCTTTTTTAACATCGTGAACGTTTATGTGCAAACACTAATGCGAGATCGTGACGATGTGAAAGCCTCGTGTAACTGTTAGACTTCCACACAGTACTTACTGAGTATTTTATATTCTCAGTGATTCACTTACCGTTGATCCGAACCATCTCACCTAAAAATCTCATTATTGTGGTGTTGATTTTTTTTTTTTACTGATATTCAGACAGAAGAGTGTTCAGAGCTGCTCCACATCGCAACAGGAAACTCAGCCAAATATGTTGTATTTTTAATTATTTATTTTTCACATTTCTGTTAGATTTGCCACTGGATGATTGCTGCCTTGAGAACATTTTGGCTGTCTGAAGTGTAAAGAGTTCATACAGCCCTAAGGAAATAAGTTGTTTTAAATGTACTGTACAATTGTTCTCTCTTTTTTTTATTACAATAAAGGAGTTATTTCTTTTTTTTTCCAAAATGTGAAATAAATGACTGCTGTCATGTTGAGATATATTTTAATAAAATAATTTTTTTCCTTTTTGGGGATATTTTCCTTTATACATGTTTGCACCAAACACTGTCCTAATCTGCGTACTAAAGAATATACTAAAGAATGTTAGAAGAGTATAGTGATGTACTCATTGGAAATGGGATTTAGTGTGTGTCTGAGTAGTTCGTTTTCAGCATTCCACACTACCAAAGAAGACTTTGTTGAGGAAATAAACATAAAATAATATTTTTCTGGAATTATGGAGGATTTTGTTACAAAATGGTGTGATTTTAAAACAGATTGTACAAACTTAGAACTCCGAATCATGTTTCACAGCTTAAATGCCTCATCAAGCTCATGGCTTACTGTCATCTTTAATAAAGGAAAAGCTGTTTCCAAGCAGGACTTGCTATATGACTCACAAAACGCACACAGTGTACAGAGAAATTCAGTACCTTATTAAGCACTTTTATTGTCGAAGTTTCAAAATGTGCATGTTGTATAAACAGCCAGAAAAAAAAAAACCCAGAAGTATGGTTAAGTGTCCAATGACCTGAGACTAGAGCTGTACTCGGATTGGATTAGTTGCACATGAGGAGGTGGAGTAATGCAAATTTTACTACTATAAAATGACACTTAGAAATAACCCTGGGTGATGTGTACTATATCCTGACTTTTTGGGAAAGATGGCATTATATCCTGAGATTTTGCACTTTTTCTTCAGTAAGCAGACACTCCAGGAAACAGTCTTTTCTATCATCTCTTGCCAAAACCCAAGCAAAAACCATGTATGAGCCAACGTTAAGACAGAACAATAAAATATAGATGTGTGTCAGAGATTTTAGGTAAGCTACCAAGTACATAGTCACGTGACTTACTAATGATCAGGCACTTATAATAAAGGTCAAATATTGTAATCAAATAAGTTGTATGTGGTATGCCCGCATGCATTGTACATCATGAAGACACTCCCAGCTCTGTGATTTTTACAGAGATCACTTATCCCTTTCTAATTGATCATAATTACTACAGACGTACCGTATCCCGTCTGAACAGTACTTTAATCAAAGCTCCCAAAATGACACTAAGGAATTTTCAACACCTCAGTGTCACTGCTGTGCTGAGAAACAGTCGATCAACCAAAAATATACAGAACACTAGATGAAATGATGGAGAATGATTAACACAAATTGTGCATAGAAAATGAATAAGATGAGTTCTGACAAGTTAGCTAGGCCTAACAAGGTCGGTGTTTATAATGAAGTGCAGTGAGTGCACACAGCTGTCAATGATACTGCTTTACTCAGAACAGTCCACCATGTGATCTTCAGTGCTGTCCAAGATTTATTTTGTATTGAAATTCTTAGCTGACTGTTTGAACTTCTTTCATTAGCATACTGTTAAATTTTCACTTTGGTTAAAGGTTTCTTACATCACCTACAATGCCATTTGGCTACCTGCTGATAGTGGTGCAGTGGGATTTATGCTGCGTTCGACTTGAGGACTCGCGTTCAACTTGTTATTCCCACCCGCCAATCAGTAAAAAGTCAAAGAAAACGCCCCCTCTTGAAATTCCTGAAACTTGAAACACATACTCATCAACTTGAGGTAGGCTTTTCAACTACGAGTTTTTTCCCAGTTTGTGTAGTGATGTCAATCAACACAGCTGCACACAGCATGAGAAGTAAACAAATTAGCACTTCTTAGCTATAAATCAGTTATGCTATATTATGCTATATATTGCTTTAGGTTAAATAACATACATATTTGCTTGTTAAATCTATAACACTGAGTATACAATTCGCTGTTTTGAGGAGGAAAATATACACCAATCAGCCATAACATTAAAACAACCTGCCTAATATTGTGTAGGTCCGCTTTGTGCCGCCAAAACAGCTCTGACCTGTCGAGGCATGGACTCCACGAGACCTCTGAAGGTGTGCTGTGGTATCTGACACCAAGACAAGATCCTTTAAATCCTGTAGGTTACAAGGTGGGGCCTCCATGGATTGGACTTGAGCTGCTCGATCGGACTGAGGTCTGGGGAATTTGGGGGCCAAGTTAACACCTTGAACTCATTGTCATGTTCCTCAAACCATTCCTGAATGCACACACACTCAGGCAGCTGCAATGCACTGTGTTCTGATACCTTTCTATCATAGTCAGTATTAAATTTCTCAGTAGTTTGTGCTAGAGTAGCTCTGTGGGATCGAACCAGATAGGCTAGCATTTGATCCCTATGCGTATCAGCAAGCCTTGGGCGCCCATGACCCTGTCGCTGGTTCACTGGTTGTCCTTCCTTGGACCACTTTTGGTAGGTACTAACCACTGCATACCTGGAACACCCCACAAGACCTGCTGTTTTGGAGATGCTCTGACCCAGTCACCTAGCCATCACAATTTGGCCCTTGTCAAAGTCACTCAGATCCTTACGCTTGCCCATTTTTCCTGCTTCCAACATATCAACTGACTGAGAACTGACTGTTCACCTTTTGCCTAATATATCCTACCCCTTTACAGGTGCCATTGTAACGAGATAGTCAATGTCATTCACGTCATCTGTCAGTGGTTTTAATGTTATGGCTGATCAGTGTTGTATCAGTCATCACAGTTAATAACAAAAGACAAAAATTGAGGCATCCATCTTTATTATCAAGGTCGAAAATGACAAGGTAAGTCGAATGCAGAATTATCCCTCACTTCATCTCCACCTAAACAGAGCTATGCAGCAGCGCTTTAATCTTTTCGTCTGTCTAGCGGTCTCACCTCATCTGTACAATCTGCTCAAACACATCAACTTCCAAAGCTTCAACTTTCATGATGATACCGCAGGCAACACCATCAAGCGAGTCTTCATTGTCCAGTATCCTACTCTGGATATCTCATTAATATGACGTTGAATGTCAGCGGGAAATGGTCATTGAGAAAAGTTTTTGTTTTTAGGAGCTAACAGTGAAAAACTGACTGTTATCACCTATACTTAAGATCATTTAAATGTTTTCTCGTTTGTAACTGTGCTCCCGTTAGGGCTCACCACAGCAGATCACTGGTCCACATATTTGATGATTTGGCACAGTTTTTACACCAGATGCCCTTCCTGACAGAACCCTTCCCAAGTGGCCTAACCACTAGTCCTCCAGGGACCCAATGATGATGATGATGATGATGATGACGATGATGATGATGATGATATGTGGTCCCACCCCTGAAGTTGATGCTAACGAAAGTTAACTTCTCACAGGAATAACAGGCAGAAACATCACCAACAAACAAAACAGCAACAGAATCACTAAATACATGAGAAATATTTTAATATAAGCATGTTTAATGTGTTTTAAGGTGGTGTTTTCATTTAAAAATACAGTCGCTAGTTGTTGTTTGGTTGTTGTTGTTTGGTTGGTTGTTGTTGTTCGGTCTGCCGAACACACGGGGGCGCTGTGCTCAGTCCTAACGTGTAATTTGCGTCTGTATGAGTTGACGTGAAGTCTCTTCATGTTTTCCGGGATTTCTTTAATTGAATGCAACGAATAAGAGCTGTAGAACTTTCCGGAGACCACTTGCGCAGGATGACCAAGCGGAGAGCCGAGAGCTCGTCACTTCACGAGGCTCCTCAGCAGAAGAAATGTCGCTGTGTGCGCGATGCAGAGCCCGAGCTGGAGGCAGTGCACGCGCTGCACGCCGCTCCGCGTGCACTCTTCACCACTGTAATCGGAGAGCATCGCAGAAAGAGACCGAGATGCTGCGAGGACCATGAACAGCACGGCAGAACAGGGGCACCGGGGCACAGACTGAGTAGCGCTACAGATGGCGTGAATAAGGAGACCGGGGATGTGCGCGTGTCTGGAAAGGTCCGCGGCGCGAGCGGTGCGTGCATGGGCGAGATGGCGTCAGAAGAAAGCACGAGCGGGACAAAAGCGGAAATGCCTCCGAAGGTGGCGACTTTACACAATGTTTTGGTAACAAAAATGATGTTTGCTAATTCACCAATGTGTCAGTTCATACTTTCCACCTGGTAGTGGCGCTGGAGTTGTAATCTGAACTATTTTTGTGTAAGGAATGCAACACTCGCAGGTGTGCAGTGATAGGAAAACAATCAGCGACCTGGTGATGTGAATGCAGCGAAGTGGGCTTACTGTTACCATCCTGAAGCTGGTCATTTTCACATAACACCAAAAGTTTTACCATATTTATTTTATCACTGAATTACGCATTATTATTATTATTATTTTTAAAATAAGTTTACGGTTACATTTAATGTTCTGGCTCATCTGTGAAAGAAGTTCCTGTTATCACTCGCTATAACCATCAACAGCTCTCATTTTTCTCCCCTTCTTGAATTTCATTAGACAACAAAAAAACAAAACAAAATCCTCTGTCCTGAAGACCTTCTTGTGGTGCACAAACTGTTGCAAACCACTGACACTGGAGACTCCTTCCATAAATATTAACTAGACATCTCCTTGTACAGAAGGAAAACTTCACTATAACAGCGATTGCACTTCTTTCTTAAACGTGTCACTATTTAGCTCACATTATTAGCGTCATGTTATGTAGATTGTCGGCTGTACACGTTCCTGCGAGTGAGTTGTTACTATAGTAACAATAACATAAACAGAATTAAAGACTTCTGTCAGTGCAAATTGTGGCGTAAAATTAAAAAAAAATAATCCAAGTCTACTTTAACTGTGCGTAGTTTCACATCGAGTCAAAATGAGTTGTTTTGTAGCTGTAGAGCAAGGTGAAATTGTGTGTGTGTGTGTGTGTGTGTGTGTGTGTGTAAAGACAACCTAAAATATTTCTTCTTTAGAATGAAATTTGATGTTCCTTTGGTGTCCTGTAATGCAGAGTTTTCAGCTCGGGAACCATTTTAGTTCAGGAAGAAACGTATCATCGCAGCACCTTTTAGTTTAATTTAATTTTACTTAGTTTTATGAATACAGCAGTTAGATTATTGTTTACTTTATTTATACAAGTACAATTTTGGGATTATAGTAAAACAGATTTTATTCAAATGACCAGCCAGTTTAGCCTGCAGCTACGATAACTAAAACAAATACCTATAAATACTACAGCAATAGTACTTTATGATGAATTTCACAGTCTCAATAAAAGAAGAGTAGTAGGCTTCTTCAGGATCTGTTTCTGCCAGCGGAGCAAAAATAAACAGAACGTTTGCTCACACAGTGTCTGAAATGTCACTCATTCGATATCCATTTCTTGTTCATAGGACGGTTGTGTGAAAGCAGTCTCGCACTCTCAGTCGTTATTCGATCGATCGTTATAAGTTATTCGGCCGATATTCAGTATAACTGCACTCTTGCTTGTGTGATATTGCTTAATTCAGCTCCTTTGAATTGGTTCCTTTAATTCTGACATTTAGTTCCTACGTTCTATAAAGTAAAGAATGTGTTTCAAAATAAATATAAAGGCATCACAAATTGAAGATGAGATGTAATATCACGATATTGTGTCTATTAGTACTTATAGTATTCTACACATACTTGTCAGTTTGTTATATTTAATTAGAAAATTATCTCGCTTTATTATGATTATAACAGATGCCATTAAGACGATAGACTTTATGGTGTGATTTATCGCTTGGGGCATAGTGTAAATATCTTTATTGATGGTCAGTGCTAAAGTACAGACAGAACTAAAAATGCAGTTGGAGTGTTTTGTGACACATTTTTTCACTATAATGGTAAAATATTGGGGCCTTTCACACAGTACAGTACTAAAGTACTGGGCGATTTCACGCGAACTATTTCCCAGTACCATTTAAAGGGTTGCATTCGCACCGACAGCGGGCACTAGGAAGTGACGTAAGCCGCTCGACAGCGACGTTATTTGTGAGCGGCGTTTAACAACGGAAACAAAGAAGAACAACGTAAAAACAACCAGAGGATGGAGGACGCTGTGATCGGACCTGTGTTTTTGTTGTGTCTTGTGGGTTTCACAATAATGGACATGGAATGTCAACGTATACGTAAAGCGAAATAAAGTTGACACAACAGTATGTTTACATGGCGTTTTAAATCATAGTGGGTGAGGCTGTTCTCGCACACGCTTGGCCAATCAGTGTCTACTTGCGTCACGGATAGTACCAGTTGTGCTGGTTAGACCCTGCTCCGGAGTAGGAGCTAATTTGGTTCTTGAAGAAGGCAGTCCGGTACTAAAATCACACCCAGTTCCGGAGGTGCGAAAACGCCAACAAGTGGGTTGTTCCACAATTAGTTCAGGTACTATGAAAACGGTCCCATGGTGCGAAAGGGCCCTATTGTGTTATATAGGATGTGATGAAGTGGAGTTACCCCAAAGTTTATGCTACATTCGACTTGCCTCGTAAGTGTTAATTCACAGGTCTGAATGATGTTATTTTTGACCTCGGTGCATTCGGCAAATGAAGTGAAAAATTTGGGCGCTTTCTTATAACAGCTATAAACAGTTGTTCCATCACCAGCCTCTCTTTATTTCTCTCTCTTAAAGGGAATTTAAAAATGCAGCAAGTAAACTCCTTTGTCCTGAAGACTTTCCCTAGGTGGAAAACCTAAAGTTACAGTTTACTCTGACACTGGAGACTCCTACCGTAAATATTAAATGAGCAATTTGTTTCAGAAAGTTTGACATATCAATAACAACACGTTTTTTTCTTCGTTAAATAGTCTGTTTATTATTAGGCTTAAATTACACGGAGCTTCTGCCATACAAGCCCCTAGAAATGAACTGTTACTATAGAAATGATAAAGAAAAGCTGTGATTTGTCTTGCAGAGCTGCTGTTATAGAAAGTTACTCAGCACCTTCTGACCAATCAGACTCGAGAATTAAACAGCACTGTGGTATAAATAATGATTGTTGATTTAAATTGACTGTAAACATGTTAGATGATGTTGAGTATGGACCTTTTGCTATTACAGGTGACGCTTCCTGATGACGAGGACGAGCTTTTTGCGTTTAACTCCTTCCAGTTCTGGAGAACTCCCCTGCCGGCGTTAGATCTGTCGCTCCTGGACAGTCCTTCAACAACTGAGCTCAATGAGGACAGGTCTCTGAAAGACGGCACAGAAGAAATGGAGACATGATGCAGCAATACGTCACTCCACGATACGTTATAAACTCTGTGTTGCGACGTCACCTTGCAAGGATGAGCTCCACGAATCGACCATGTAAAGGGGAAAAACTAGAAAGAATACCAATACCACATGCCAGTTCTGCTTTCAAACTGCTTTATGCTGTTTAAAGAGGAAGTCATACTGCCACTTGTTTTTTCCTTCCTTCATGAATAATGTGTCTTTCTAAGCTGCTGGTAAGACTTAAGATTTAAGGTTATATGACTAGAGTCATTATTAAAGCACAAACCTGATTTACTTAATGTTTGTTGATGGGACAGTGTGCTGCTGTTTCAGTATTTCTGTTCTGCTCAGGATGCATTTAGCTTAATGTTAACTCATGAGCAGAAGATCGTGAATTCAAATCCCAGGACTACCAGAGAACTTCTCTTGGATATCCAAAAGATTTGGTGAAACCTTTCATTAATTAACCAGTTATCCTGGTCAGGGTCATGGTGGATCTGGTGTACACCATGGATCTGACACCTGGTCCTTTTCAGGGCATTGTGAACACACACAGTCACACACTCACTCACACCTAGGGGCAATTCATCTCAGCCAATCCATCTACAGGCATGGTTTTTGGGAGATGTGAGGAAAGTGAAGAACCTGAAGCATACCCATACGGACGTACAGAATTCCACACGGACAATAACCCGAGCTCTGGATTGAACCCTGGAGTTGTGAGGTGCTGCCCTTGCTGAAGCCAAATGTACACAAGTCTATTGTGTTAGCTACATTAGCATTGTAACTCAACTAAAGTCTGCTTTATAGGGTTCGTTTTTTTTTCCCCCAGCATGAGTTTGCTTTTGGAGGCAAGAAAACATACAATGTAAAAGTGACGAGGTAAAGCCAGCGTAAAGGAAACCAACACATCTTGGGTGATCGACTACATTTGTGGTTTGGAGAAGATTTTTCCTGAATAAATGTGAGGTTTGTGAATCCTGGCTGACAGAATTTCAGATTCCTGCAAATTCCTTTTTTGCCTGTTTTTTTTTTAATAGTAAAACCACTTTCTAATTTTCTTTAAAATTGTGATATGTAACAGTTCAGTAGTACTACTTCTTGTATTAAAAGTCCATGTTTTTTTAAAAAACTTTTTTTTGTATTTAAAAAAAAAAAAAGTGAACTTTATTAATACGCTGCTCTACTTTGTGTTTAAGCTCATGCCTTTTTTTATTTTTTTTAAAAAAACCTTAAAGAAGTCTCACAGTGATCATCGCTGAACGTCTCTCCACCATCCAGAGGTCTGACATCATAGCGATGATGCAATGAGGGTTTGTGATAGAGAAAGGCATACATGATTAGTTCATGGCCTTAAATGGAGCTTAATACGAGCTGGTCGTGACTGGAGCACCAATCATTTAGTTGCTTACTATGGATCCAACTAATGTTTAATAGTTATGTTAATTATGCATAAAGATCTCTTTGCACCACTAAAGCCCTTTGTGTTTTGCCCACGCTGCTGTTTATCACAAAAGGCAGTACTTTCGAAATTAAATAAAATAACTTTGAGGCTGTCAACGTGTTGACCGTGTCAACCTCCAAAGACCTTTGATCCGAGCAAAGGAGAAAACGAAGTGTGAGATTTTCTGCGGTTTTTTTTTTCTTTTTTTTTTCCTTTATGAGTCACAGCCAGTGATAAACCAAGCATGGAGATCATCGCACCTTCTTAGCAAACCTGCCTAGTAAATCATGCCTTATATGGTAAGCTGGGTTTTTAGTCTTTGCTTTTACACCAAACATTAGTTTCATACTAGAGTTGTGTGTATTGAGCGTCGTAGTAGAACGGTCGGGCAAGGATCACGTTACCTCTTCCTATACATGCGGATATGTGATTAGGGTAAGCCTGTTACTTAAAAGGAGTAGTTCAGGGATAAAGCTAAAAATAATCAAAAAAATAGTTTCTTTGGTTAAAAGTAGTGGTGTGTTGATTGTGCACTTGAGTGCAATGAGTTGTGTTATCTAACATATAGAACAAGTATATGCTCATTGTTACTATAAATAATGAAAATTTAAAGCTAAACCATTTGTTTAGTTATACATAAAGTCATACAGTGTTGTGAATTTTTTTAGATGTTGTTGCAATTTATCAAAACCTGATCAGCCATATAACTATAGACTGCAATTCAGTTACAAAATACTAATCTCATGGGGAGCAAAAACTTATGCATGTCTGTATTGGTAATAAAATCCTTGTAGTCTATCAATACTGAATCTGAAAAACTGTAGTGTCAAACATTCCTAGCAGACAGCGTTACTCTTAGGACATTTAAAGGTTCCCTGATTGTTCTCCGTATGGGTAACGGTTGTGGCTTTCTAAAAAGTGATGAAGATGAAGGCTCTTGTGGGGTTCTATAAAGATCTGTTAACAAACATCTATTAAGTGCTGTAGGATGAATCTTTATTTATTTATTTATTTATTTGGTGTGTGTGTAGATGTCCCAAATTGCATAGGGGAGAGTGGGGTCTGTTGTCATATTTCTCATGTAAATCTTACATGTAAAATACTCTAAAGATCCATTTTTTTGACCCTTGATAGATAGATTTGTCTGTTCCATGTTCATGCTAATATCCATATTAGTATGTTAATATAATATTAAGTATATTATTATATCACACAGTAAAGAACTTGCATGTAGTTGCACAATGTTTGCACCAGATGTGGAACTTTCTTTGCTAAAACATACTCTTAAGGTGGGTGCATACATTTTATTAATTAACATGATAACTACTAATATGTTTGGGTCTTTGGGCTTCATCCTTGTGCCACAAGGTTTTCCAGGAAGGAAGGACATTTCAGGTAAGTTTTGTTGTGCTTTGTTAAACATTTTAATATTTGTATTACTTCTATTACAAATAAGGGTCCCTGAAGGACTAGTGGTTAGGCCTCAGTGCTTACACTGTCACGGCCTGGGTTCGATATCTGCCCAGGCAACCGAGCCCAGCCACTGGGATTGCACAAAACCGTGCACTCCCAGTGCCAGTCCCAAGCCCAGATAAAATGTGTGTGTGATGGTTTGCTCCACATCATTCATATTATCCCATTAAGGTATTGCTCAACCCTAATCGTTTCATGGCTTCATACTAATTAGTACTGTAATGTGTGATTTGGGGCCATGAGCAGGAGTGTTTACGGTCACGCTTTATTGCTGCTCTTCACCTTTCCACCACTTGTCCTTTTGACCCTAAGTTATCTACCATCAATAGGCCTGGGCACTTTCAGTCAGTCATGCAGGAAAGTTCTGTTTTTGTTTTCTTTTAGAAGCGTGTAAAAGCCTGCAGACTTGTTAGGAGGGCGAGTATGAAGTGCTTCTGATAAACAAATACCGTGTTTCTGCATTAGATACAGCACTAAAACAGCTTTAGGATCACCTCAGCACACACTCCACCGTCCAGAGCTTCAGAGCTTCATAGCCACGCCCACTTTCTTTCCTGCTCTTCTCAGCGCGAGCGCCGTGGTCGCGTGAGGAATGAAGACCGACTGAACACGCGCGCACAATCAAGATGGAGGTGAGAAAATAATTTAAATTAAATTAAAAAAAGAAAAGAAAAGAAAAGGACAGCTCTGGATACGACTCTTTAAGCGGGTTTAGCGCAAATAAAGTGCTTAAGATGTCTGTAAAGAAGAAGAAGAAAAAAAGGTCCGGTTTTTCTAGAATTTAATCACAAACTAATGATCATAAATCAACACAGCAAATGAACAGCAGCTTGAACTGATGCATGTGTAGTAAGATAAAACAAAACAAAAAAACAGTAGGTTAATGTTAGACGTTTTTATTTTTTTTTAATAATTCTATCTTATAAATCTTGTAATATGAGTTTTTATGTGATTTGTTTATCTTTTACTAGCTTACTGTTGGACTCTGTAAAGCAACCTTAAGTTCGAGAAAAGCTCTATATACATTAAACTTAAAGTTTCATCTAAAATATAAATCTTACTCTAAAATTATTTAAGGTAAATTAAAGTTTAAAAATTACATTAGATTAGATTACATGAAATTTATTATTATTATTATTATTATTATTATTATTATTATTTTGTTGTTAACTCTGTCAGTTTAAAAATGTATAAAATGGTGGGTTTCACAGTGTTATTATTTGTCAGTTGATGAAAACCTTTGGCACCAAATCAAATTTGAAAGGATGTGGTTTTTGGTTTCCTCGTGCTACCACTATCACTACCATTTCTACTATTACTGCAACTTCTACTATTGCCGCCACCACCACCACCACCACTACTAATCCAAACAATGGCTTTTTTGCACAGTAAAAGCCACAGTGTTCATATCTTCTGATCCTGTGCTCATCAGTCAGACTGGGCTGACATCTTCTAAAGAACATCCTTGTTGGCTTGAACAAGCCTGGTGTCAGCTATACACCAATATTTTACTGTTTTTGCTTTTGAGAGTCAGAGCAATTATGTTTTCTGACATTTATACTGCAACATTCTACATACACAATACACAGCTTTTTCAGGCAGTGTTTGTGCTCCTGAGATGAAGCCTGTCTCCAGATACCATTTCCAATGCTAAATTTAGCTAGCTGCCTAAACTGCCAAACTTATTAAAAGCCTAAAAACAAATTTTCAATCTATTAAAAATCTTTATATACAACAGAAACTGATCTAAATGCTTACTAAAAATATAATGCATTCATTCATTCATTCATTCATTCATTCATTCAATCATCACCCACCCTCCACGGCATACCATTCAGGGTTGGATTTAAGAACGTTAAATCTGGGGTTGGTGGTTTGAGGTAGTGCAGGTGGAATATTTTGTCGAGCTTATATGGTAAATATCATGCTGTAGTCATGCTTCTGGAAGAGGAGTTCATACGTGCGGTGCTTGAGGCAGTGAGGCAGTCTAAATCTTCAGTGGTTGTTTTTTGGGGGAAATCTGTAGACTTCAAGGTGCAGGTTGCAATTTTCAGATGCTGAATAATCTAACAATTGAGATGGCTTAGTGTAATTATTGCCCTCCCAGCACAACCCTGACCCTGCCTTGGGTACAAGTACATCAACCGAGCTGCCCTTTGTGGCTGCTTCGGATGTGGCGATACCGCTTCATGAAGCCTTAGGTCTTTCTGTAGATGCTGACTCAGCAATATTGGTGTATACCAATGCTGGTTAGCATTTAAGTGTTATTATCCTTCGCAAAAGTTTGTATCAGGAATGATAGTTTTCTCATTGTGCAGTTATGTATTAAGAGTAATACCTGTACATCACACCCATATGTGGTTCTTCCTCAAATAGTTGCCACAAAGTTTGAAGCACAAAATTGTCTATAATGTCTTTGTGTGCTGTAACAAACCCCAGTTCCAGCATGACAATGCCCCTCTGCACAAACTGAGCTCCATGAAGACATGATTTGCCAAGGTTGGAGTTTTTTGCCAAGAACTCCAGTGGCCTGCATAGAAGTGGTTATTATAACAGCAAAGGGGGACTAAATCTAGAATGTTCAAAAAGCACATATGGGTGTGATTGAAACGATGTCCACATACTAAAGCAGCACTGCCATTTAGGGCACTTTATTAACCCACTTTTTTATTCTAGTCTGGAAAGTCGTGGATCCAGACGACCTTTTATAAGAGGGAGTGTGTGAAGTTTTTACCAGCGTCTAGGGACCACCACAGGTATGTTTCTTGTTTGTGTGCTTTATTTGACAGCTCCTCTAGAGTTTGTTGAATTTGTGTTACATTTTAATTGAAGCCTTTTCCTGTATTTTTCAGGTGTTTCCCTGTTTGCCATGTTTGCCAAAACCTAGTCAGGTATGAACCCAATGATTGGTAATATATATATATATATATATATATATATATATATATATATAATTTTTTTTTAAATATCCATTATTACAGTACAATTAGGTGATTTCCATGCTTTTATTTACAAGCGTATGGTTTTGTTTATTGTATCTGTTGGTTTTAATGTTACAGATTTAGGTGTTACAGATGACACCTTTAGGCTAATGTAAAAATTGTAAAATTGGTAGGTAAAACAAGCAGTATTTATGTACAGATTTCCATCTGTCGTTCTCTCAGATGTTGCTGTGGGAGGCTAATCGGCGAGCATTCGGAGCTCGACTCCAGTTCTTGGCTCCCTCCCTCTGGAGAAGAAGAGGTGTGGTGTGTAGTTCAGCACACCAAAACCAGCCCCACTGATGCATTTGGCTCTATCGACTTCCAGGGCAGCAGCAAGTGTTCCTGCCGTGCTAAGGTTCGCTAAGCGCAGGAATGAATGTTGTGTGTTTGTGTGATCTCTTGAAAATACATCATTTGTGACTTACTACGACACACTGTTTTCCCCCCAAAGTATGTGCGTTTGTCCTGCGATGCTAAACCCGAGGAACTTCGCTCTTTAATGCTGCGAGAGTGGAACATGGCTCAGCCTAAGCTGCTCATATCAGTGCATGGAGGAACAGACAACTTTTCCTTACACACGAGAGTGGGCCAGGCGTTCAGCAAGGGCCTCATCAGGGCTGCTGAGACTGCAGGGGCCTGGATTTTCACCGACGGCTTTAATACAGGTTTGTGTGTGCTTGTTTGTCCTTCCTACTTTATGTGTATGTGTAACTGGGTTCATTTTATCTTTCTTTTACTCAGGGGTATCGATGTATGTTGGAGATGCTGTGAAAGTCTACGGTACGCACGAGCGCAGGAAGAGAGCCGTGATTGGTATCACGCCATGGGGGCTTATTGAGAACCACACTGACCTCATAGGGCGAGACGTGAGCTTTTTACAATCTCATAACAATAAAGCTGGGAGATGATGATATTTGAGTTTCTGTTTGATAATCAGATTTTCAGAAAGGCAACTAGTAATTAAAGATCAGCGATACGGTGCGTAATGTGGCTCGACAAGAAGTGGAGTTGCTGTTACCACCCTGAAGTTGATAATTTTCCAGCATGTCCCAAAGTGTATTATTCATCTTATACTACAGCAATTTGCAACTTTTTTGTTTGTTAAAGAATGATATAATTGGTGATAATTCACATTATAGTAAAACACAACTGATACATTAATTAACATAATTCACAATAATCTATGGCAAAATTACGACAACCCTAAGATAAACATTATCATCTAACTTTAATAATGTTAGTTGAATGTCTGAATATACATTGGGTCAATAGAATCATGTGTTCGTGCTAACATTTGTTAGTAAATATGTTATTATTACATCCCTGTGGCGCACTAGGTCTTGAGGCACTACCAGACTCTGGGGAATCCACTGAGTAAGCGGTCCAGTCTTAATCCCCTGCACTCGCACTTCCTGTTAGTGGATGATGGAAGTCTAGGTAAATCTGGAGGCCAGCAAGAGCTGAGGAGAAAGTTGGAGAGGCATATCCACAAGCAGAGGATCCACCCCAGTGAGTGTGTGTGTGTGTGTGTGTGTGTGTGTGTGTATATGAACAGAGACTATACTCTTAGTGGGTTGCCTAAGGGTTCATTGGATAATTAATGTTTCTTAGCTTCCAAAAGGTTTCTACTTGGAACCCTTTATAAGAGGGAAACTCTGCTGTAGGATTCGAAACAGAAACATTAATCACCTCAGCAAGGGCACCCCTTAAGGGTTCAACATTTTCTAAGCGTGTAGATGAACAACATATGCACCGGCAGAGGATACAACACAATGAGTGTTTGTATGAATAGGATAAACAGTCCTTAAGCTGTGGATTCTTAAGGATCCAGACATTGCTTAAGATTAAAGTATTCATTAAGGGAGAATCCTCAATAGTGAGTCTGGGTGTGTTAGGGTTTTAACCTGAATATGAAGTACAGATATGAAAAAGAGACTGACTATTCTGGGTTTTTTTTTTTTTAAGAAATTTTTCCAGGAAGGTTCACAGGGCATCTGGTTGAGACTAGAGGTGTGCATCGGGATCCCGCTGGGTGCATCAAAAAAGTCAGGATTTTTTTTTTTTTTTTTTTTTTTTTTTACTTTTGAGTGGGCATGAGTGAGCAGTCATGTGTGTATATATATGAAGCTTATGGGATAAAGAAAAAACACGTTTAATAATGTGACTAATTGTTAATGTGAATGATGCATTTACAGCGTTCTTTAGTAACTGCCTGATGGATAAATTCAGCTTGTAGTTTTTCAGGCATATATTTAGGGAAACCAAAATGTGACAAACAAAAATAGGATTGTTAAAAAAAAAAAATTTAGGTACATGGGCAGGTATAAACATACAGGATTGAAAAAAACAGTACTGTGTGCATCTTAAGTTAAATCCAAATACAGCTTTGGATAGTTGGAGCATTATACAGATACAGGTACACTTATTGGCATTACTTTACGTCCCCAGTGTGTGCTAAGAATGGGTTGCTGGTGTAATGTACGTGTTTTATGAGTAATTATGACCAACTAGCCCGACAAAACTCCAACTTGAAAGCTTAATAGAACTTGAAACCCTAATCTTTAATAGAACTGACGGAGGTATAAGGTGTACTTCTTTACAAACTGAAAAATAAACTGAATTTCCTACATTAAGTTTATTGAAACAGGAAGTTCATGTCATCAGGCTTAGTTGGAGAATCTCCCAAAATTCTCAGGTCAGTGTGAACATTTGTACCCAGACGGAAAGTGGTAATTACTGGTTGTTATTCCAGTATTCCACTATTATGTGATGTGAATGCAGGATTATATCATTGTTTAAAATGTATGTGCATGGAAGATGTATATATTTTTGTCTGATATGTTTGCATGTATGTATGTATGTATGCATGTTTTTTTTTTTTTCTTCAGGACTGGGTCAGAGAGTTCCCCTGGTGTGTGTGGTGGTTGAGGGGGGTCCTACAGTACTCTCCACCGTGCTGGAGTACGTGAGCAGGTCTCCTCCTGTGCCCGTCATTGTGTTTGAGGGCACCGGCCGTGCCGCAGACCTGCTGTCCCTCATCCACAAACAGACAGCAGCGGACAGGTGGGGTTCAGGAAATATTACACTTTGAGCCATAAGTCAGATTAACACAGCTAAGTCTTATATATGTAGTAGGCGTTTTACAAACTAATATTTATAAATGTCCAGTTACATAAAATACAGCAAGGTAGGCTGATGCATGAACTCAAACATTGGTTTACATTGACCAAAATACTACACTGTTATAAAAAATAATCAACAATATGGGAAATGTCTCTGCAGCATCCTGCAGATTAGGGACTGGAAGAGAACGGTTAAAATTTCATGAATGCAGATCATCTAGAAAAAAATTCACGTTATGACTCTTGTGAGACATCTGTCTCTGGGGAGTGTACATGTTCTCCCTGAGGGAACATCTGCATGTTCTTCAATACTGCTCGCAGAATAGTCTGTCTGATGGGGTCGTAACAAGTAATGGGCTGAAATTTCCAGAAAAAGCAGTCTGCCAATGCATGGGGAAAACAACTGCAGTGAGAAATATTTTTTATTGGTTTGTATTTCGATTAAAAGCATTTATGGAAATGTTTGCATGGAAAATAACTGGTTTGTGAAATGTTCAGTATCACTTAATATTGCATTTGAATTAATTCTCCCATTTTGTTTAAGTACATAATGTATAGCTGTATCTACACAGGTCACAATGCTTTGTTCTGTGTTTGGAAAGTATTCCCATTCTTAAAGAAATAAAGTCCACTCTGAACTGCTTGCATAGTAATCTTTAAAATGAGCATGTGTTCTTCATTAGCATCCAAGATATTATTATATATATATTTTAAAAAAATACATTTTTTTTGTTTATTTTTTAGTTTAAGCTTCTTTCTTCAAGATGTTGGTCTATTTTCACTTGGCTTAGCGGTTTCTTACAATGCCGTATAACTACCTGTGGATAGTGGTGCAATAAGATTTAGCCATCGCTTCATTTCTACCGAAAGAGAGTGATGCAGCAGCGCTTTAGTCCTTTAGTCTGTCCATCTCTCTCACCTCCTCATCTGTACTCTCTTCTCAAACGGTTCGGCTTCCAAAGCCTCAACTTTCATGCTAATACCGGCATCAGGGTCGTCGCACTTGTCAACTAATAGATCCCTAAATAACCGAGCCAAGTCTCTGCCATCACTGCATTGTGTAGCTGCATTGCATTCTGGGATTTTGAGTCCAACATTTGCTGGAGTTTTCCTTTAATGTATGTGCTGTTTCCATTTTAGTTATTTGAGCCTTACCTAAAAAATTTAAACATTTTTTTTGTAAGTATCCACTTCACATCATCACAATTGCTTTTAAGAGAAACTCATTACACAAGCCTAGTCAGTGGAAACAGAGCGATGCTAACTACTGACCATTCACTTCCCCTGAAATGGATAAATGTTTTTTTACTGTTCTGTAGGGAGCTGGATGTGAATATAAAGGAGGATTTCCTGCAGCGCATTGAGAACGTGTTTGGTGTTGTGAGAACGAAGGCTTATCAGCTCTTCACTCTGCTTAAACATTGCATGAAGCACAGAGAGGCAGTGAGTAACTGAAA
>CM074968.1:3178621-3191968 GCA_037577455.1 Pangasius macronema | reverse complement strand
ATCTCTGTGTGCCTCAGGATGGGCACATACAAACATACAACATACAAACATTCTTCTGTAACATTTCATTTTGTGCCTGAAAACTAATGTTAGGAATCTAAAATGTTTTTGTACTGAATCAATAATGTAGAAGTCATAAAATAAAAACCGATAACAAAGTTTGTACTAAAAGCAGATAGGGTGCCTAAGACTTTTGCACAGTTCTGTACATTGTCATAATTACTGTATCTAATCTATAAAGAATATGAATACTGTTGTCATATTCCCTTCTGTTCTCTAATAATGTATTTTATTAGGTTGTCATAATTATATATTTTATTCTATATAGATTACGTACACTATTTTTGTTCTGTTTTATATCATATCCATTCTATATGATCCTCTCCTATTCTCTCTCTTTTTCTATTTCTGTCATACTGTATTTTATACTGTTATGTTATTCTACTCTATTCCCATTTGAATCTATTCGATTCCTGTAGGAAATCCAGCAGCAGAGAGCGGCCCAAAAGCTCATGCAGGTCTTCAATCAAGTCAAACCCAGCTCTATTCCTCATTCCCCCAGGTAAGTTACACTGCAGAAGCGTACGTGTGTGCGTGTTTTTAGGGTCCATATATAAACATAAAAACACGTGCTTTCATTTAAATAATAGTGTGCCGTGGTCTCTTACTGACTAACAGCCAAGGCTTTCTTTTTAAAAGAGGTTTTATAATAAATACTCTTTATATAATAATGACTGAAATAATCTCTCCCTTCCTTAGATTTCTGGACGTGTCCCTGCTGTGCTGGCAGACTAAAGGCCAGTGGCTTACCATAGAGAGGAGCATGAGCGATGACTTCATGAAGTACAACAATAAAACAGGAGAAGAAATCACACCCTCTTCTGGCCTGGAAGAGACAGTGTTGGCTTTCTCACACTGGACTTACGAGTATACTGGCAGAGAGCTGCTGGTACTTGACTTGCAAGGTCTTGTCTTACATTGTCTTTATACACAAATCCTGTCAAATGATGTTGAACATGAGTGTTATATTAATGCTGTCGCTCTTCTCAGGTGTGGGGGCGGAGCTGACAGACCCCTCTGTGATCAGAGCAGTTGATAGGTTAGTTTTTGAGAAGAGATTTGGTGTAAATTAAGTAGAACATGTTAAACATATACTTCTTTTTGTATTTAATATTTACATCATATGTTCTGGATGTTCACCTTTCTACACATTTCCTTAGCTGATGTATCGTGTTTTTTTTGCACATTTGGCTCAACATATTCCCATTAGTTCCTGACTTTTCGGGGTATGTGTGTGTGTGTGTGTGTTAGCTTTTTTAATTTTTTAGCAAAATTAGCTTTTTAAACACTTATTTAGTTACCTTAGCCACTTAGTTCTTTTCACTGATCGTGTTTGCTTATCAGTGTCCTTCGGTTTAAATACCGTCAGTCTTAGACAGGTCCATTCAACCTGAACCCATTTTAATAACAATTATAAATATGGATGGTTACATTTTAATCCTGGTATAAAACAAATTCAGTGATTAAATTACACCAGTGCTGAAGAGTTGCACTATATTGTTGTAAAGCTAATGTTAGAGAACTACTATACCACGGTGGTGTTGACAGCTGATTGGTCAGAAGATGTTAGAAGATACCAGCAGCTTTGACATAGGTTTATATTAACGTGCTCATGCCAATATGTTCACGCTTCTGTAGTGCTGTAATTTAAAACAAAGAAAAATATACAGTATACTTGTTGATGTGGAAAACTTCAAAGCATGCTGGATGTTTCGTTTTGCAGTTTCTCATTAAAAAGTGGCGTTTTACGTTATACCATAAGTGAGAACAGGAACCAAGTTGTTCCACAGATGTTCCACCAAATTAAAATGTAACTGTAAATGAATAGAAAATATGAAAGTAAGATCCATTTGCTTTTGACCACCATCAAAAACAATCCAGGGTGAAAACCAGAACAGAAAACATGCAGAGAGAAAACAAATCCAAAGACTAGTCACGAGGGTGAGAGCACAGTACAGAAGCTAGGCACAAAGCATAAATCACAAAAAGGCAAGGCAGGGTCATACACTAGAAAGTCACACAGAAGCTCTAATCCATGTGCTTTTATATTGTGCAAACAGGACGTGGGTAAAGAAGAAATAGCTCTGGTGATAGTGCCCTCTGGTGGGTTGGAGGGGAAATGTCCAGCCTGGGTGCTGCATTTCATAAATAAACATGTTAAATGTTGGCAAATCGTTGTGGCATAAAAGGACTAAAACACTTTGTCACATGCTGTTGAACAAAACAAAAAAAAGAATCCACTTCAGGGTGGAAGCATAACTCTGCTTTGCATCAAGCCATTAGGTGGTAGATTATTTTCCTATAACAGCACGCCCCCAAGTGGTGAATTCTTTACTTACCTGTAGCTTTCAGCTGAAATCTGCATGAAGCACATGGTTATCTTGTGTGTTTGGTATAGTGGATGAGTATGATCTTTGTTTTTGTAGCTCATCCAGAGAGCTGCCGTTTGGCTCAGCCAATTTGGGTGTCGATGCAGTCCGGAGCTTTGTCCTCAAACATACCTGCAACTCGTGCTGTGAGAAACTTGGCCTTACAGGTGAGCTGTTGTTCTCTCTCTCTCTCTCTCTCTCTCTCTCTCTCTCTCTTGCTCTCTTCTCAGAAACACTCAACCAGTGTGTCTGAACTACTAATTCGTGTCATGTAGGGAATAACAAAACAGCAAACTTCAAATCAAACAAGTAACAAAGTTTATTCTGTTAAGCCAGAAGGTGAGAAAACAACAACAACAACAACAACAACAACATAAAAAAGGCTTAATGAGCTGGAAGTCATTGCATCAGCATGACTACAAAAGCATGCAATGTGGAGGCGGGGCTTCCTACGTTTGGCATGTTGAAAGCTGTCTTTGATAACATATTTAATAGCCCTTTGTGCATTTACTTTGATTAGATATTAATCATTCTCTCAAAGATGAGACGAGCTGAAGGTCTCGTATCCCGAGAGAGCACTCTGTTCAGAAGTGTATGGGAAAAAACAAATAAACACACAAAAAAAAAACGCCACCGAAGCAAAACAAATTATTCATTATAAATCTTTATATTGGATCTCATATAGTGTCATTCATTTATTCATGCCCATTATGTTTGTGTGTGTGTGTGTGTGTGTGTGTGTGTTTGGCTCATCAGATTTGCGGAAGAGTAGCAGTCTTCACAAGCCAGCCCCTGGAAAGTATGTCAGCTCAGGTTGACCTTTGCCCCAGAAGTGTTCTTTTTTTTTTTCCTACCATGTGGTGTGTACTGAATTTTTAACCATAATACAAAGAAACACAAAGTGATCCACTGTCCAAAGCGTGTCCATGCCCCTTTTTCACATCACACAACACGAACTGTGACTTCGGCCATGAGTTCATTACTCATATGAAAGCTTGAAGGATGTTATTAATATCTTTAGGATTGATTTGTACAAATGTCCTACAACATGGTGGCAATCTAGATTGTCTTAAACACTTTGTGAGTGTACAGAAACTGCACATAGACTGTTGATTTGGGGAGCTAATATTACGTTTCTGTTGTGTTATCAACAATAAGCTGATGATATAATAATAATAATAATAATAATAAGAAGAAGAACTGGACCTGTATCTGCAGGATTTTCTGTATTGCCATGCTGCTACATGATTGGCTGATTGGATAATTGCATACATGTGCAGAAATGCAGGTGTTCCTATTAAAGTGGCAAGTAAGTGTGTAATTGGTGTGATTACAAATCACAAGTAAGTATTATCATCTTTCCTGGTACCTTTATGGAGCTCTGGTTGTCGAAGTGAACAGCATGGGAGGGACAGTACGTGCAATGTCACGTGACAAACTTTGTGCCAGTTAAAAATTTACAAATCATGCAATTATTATTATTGTTATTGTTTTTTTTTTTTTTTTTAAATATTGTTGCATTGCAGAACAGTGTAGATCACTTTGTATAGACAGAGCATGGTGCAGAACAAACAAGGTTTATGGTTAAATAAAAATGAGCCAGAGGTTGTGTCCATAAAATTGTCTTTAATTCTTTCCCCCACAAAGAAATGTCTACAAAAGCGATAAAATATCCTTTAACAAAAGTCCTTTGCCTGCTATGTACAACTCAGAGGAGACAATTCAAGAGTTTGACTACATTTTCACACACCTTATTCCATAAAGCTGTGCTTTAACCCCGTAAAACGCACAATCAGTCATTCTGCACTCAAGTGCTCCACACTTCTTATTTTAAACTTCATGCATACAGGGGACACACACACACACACACACACACACACACACACACACTTGGCAAGTTACCCTGTTCTTCCTGCCCTCACCCGTCCCTCTCTTTGTGCAGCATTGTGTCATCAAGGACGCGTCATTATAAATGACAAACTTTGTTTTCTTTTGAATTCCCCGTTTTGATTGGTTCACAAGTAAACGATGCATTCTTCATATTTACTCCGTAAGCGCCATTTAGCTTCATTGCACTCCAGCTATGGCACTTCAGAGAAAAAAAAAACCTTCCTTTTCTGTTCAGTCCAATGAGCAGCACTTTCTAATTCATTAATTGGTAATTGATTGTAAAACAAACACAAAAGTTTTTTGTTTTTTTTTTTGTCGAGAAAAACAAGGTTTTCACTTCCAGAGGTATACAAACATATACATGTAATATATTTCTTCATGTTGGGGAAGTGTGTAGGGACAGAACAAAGATGAAGCTTGCATCGTTGGACAAATTTGTAAGTAGTTATGAGCAAATATCACGTTAAAAGGTGATTACAACGGTGATCTTAAAAAAAACAACAACAAAAAAACACAGCAATCGCTTGGATTTGTGCTGAAACAGACCCGAGTAGGTTCCAAAAGTCCACGTCCAAGAACTGTTTATATTTCAAATACGTTATTAAATGAATAATTATTATTCAAGAATAATTATTTAAACTTGAGGAAGATTTAGTATTGAGAAACCCTTCAAGTTTAAGTTATTGTGATACTATGTTATGCGATTCAGATGGCGTCATCTCAACGAATCATACGATGTGAATGGGAATTAATTCAAATAAATGATAAAAGAACATTATTTTCTGTTATGTTGTCAATACTGGTCCATCCAAAGTGCAGCCATTGGTCGGTTAATAATCAAATTAACGTGCTGCCGAGACCTAAAATATGTCAAATAGTAAATATAGACTCTACAGGCTACAGCAGTGATGATCATTTAAATCATTATTTAAGCAAAGCTCAATTATGAGAACATACTAATGTCAGAGTCAATGGAATAACTGATAATTGGATGCTGTATGTAAGGAATAAAACATGACAGCTGTGCTGTTACAGGAAAATAATCACTGAGTGTGTTTTATTCCTTTTACACCACAGCAATTTGCCAATCATTTTTTTTACAGATTAAATAATGGTTATGTTTAATGTTTGGGAACGTTACTGTTATAGCTGCTACAGTTGTATGTTATAGCTGACTCTCTCTCTCTCTCACACACACTTATACAAAGCACTAAAACTGGAGACTCCTTCCATATAAACGTAAATGTCCACCATACAAGTCCATGTGCAGCCGTGACTGCTGTTATAGCTGCTGTTATAGAAAATTAAATCAACACCCGCTGACCAATCACAATCAAGAATTCAACGCTGCGGTTTAAATTTCTATAAACATTAAGGTTAGTAAAGATTCTCACCCATTTTAACACAAAAAGAGGGACAAAAGTATTCAGACAGCCTGACTCTGTTCACTTAACGATGATAAAACAGAAACAGTTCTTGGTAGCGCGCTATGACTTTGGTTCCTGTTGTACACTATGTTTCATTTTAGTTGGTAAAATGATGTATAATTGTTGAAAACACTGCCTCGTTTGAGGCAGTTCAAGTCCTTCATAAAACTATTTAAGTGCCTGTTATGCTCTTAAGTTCTCATGAAAATGTATATATGTGTGTGACAGTAGACTGAGCAGGGTAACGTATTCAATCGTACTATATAACATTCACAACAAAACCCCAGCCCACCCCACCCCACCTCACCCCACCCGCGCCCCCGACAGTATCACATGATTAAACACAAAAGCCCAGCAGTCCCCCCCTCCCGTTCCATCGCCATGAAACAGCATGCAAGGATAACTGAAGAACAGGCTAGGATTTAATATAATATCAAAATCAAAATAAAAAATAATCTTACAATGCAAATGGGACAGAAATCAGTGTCCAGTTATTGCTACAGTTACCTAAAAACAGTGTTAACCTGTTCGCTTACAGTGTGACAGCTCCTGACCCGAGTCCACAGTTTAAACCATCAAATACAAAAAAAACCTTCGTCGCCACATTTACTGAGCGTTGAAATGGATCTGGAGCTTATTCAGCATTATCATACACTCTATAAATAAACTAACTTACATAGAGATCATAGGAAAAGCATAATAATAATATTAATAATAATAATTACAGTATTCTATTTTTTCAACCTCTCATTTCTCTGTATTGAGTCCTTTCATCACTTTTATCAGTATTTACAGGGCTCTGGGCCTTTCACGAGTAGGGCCGAATAATTTTGAGTATTTACCCTGTCAGCAGTACACACACACACACACACACACACACACACACACACACACACACACACGTGCCAAAGCCTTGTCTGGGTAGTTCTCATTTCAGGCAGTTATTTCAGAAATATTAAAGATTTTAGATTTTTTTTTCTTGAAAATGTCCATTTTCTTTTTAAAATAGGAGTCTCTCTCTATTGAAAATAACAAAAGGTGAAGTCCCTGAGATGGACGCTTTCAGATGGCATCCAGAAGTGATTGTCTTGAATAAGAAAAAAGTAGAGTGCTTACAGGAAACCCACCAAAGCTCATTACAGAGGGAACATCAACCATCTAATGTAGAACATTTCAGCATGTAATGTGTGTTTATATCCTCAGCTCTTACTGTACGACCTTCAATGCGTAATCCATAAGCGCGTTATCATGCGCTCATTCCTTCATTTTCATCTAAATTTACTGATTGCACGACGCACTGGTATCTGCTTATAGTGTGAATGGAACAGTGTTTCAGCCGCCAAAAGCTGGAAATCGGTACTATGGCTTCGTGGCCTGTTCTAAACAGGTTGAACCCAATTTCAGTAATCATATTTGTAAGGAATAAAAAACACAACAGGGTGTGCAGTTACAGGCAAATTATCAACTACAAGGTTTTATTTCACTTACACCACAGCAATTTCCCAGTGCTACCAATTCTAGGTTCATTAAAGCAGTGGTTCTCAGAGTGGTGTCCATGAAGCATGGCCAGTTCTTATAGTTAGGGGTCCAAGCACCAAAGTCAGCTCAGACCTAATGTGTTCTATCGGTGGAAAGTTCAGGAAAGCTCTATGGCTCAAAATATTTCAATAATGTTCATGAAATAAATCCATACTGAAGGGGTAAGTGGAATTGGTTTTACAGTTAAAGGGGCCTCTGACTACAAAAAGTTTGAGAACCACTGTATTAAAGAGTGCGTTCTGTTTAATGTTGTGGATCTTCCTCAAACAATGTCACATTATAGCAGCTATAATGTTGTTGATGCTTTTTAGCCTCAAAATCCTGGAAATCGGTGTTACCATCGAGTAGTGTGGAATTGCTTTTTACTTCTGACCCTTCGAGGTATGTGTGAATAAAGGGGGTTATTGTAGATTGCTTCTGCCTGAGAGAAATATGAATATCATAAAATACGCAAGAACAAATATACAAATGACACCCAGACCTGCTCAGTTTTGTAGTACTGGAATTGTAAAAAAAAAAAAAATAATACAAAGCTACATGATTGTCAGAGCTACAATATTGCCACTGCAGAGCGTCCATAAGACAGCCAGGGCTACAGAATATCGTTCGAAGTGTGAAACATTTATAAAAGACTCAACAAGCGTGGCGTTAAGTTTCATTTGAAATGCCTGGAATGACGCGGCTTTCCAAAGCTGTCCCTGTTTTTCTCCTTTAACATTGCAAGCCAAGCAAGTCAGTGGTGGCATTTTTCTTCCAAAATGGATTACTCCTGGACTGAAAAAAAAAATAAATAAAAACCTAAACAATTTTACAATCTTTTACCGTTTTGTTTTTAGGAGTATAATTCTGGCATCAGGCTTCATTGACCAGTACTATTTTCGATGCAAATTAAATAATTACATAATTTTCATCCTCTACTTAGCAACTGATAATCAAGTTAGCAAGTTATCTAACTGATTATTTACTGTATATGTAGCAAGCTAGTTAAGTGACGATATGAGGAGCTTTTAAAAGGCATCCATTTTATTTTATTTCCATTTAACTTAACAGACTAATAGCCTTAATTATAATTATAATTAATTATAATTATAATAGCCTGAAAAAGTAATGAGCTTGTCCTCAATAGTTTGCATGCGTGACATGGGCAAATTTTACTCTGTAAAATTATAATACAATGATACAAATAAATAAATAATTAACTGGTCTGTGTCACTGCTAGTTTGATCTTGCCTTTTAATTTAAATTCCTAGCTTAATCAGTCAGAGTTAAGCACCTTAAGCTGTATGAATAAACCTGTATAACGATTTTACAGATACTATTCACCGAATGATTAGCAAATTCTCCATTGAACATGGTGACATTTATTTTGCGTTTGAATTTTCCTGCATTCGCCATTTTTTCCCCTTTCAATCAGTACCACCGTGTCCACCGGACTACGTAACACTCAGATGTCCAGAGAGAGTCTGATACATTCTGCACACTTAGCTGTCAAAAGCTTCAGAATCCTGAATGGTGCAATCAAATTGCAGGACAAATGAAAAATCGGTGGACAAATGCTAAAGTCATTAGCGCACTGGGTAAGTAAAAGCTCCCATGTGCTGCTCGGTCCCATGATTTGGTTGCCTGGAAACCTAGTTAACTGGTGTAATAGCATATGGACAGCTAGTTAGCTAGTTCAGTGTGTTAATGTGGACTACGGGAAAAGAAGTCCTTATCCTCTCCTGATAAAGTTTATGCAACACGTTGTGTTTGCGACCAAGACAAAAAGAGTTTTGTTTGAAACATTTAATAGTGACCTTTTGGTCATATTAGCTATTTCCATTGTTGGATAAATGGCTTCTACTCGTGATACTAGGCGTTTCCCCTAGCAACAGAAACGTTGCATGCAAAATGACATTAACGCCGTAGACTCGAATGAGATCAGGTTTTCCATGACAGTGACACCTAGTGTTCAATTTAGGAATGTTTTAACTTAAAGTAGCGGGACAACTGTTATTCTATTATTTTTTTAAATAGCTCACATGTTGCAGTTTGGACGTCCTCGCTGAGCAAATACTGCAGCGCGTATTTAAAGGGAAAGTTTCAAAAGCTGAAGGCGCTATTCTGTGAGACGATGATGATCCGAATGTCTTCATATGAGCGAGTGCGATTTGCTTATCTTTTTTCTGCTTGCAGCTCAGCAGGAATAAAAATAATTGAAACTGCAGATGAAGATCTACTTTTTCTTTTGTTCTGGATATTTCCAAGGGCCTTTCATAAACTGATCTTGACTGAATGACTAGTGCTTATCGACATTATTGCAGCGTTGACTGATGACATGATGATCAACCGTAAGAATTTGCAAAATATATATATATATATATATCTCTATATCTTCTTATGGAAAAAGATCAATAATCAATCATTGTTCTCCTCCTAGAAAATCATTTACATTTCCATAGTTTCTACACATTGTTGTAGCATCTATACATATCTACATGGCCCAGACAAGGCTTTTTAAGTGTACCCAAAGTGAAATTGTCTCTAGTATAATTTTACATTTTTTCTCAAATTATGTACACGTAAAACTACAAAACAAAAGTAAAAGATTTACACAACGTACCGGCCTCTCAGGTTCCCGCTTATAAATTATGACTAGAATATAAACAGAATGTGGTTTAATACTGGAACATCTCAGAACTAGTGAATTTACTATGTGATCCTCTTTGTCTAACCGTTGTCCCCCTTTTAATATCACAGTTCTGTATAAAAAAAAAGGTCAAATAAACTTACCCAAATAACTGACAGCTTATTAAATGATTGCTCTAAAGTCTGTACATTTCTGGTCAGATCCTCACTAACAGACGCGTATATACATTCTTTTGACTGAATCGGTGAAACTGAAGTCGAATGTTTGAAGTGCCGGACATTCCTGAAGTTTTGTCATTATATCGTTGCCTCAGGTTGCTGTACGCCAACGTCGCCGCGTTGTCAAGGTGACCTATTTAGCTCCGCCTCTTCTGCCCCAGTGGCTCAGCCCTCTGGAAGTTCTGCCATCATGCTCCTGTCCCTTCATTTAAAAAAAAAAAAAAAGCGTTTGTCACTTGGACATGACGCTGGCCACATCAGGATTGAAAAGCTCCTTGTAAAGTGGAGGGAAGAGCATGTTGACTGTTTCAGGATGTAACTGCTGGAAGGCCTGAAGCTCCTCCGTGTGCAGGGTGCACAGCGCTGCTAGCGTGGGGATCCTACCAATCAGCTGTAAACAAGGGACATCGTTATAGTAATCTGCTTTCACAGCAAGACAATCCTAGCAGGCACAGAGAAAAAACACAGAACATTTTAACACACAAAGCCTGGCACATGTTGGTGAACATGACACCACCATGCTAACAGCATAAATAATAAAACACGGAGTGGCTGAACCACGACTTAAAAACAAGTTCTTCTTCTTTTTCTGTTATATTGTCTTCTATCAAAGTTTGTTGATTCACAGGACAAAGTTCACCGAGATAAAGTAACCACTGCCAGAAACAAATAAAAATAATAAATTCTATGGCTAAATAGTAAATGCTGGCAACTTGGTGTTATTTAAAATTTATTGAAACCTGTGGAAAGAGAAAGCACGGAACAAAATTTTGCCTACAGGCATTTTTTTTTTTTTTTGGCACAATGAAGCTAATCCTATGAACTACTCTTTCATGTATCCAATTATCTTTTGGCTCTTATCACATGAGTTATTTAACTTATTGTTAATATTAATTAATTATTTATCCAGTTAATTATCCCACTTAGCGCTCTCACTGTTTGTTTAATTCATTAGATTTTGATGTTTTTTTCCCTACACTGTTAAACGCTAACTCAAACTAGCGTCATGGTGAAAGCCAGTTTAGTTTGCTGTTGTGAGGTTTACCCCCTCGCGCTGAGTGTCAGAGCGGTCAGCGCGATATGCAGCCCGGGTTATTGTGACTGTTTTCATTGCCGTATACGTCTGTGTTTACTTTGACACGTGTGTTTGTTTTGGTTCCTGTCTTGTCTCCTCTCTTGTCTTGTTATTGGTTGTGTTCCTAATGTGTCATCATCATTATCACCTGTTCCTGATTTGCCCTTGATGAGTTTGTCTATTTATACTCTCGTGTTTCATTGTAACATCGCGAATTATTGTTTCAGAGTTTTGCCGCCTGAGCCATACCAAGCCTTTGTTCTGGTTTCTCGACTTCGTTTAGTTCTCGATATGGATTAGAGCTTAAAGTTTAGGTTTAAATTAGTGATTCTCAAACCACTGGTTGGATCAGAGCAAATGTGTGGACTGTCTGTTTTAAATCAGTGGTTTTCAGTCTGCGATGGTGAACGGTAGAGAATTTAACGTAGTGGTACCTTAGTCAGTGCGTCCTCGTCCATGTGGTTCTTCTGCATAATGTGCTGGAGGGCCAAGTAGATTTTCTCCTGAAGCTTCTGGACTTTTCTTGGTTCCATTAGCCAGGGCCGATCTGAGGAAACACCCAGCTGTTAATTGTCAACATTCTCTTCTCGGGTTATAAAATATTCCTTCATTAAATCATCTTCAGTTAGGACTTCAGTAAGCAGTATCCAGAGCCTATCCTGGGAACACGAGTGTGAGGCTGGAGTACACCCTGAATGGGACGCCAGCCTACCACAGGGCACCACATATACAAATTCACACTACAGGCAATTGAGTGGCACCAATCTACCAACCGGCTCGTCTTTGGGAGGAGGGAGGACACCAGAGAACCTGGGGGAAACCCAGGCAGACCTCAGCTTAGGACTGAACTGGAGGTTCTGGAGCTGTGAGTCAGTAACCTATTAACCTATGCCAGCTGTGGAGTTTTTTCCGCTCAGTATCTCTTAAGAAAGTTCTTAAATTGGCAAATGCAAAAGCTACACTGTCTGCTACACCATCGTTTGGACTGATGACACTTAAAGCTAGCTGATCAGAGAGACGGTTTCCACATTCATCCATTTCTGAGCTGACCTCAGGTCAGTATCTTCTCCAAACCTTTAAGCAGGAAGACTGACCTGTAGAGATGAGAACGGCTGCAGAGAACAGTGCGATCTCCTCTTCCGTCAGCTGCAGTGAGCACAGACTCTTGGCGAAGTCAAACATGGCGCTGACGAGATCATCACAGCCTACAGGAGAGAGAAAAGCAAACACTAAGGTGAGACACATGCAGGCTGAAAGAAAAAAATTAACTATTAAAAGCATGAAAGGAAATGAACGTACCGAGTCCTTTGAATATCTGAATGCCGCCGTATTTGCCCTCGAACAGAACCGTGTTGTTGAGAGGGTTAAACGCTCTGCACATTCTTACCAACACCACCTCAAGACAACCTGAGAGAGACCCAGATTATGGTTTATTACTCATTACTATCACTTTACATCCTCGTTAATACGGTGTGTGTGTGTGTGTGTGTGTGTGTATATATGTGTATATATATATATATCTGATTGGTCAGAAGGTGTTGATTAATTTTCTGACACTATCTGCTCTTTCTAACACGGCATTGTTTCTATAGTAACAACGTACACATGGCCTTGTAACAGCCCAAAGAATGTAATTGTTGATACGGTGAAGTTTTCCGTAAGGAGACGTTTATTTAACATTTTTGGGAGGAGCCTCCAGTGTCAGTGCTTTGCAACACTCAGAGGTTAAGTTTTCCGACATGGGAAAGGACACCTTGCGTCTTCTTTTTGACTCATTACTGTCAAGAAAGAGAAAAAAGAGACGCTGCTGAGAAAACGACTGTTTATACAGGAGCTGCTATAACGTGAGCGATAAGAGGAACTAACTTCCGCAACATTAAACGTAACTACAAATGGATGAAATGTACAACGTGTTGTAATTAAAAACAGTTGTTTAATTATAAGTTGTCTAGGCTAAGTTGCTTTATTATGTCGCACCGGGCCGCATCACACCATCCCGTCCTGTTTTATATATATAGCAAGCATGTCGCAGTCGCACGGGCAGTCGTGGCCTAATGGTCTGGGAGTCGGACTTGTAACCCGAAGGTGAACCTGAAGGTCGTGGGTTCGAGTCTCGGGTCCGGCAGGGATTGTAGGTGGG
>CM074968.1:3153890-3170939 GCA_037577455.1 Pangasius macronema | reverse complement strand
TGTCCGATAATCTGTGTCTCTTAATACATGCTCAGAGTAGCTGGTGTGTGTGTGTGTGTGTGTGTGTGTGTGTGTATGTGTGTATATATATATAAAATGCATATTTCCTTTGCAGTATACACAATCAATGTGTATATGTATTATCTATCTTATTTTTATATAAATATGTGCATATTAAATATGCATATCCATTAAATGTGTGTACACTGAGTAATCTAATGAGATTACCACACACACACACACACACACACACACACACACACACACACACACACACACACACAGAGCTTATGTGTGAGAATATGTGTGGCAACCTGGGAAAACCCATCACGTGGTGAAAACTATAACTACACACTTTCCTGAACGGAAATATGTTTCTCTGTTGCAATGTCTCTCAGCCACAAGTGAAGTTCCAGCATTTTCTTCCACAGTGCTGTAGAATTCTCTATTCAGAAGGCATTGATTAATTTTCTATAACAACAGCTTTGACAGTAGTTCCAACAGTAACCAGTAAGGGTTAGGGTTAACTAATAATACGATAATACATTATTGTTTCTATAGTAACCGCTCATTCATAGGGACCTGAAATGGTGGACAATCCAAGAGTGTACCCACACTAGGCGATCTGTACCCTGCCCGGGCATGCTTGACCCCCAAAGCCCAGTTCATTTGACTAGTGTGATTGCTTGAAGAGGGGGGGCTCGGGCACGGTTCAGTTGGACTCAGGCACAGTATGCATATAGCGAGATTGCTAACGTCAATGATGCGACTGTTCCATTTAACAAACATGGCAGCTGATGAACGGGAACTGTAGTGAGTAAAGGACAGGACAATCGTGTTTGGACACGGTACAAGATAACCAAGCCTATTGTGAGTACGCCCTAAGACTAATGATAAATAAAGATCATAAATGAGAATCATAATCATTGATATGGTGAAGTTTTCTGTAAGGAGATGTTAATTTATAATGGAAGGAGTCTCCAGTATCAGGAATTTGTAACACTCACAGATATTACCTTGGTAAGCAAACAACCGTTGTGACACACTGATCACTTTACCCCTTTATTCAGGGTGATAACTCAGACCTTCACCATCCAAAAGTCTGCAGCTTTTTTTGGGCAAATGAAAAGTGCACAATGTTTGTTGTTGCCCCAAAGCTTTTATATACTCAGGTTCAATCACTATTAGTGCTGCAGTCGAAACAAATACATACAGAATCACAATTAAATCAATTAAAAGTGCTCCATCAAACACTTGTTAGGGTTGCCACGGTAATCAGAATGCCATGAAACGACTGAAGTTATTTAATAGCCACTGGTGTAACAACTTTTTCTGCTATCACTGTTTTCTACAAGCCAAGTAATAGTAAAGTTAGCATGCAGTTAAATACAAGGCTACAACAGAACGAAGAATATGTTACTACTGACGATTCAATCTAACACTGTTGTTTGGCTGGTAAGGCTGTAGTCAAGACCACATTTGTCAAGTCCACGACAAGGCCAAAACCAGAACTAACTGAAAGCTAGTCAAGGCCAAGTCTTAAAGGGGCCAAAGCCAAGTCAAGCTTGAGACCGAAAAACAATCATTTTGAGGCTTCATTCATGCATTGCACCAAAAATTAGGCTATTTCGTAGAAGAAGCAATTACTTCTTGTCAAACGTTGTGCATTTGAAAAGAAAAGACAGCACAAACTTTATTTTTTACAATCTCTCAGTCAAGACCAAGACCATATTAAGCGAGCCCACTGCCCAAGACGAGTCCAAGTCAATACAGAAAACAATTCCTAGAATCCTAGGAATATGACCATGAACAGCTCACATAGCTTTCCATCATACTGATCACGTAGAGGTCAATTTTGTTTGACACAATGTGCGCGGCACAGAGCATTAAGCTGAACTCTGAGAGACAATGGAGAGATGCACACACACACACAGAAGAGCATTGTCTATCACAGGTTACATTAAATAAAAACACTTTGTAGTGATGAACAGCCATAAAACGAATATGTTATAGAAACGACAGCAAACTGCAACGAACTGCAAATACGACTGACGTAAAAAACATAAACTTATAAACAAAAGAAAAATCTATGCTTGATAATCAGGACATTGGTTATAGATACGTATGTAAATGTATGGTTCGGTGTGCACTTTCATTTTTTTTTTTTTTTTTTTATTTTTTACTAGAGTCAGTCAGGTTTGTGTCCAATAAGTATAACTGCGGTTTGGATTACAAAACTAAACAAAAGGAATGTGGCAGTAAGTGATAGTCATTCACTGTAATGGCTCAATTAAAAAGAATCATTTACAGTCAGGTCCATAAGTATTTAGACAGTGACACATCTGTCATTATTTTGCCTCTGTATACCACCAAAATGGATTTGAAATGAAGCAATCAAGATGTGATTGAGGTGTAGACTTTCAGCTTTTAAGGGGTTTAACAAAAATATTGCATTAACGATTTAGGTATTACAGCCATTTTTTACATAGTACTTCCATTTTCATAGGTTCAAAGGTAATTGGACAATTGACTGATAAGCAGTTTCATGGCCAGGTGTGGCCTATTTCCTCCTTATTTCATGACAAAGTAAGGAGATAAAAGGTCTGGAGTTGATTCCAAGTGTTGAATGCATTTGTAAGCTGTTCATGGGAACTCTCACTATGTGGTCCAAAGAAGATGTTGATGCAAGTGAAGGAGGTCATCGTTAGGCACTTTTTTGTTTTGTCCGATAGTCTCTCTATCGTCTTGGAAATCGTCACCGGTTTAGTTGTTAAACAATATAAGAATAAAAGAAGAAATGCACTGACGAGCACAGCAACACCAAAAGGCCTGGAAGACCCCGGAAGACAACTAAAGTGGATGATTACAGAATTCTTTACTTGATGAAGAAAAACACGCTCACAACATCTACCCAAGTCAAGAACACTCTGGAGGAGGTAGGTGTATCATTGTCAAAGTCAATGCTAGTTTGCCAATTACTTTTGAGCCTGTGAAAATGTATGGACTATGTAAAAAAATTTTTTTTCCGACATTAAGGATTTGTTCTCTGCGGAAGTACTTACATTTATGTCGTCCAAATACGTATGGTGATCATACACGTAAGAACAGAAAAGCCAGAAAACATCTGGACGGATGAAACCAATATTAACTTGTACCAGAATGACTGGAAGAGAAGAGCATGGAGAAGGAAAGGAAGGGCTCATGGTACAAAGCATACCACATCATGTGTCAAACATGGAGGCAGTGTTATGGCATGGGCATGTATGGCTGCCAATGGAACTAGGTCACTGGTGTTTATTGATGACTGATAGAAGTAGCACGATGAAGTACAGATGGATAATGACCCAAAACATACCTTGAAAGCAACTCAAGAGCTTCTTAAGGCAAAGAAATGTAATGTTCTTAAATGGCCATGTCAGTCATCTGACTTCCACATAATATAATCTTTATTTTAATAATTATGTTAGTTTGCCAATTACTTTTGAGCCTGTGAAAATGGATGGACTCTGTAAAAAATGGCTGTAATTCCTAAACATTTAATGCAATATTTCTTTTAAACCCTTTGAATTAAAGCTGAAAATCTACACTTCAATCAAATCTTGATTGCTTCTTTTCAAATCCATTGTAACATTATGAAAATTATGTCACTGTCCATAATACTTATGGACCTGACTGTATGTCTAGCTGTCTGTCAACAAGGAGCACTGACCCAGTTTGCCTCAAACCAGACCCAAACTGGGTCAAACAATGTAACTGAATGGAGAGGACACACACACACACACACACACACACACACANAAAACACTGCAGCATTGTGGAAAATGATGTCAAGCCCAAATTGTCCATACACAGACCTTTGCCTATTTTTATCCTCCTAAAAGCAGGACAGAACGGCGTGTGTCAGGGTTCAGTGATGATGTAATTTTTTCAATCTATAAGCAAACGTTTATGTGTATATATATTTAACCCTAGCTAGGCATGTTATGTAGTTTGTGTGCGTTCTCAAATCTCTCTGAAATCAGGTTGAACCATGAGTGTGGTAGTGGGATGCTGAAGAGCGTGAAGACGCTCTATAAGGGCATGTGTGTCAGAATGGCCAGAGGCTCTACATGCGTAGGCCTGTCATAAAAAATAAAGAGATGTCCGTGTCTGTGCTTCGGTTGCCAGGACGACCAGCGCCTCCCTGGGGTTTGTGGGTAGGAGGCGCCTTATAGTAGGCCTGTCACTGCGATCATCCATGCCACCATCACGTTCAGGCAGGATGTGATGTCAGCCCGAACCCCCAACCCTCAGAATGTTTCATCAGCAATGTTTCTCCCTGCTTTTAGTATAACACACACAGGCAAAAATCTTAAAATCACATGATAAATAAATTTTTAAGTGGTAACATATGAAGCAAAAGGTCACACGTAATTTATTAAATGATAGATATTAATTAAACAGATAGCAGTAGCTGGCAAATTTAATATAATTCATAACACAAATTAAAATCAGCCTGATTATTAGCATGTTAATAAGTGGATTTTTTTCCCCATCAGCCTGTACATACCAGCGTTTCACATTTTTAACGATCATGTCTATAAATTTAACTCCAGGGATATTCATGAAAAGCGGCAAACAGATTTAAGGGGCTGTGAGTTTCCACCACAAGCAAATTACTTTATAATTCTCTCCCAAAGACCTGCTAACAGCAGTAATACAATATGAAGTGACTCCGCTGAGTGTTGGTGTGTATAAAGGTGCGTCTGCATGTGTTAAGGCCTATTAGCCACGAGGGCCTCTTTATCTCTAGATTATGTAAGACAGGGAATGCAGTGCTGGCGATTCCATGCTTAATTCAGCTTAGCCGAGGACAGACGACACTGTAATACCTCCACTCCAGCTAGCCCAGATGCTAGCATGTAGGCTAAATGCTGTTGCTCCACTGAAACACAATGTGTTAGCATATTGCAGTTTAATGTAGATTTGATACAGGCACGCCTTGTAAATAATAATAAACAGGGATGGTTTGTTAATACCAAATAAACAGGGATGGTGTGTGTGAGGAAGAAAGTGGACTGTAGTAATTGAGTGCTAATGACAACGTGCGCATTCGTGTCTCTGGAGGAAGCTTTCCTCTCTGTGGATTTTTTTAATTAGAGTCTTTAAAGTGGCTAGGAGTACCTCAACTTAAGAAGGAACATACACACAAACACGTACACACAAAAAAATTCTCAACCTCCTGTGCCATAATAAGCCTTAAGAAAGCATATCTGCCATGTTATAATGCTAAAACAAATGATTAGCACATTAATAATAATCGTTATCGTTAGCTTTTATTTATTATTAGCATTCTGAGAACAATGCATTCGATAGCAAATCTCAAGAGTGAAAATTAAAGTATACAAAAATAAAATAACCTAAGCTTTTTTAGTATGCAAGTCTACATTTTGAATAATGGATTTGATACTGAAGCTTGCATTAAAACATTAAAAATGCTTTGAAGTTGATCTCAGTTTCTCAGCAATCTTTATGAGCTTTATTCCAGTGTTGTGTTATTTGGCTGTTTGCCTGTTGACATGCTAAAGCTGTGTATGAATATTCTAATCAGAGGCTCAGATTTGCGCTGTGTAGGCGAGGGATTATTTCCACTACATGCGCACACAAACACACACACACACACACACACACACACACAAAGAAACACATATGAACAAACATCCGATGTTTTGAATCCATGTTTCTGGTTTAGGGGTGTTCTATCACTGATAAAACCGTACTCATGACTTACAACACTTTGGTGGCAGATGGTGTGTGTGTGTGTGTGTGTGTGTGTGTGTGTGTGTGTGTGTGAGTTTCTCAAATGCCACAACAGTGAAGAACTGTAAAGATACAATAAAAACTTCTGGACAAATTGATGATGTAGCCATACAGATAGCAGGATTCCAGGCACAGAGTGCAAATAAGGCTCTGAAGTCGAGGCTGCAGTCCATTCTGATCAGTTTAAAAGTTCCTCAGGCCCATATGTAAAACGAGTACATAAGCCACACCCTTCATTCTTCCATTATTTGGTCAAGTTGAAGCTTATGTTTTTTGCTGCAAAATCACTGAAACATACGTAAACACGAACAAGCATTGCGATTTAATACTGAACAAACTTCAATATTAAATTACAATTGTCGTTTCAGCTACTTTTCAAATATTATGACGATATTTATACAGAGAAAATTAGTTGTATTCACAGTTTGTTATGCAGCTGCTTAAGAAAGATTAGGCAAATCATCTGTTTAACCCCTGATCTTAGTCATGGTTTCTATTTCCTTTGCTGACTTTTTGGAAATTCCCTAAATCCGGCTAAACATTTGTAAAGAACTGCTGCATGTGTGCCAAATGAATGGTGTGGAGATTGTCAGGATTGCAGAGACCGTGACAAACCACTCGATGACAGAGTGTATAAAGTGGTACACATTGATTGGTGGTTGTACAAATATGACCAAAAGGCCCCAGATTGGACTGGCATGTGGTGCTCATCCATGTTTAAGATCTTTTGCCTTGGGGTAGGATTCAAAGACACATGCTTTGGGCGGTCAGATATGGATGATGGATCTTCAGGCATTACCAGTAATTAGATTATGAGCGTGGTGAAATCTGTGAGGCATTCATGCTGCTCCAAAGTCGAATAACATAGGCTATTAAGTATCATATATAGATAGCTCAGTCATCTACTGGAGGTTCCTGACACTACTGTCAAATATCGGAAGTCTACTAGAGCCATTATATATTGTCAGTGTCCTAGAATAAAAACCATGCTGCAAAATAAAATCACAGTTAGAATGGTGTACTCCTCAAAATCCAGCCCTCTGGAGGGTTGAACCCTTTGCAGGTTACCTCTATACAGAACCCTTGTAAAAGGCTGGCACCATGTAAACCACCTTGAGAAAATGACGGCCCAATAGTAATGTGTAGTTCCATAAGTCACCAGCAGAGCAGTGGCTTCAGTCAACTAGTACAACCTTGCCCCCTGGCTAACACCTGTTAACAGAGACCGCCTGGCATTGTGGGTAGTTGTTGATGAGGCCAGGGGCATTCCCCCACTGGCCTGGCATCATCTGTGCCTAACTGCAGCTCTGAGCTATGATTGTCTATTTCGCTAAGCTAACAGAATGGCTGGAGTCCAGTATACGATATGCATGTGCAAATGTATGGGCTCAGTACTGTTTATTACACTGTTCACATGCTGAAATACAGCGCACAGATTAGAAAGTGGTATCTATAATATAATATAATGGTAGCACACGTATGTCCTCTATGACACATACAAATAACACAAAACAAAAAAGAACACACTTTTTCATTTCTGTTAGTGATATAAGAAAAGAAAGTCCATCCTTCCCTCCCTCCCAGATAACCAATGAAATAAAAGCAGTTCCTGATACTCGACTCAGACGTGACTGTGTGTTCTATAAGATTAACAGACAGTAAGCTGGATATTATTTAGTGAAATTTAAAACTCTGTACAGTTGCTTCATCCATAGGGGCGAGTGAGGCAGAGCCCCACTATTTATATCAGCCGTTCAAAATGTTAACTTCCTATGGTTTAAATTCTGTAGAAACATTATTTACCTGTTTTAACTGACCAATTGATTTGATTGCCTTTCTTGATGTTGTGCTCACTGTCCTTTAGTTTAATTATTGCAGCAAGCGCTAATAGTGGCCCATTGGGGCAGGAATCATGCTGTACCTATGAACAGTTTCAGAGGAGGAGGTGGAGCGAACAGGACAGTTAATGACAGCGTTGCCAAATAGTGCTAGTTTAAAAATTTTCTGCAGCCACCAAGAGCAACCAAGGTGTTTTGGGCTAGTTTCAACTGTTTCCTGTACTGGACATTTTTGCTGAAACCTGGTAAGTATATCTGCTAATGCTACATTTGAACAAAGGTACTTCTAAAAACGCTGGATGGCCGTATGTTGTCAAATCTCAACTGCCTAATACAGAGATCCTCTAAAAGTTCACTTAATAGTAGCTTAATTGTGATAGCCTCTTGACTTAAATTTGTTTTATGTCATTATTAATGTCCTGCCTCACTGAATTATATGGTCGCAAGCTGATATAGCTCCGCTAAACCTCATTCATGTTGAAGATTTATTTGCTTTTGATGTCTGATACGGCACAGCTCTACAGTCTATGTACGTGCACATGCGTGCGTGCGTGCGTGCGTGTGTGTGTGTGTATATGTGTGTGTGTGTCCCCCCCCAATTTGACAAATTCATCCAATCATTCTGTGAACGGAACCCCACCATGTTGTCACAGCATTGACCGATAATGTAGGACAGTGTCCTCTCTCTCTCTCTCTCTCTCTCTCTCTCTCTCTCTCTCTCTCTCTGTCTCACACACTCACACACACACACACACACACACACACACACACACACACACACACACACACAACTTGAAAACTGACACATTTGAAACAAATCTTTTGGCTCATTTATTTTTCTAACTAAACACCAGTCTTTGGGAAAAAAAAAAAAAGGAGCTTTTGCCATGGGGACAGTCCATGGTCAAAACTGTCACATATTCTAATTATAACAGAGCTTTTGGTTCCCGAAGAAAAATTAATATTACATAACACTCCATATTGGTCCAGAAAAAGAAAGACTCCATACATTCATTAACAAATGATACTCGGCATGAACTATTATCCAGTATTAGGAAGACATTGTCAGTTCTGTCCTTCTGTCTTTTTAAACTATTATTGAAATCTCTGAAGGACACCTCCAGTTTTGTCCAAAATGAAGAGGAATGCTGTCCTTCGGCTCCCTTGCGATTGAGTCAGTCTTTGTCAGAAGCACAAATGCAGGCAGGCATCCAACCTAACAGCCTCCTCTTAAGTGGAACAGCGTTGTGGTGATGTGTTAAAATGTCTATGATAATAACATTAATCACTTACTGGCACATGCCTAAATACCAGCACCTGACACTAGAGCTTTTACACTAAGCTAAAGATTACTAACTAAAAAAACGCAACTCTTCTGTTACTCTAAATTACAGCAGTATCCTTTAACCGTTAACTCTATTTAATACTCGACTCTGGATCATTCACATGTGAAGCCCTCGATGACATCATCTGCCATACCGACACAGCATCCCACAGCGTTCAGTTATAACACACGAGTAATGTGAATGATGAAGTGTGAGAAGAAGTGTAGAAAACTAACGAGGGACAATGAGGAATTCTTATTTCTGCCTTTCCTTTTTTCTTCCTCTTTTATGATCTCATTATTTTATTCCTCCTTTTCCCATTTCTTTCTTTCTTTCTTTTTGTTTTTCTTTCTACCTCCCTCTCTATTTTTGTTCGTTTCTTTCTTTCTTCCCCTCTCTGTTTGTTTGTTTCTGTCTTTGTCTCTCCCTCTGTATTTGTCTGCTTCTTTCTTTCTCCCGCTCTGTTCATTTTTCTTTCTTTCTTTCTCTCTCTGTTTGTTTTTCTTTCTTTCTTTTTGTTTCATTTTTCTTCCTTTCCTCACTTCCTTCCTTTCTATTTTTCTCCATTCTTCAGTGATGTCATATTAAAGCTTTAGGTGTAAAATGTTACTGTTAGCTGCAGAATATCATCAACAATCATCAGCTGAGAATGCTCCTGAACAAGGTTTGCTGAAAGTGCATTTGCGTGAATATCCGTGTGTGTGTGTGTGTGTGTGTGCTTTCTCTCCCAGGGCAGAATGTTAATAGCTCGCCTCGGGCCACAATTTGATTCAGGATAACGAGGTTTTTCCCCAAAGTGGCCCCATGAGCCTGACGCAAAACGATCACAGACATCTCTTCACCCGTGAGCTGTCTCTCACACTTTCTCTCTCTCTCTCTCTCTCTCTCTCTCTCTCTCTCTCACACTCACACACACACACACACACACACACACACACACACTGGCCTTTCTTTACATTCTCATCTATCTTAGTTGTCCTCTCACATCTTTGGCTCTCTTTCTCTTTCACACACATCCTTGTTCTACCTTAACACCCTTATCTACTGAGCATTTCTCTAACATCTCTTTCTTACTCCTCTCCCTAGGCTCTGCTTATCTATCCCTTTCTCTCCCATCGTTCACACCCTTCTTTGGAATCTATTTACGGATCTCACTTTCACGCAGACAAAAACGCAAACGGACACACACCCTGGCTGAAAGCAGTTCACTTTCAAGCCTATCGGAATTTACACTGTTCCATAACATGATTATGGTTTACAACACTCTCCATGACAGTAGCTTAAATGCAGGAAGAGATTTAGCCGTGAGTGTGGCAGGGATCTCACGTAATCATGGTGAGTAGAGACACAATGAAGGGCAGGTGACTTAATACCAAACACACACACTTATATATCTTTCGGATATTACTTCTTTCATTCTCCTTCGACGTTTCTTTCTTTCTCTCAGAGCGAGAGAGAGAGAGAGAGCAAGAGCGAGAGCGAGAGAGATCTCAGGATATGATGCCTTGCATAAAATGTAACTGCTTTGAAATTTTTTACTGTTAAAACCTTGAACTAAAATGGAATTAATTACCACAGTGCCCATGGTGAAGCACGGTGGTGGTAGCATCATATTTACCATTACCCTTAGCATCTTGGTTGCTTCTCTGACTAATTCTTTGCTTACCACCAGTGTTTTGAAACCACTTGCCGGAGGAGTTCCGTAGACATTTACACAGTCACGAGAGAGAAAAAGAGTGAAATACCGAACGCAATGTAGCTTAATTAGCATGACCGAAACTGAGTTACATTTTTCCAAGCCAGGCATATTTGCATTGTACACAGCTGTACATGAAGAGAAATAAAAATCTAGTGTTTCTACTGGCACAACATGATCGCCGTGCATGTCCACTTTCCTTCGAGTGCAGCCCCCCTCTCCTTCTCTCTTCACTCGTTCTCAGCTACTCCTGTGGCACTGTGGAAACTTTAGACTGCCGCAGAAACTGTAGAGTACTCTGAGGTTAACACATAGCACAGGTATGCATTATTCTGCATTCTTTCTATAGCCCTGAAACAGCTCCCATCGGTGAAACCCATCCTCCCAGAGCATCAGAGGTAAACAATCGGGCATGTACAGCGTTGTATTAAATCCTCCGTCACACCCGCTCACTAGACCAGATGGAGACTCAAATACTCGTTTCCCTTTGCTCTCTGAGCCCGACTCTTGTGGAAGTTAAAACACTTGGTTATTATATTATAATAAGAAATATATTTAGTCGACTGATGTATGGTGAGCAGTGACCCAAGGTGGAAGAAGCGCATTATTTGGTTTGCCTTATTTAGGGATTTCATGCAGATAGGGAATCATATAGCTGTGAGCAAAGGTTTGAATTCCTGTGATTTCTGGCTAAAAAAGGGAAAATGGACCTCAAAAAGTGACTTTTATAGGCTGTTATAAAGGCAACGGCTGCCACAGAAGAGAACTGAGATGCAAGCGTTTGAAGTGGTATAACTGTGTTTTTATTAGGTATTTTTAGGCATTAATATTTTACATACACTATATAACAATATTTCTAATGCAGAAACTAAAATCTTTGATCACTACACATTGTCATAATTTCTTTTGTCAAAACTGAAAAAGGAGAGAAATAATTAACCCTTTAACTCCTAATCTCATACTGAGACACAAAACGTTGTTGATTGTTCCTGGTTATACTGACTGAAATAAGTAGCTATTATTTTATAATCTGATCAAAACGAAATTTTCTTTTAAACTGATTTGACTTTAGACTTTTACATAAATTAACTGTATATATGTATGCATATACAAAGTAATGTTTTTTTATTTTTCACAAATCTAATTAAAACCTTATATTATAAATAGTGACTTAGATTAGAAAAAAAAGCTTCCACTCTCAAAACTGTTAGCATCAAACATATTGTAAACCTTTTTTTAAGTCTGGTTAGCATCTTCATTTTTGCTAAATGTTTAAATGTGAGGCAACATTTACAACTTGGTGCTGTGTGTAGTTTATACTGTACTGCAGTTTGTTCAGTTTATGCACATCGTTCTACGTTTCAAAGCCACATTCAGCTAACGTGTGGTACACCTTTGGCCGACTCCATACTAACATTCCTAACATTCAATGCCCTTGTCGTAACTCCACAGATCCTTGAAATATAGCATCATTGGTTTCCTCCAACCGTTTCCTCCCAAAATGCTACTGTCATTTTTTACACATCAGCTGCGAATAGAGTTTAGGCTTCATTTCTGAAAGGATTTATGATTCATCCTTTGCTATAGGACTGAAGGTTTAGTACTCGACTTGATTGACAATGCTCGATTTATTTTGGATTATCTAGTTCTACTGACCCACTGTTCCAGGCTGTATGTCCATAAATAATCAGATATTTAAACAGACTCCACACACACACACACACACACACACACACATGATGCGAGCATTATTGGTTGTGATGCCAAATGCCCATGCCACAGACATTTGCTGTGGCATTTAAAAGAAGTAACAATCTATTGTCAAGTCCCTCCTGCTTACACACCCTGCTTTTACAAACTAATGCTGCAGTGCTGATAAGTGCTTAAATTATTAGTTCTGACACAAAGATCCAGCACCAGGAGCAAGTGCATTTCCTAAACACCGTAACTCTTACTCAATGAGAATCAACAAAAGGCCAGTATCAATGAAGCGCACACCTTCTTTCTAATTGTATAGATTCTATTTTTGTCTGATACGGTCTACATTTGCCGTATTGCCCAATAGACACGGGTTTAGATTATGTTTCATTCTTCAGTGTTTGGTGGAAACAGACAAAGAGGGCTGAAAGAGAGGTTTCTCACTCTCATCTAACCTAGAGGAAACTTTGGAGAAAGAGAAAAGCTTGTTCATTTTTTTCCCTGCAATTATTTCCAAATATCTCTTTGTATCTCTCTCTCTCTCTCTCTCTCTCTGAGAGAGAGAGAGAGAGAGAGAGAGAGAGAGAGACACACACACACACACACTGTGTGTGTGTGTGTGTGTGTGTATAAGCATTACATCCTGGTGAAATGGAGAAAGGCTTTTGGAAGGCAATCGGCTCTCGAGTTACTAGATCGGATGCTGTGTCGGTGTACTTTTAATCAATCTGGCAACCAGAGAAAGCTTTTGATTCCTGTAGAACACTGAAACATGCGAGTCTCCTACAACACACTCAGACGGCTACAGCGTGAATGACAGGCAAAAGCTTTACAGAGAAAAACTGTTCAGGCTCCCTCATATGCAAGCACACCTCACTAACGTAAATACACAAGGAAACACAAGTTGCTAAAAAGAGAGTCTAATGATACATACAGAACATGAAGACTACATATTCCTGTACAACTCCCAGCACGATGTAATACATCAACAACAATATGGTGTCATAAATTAAACATAAAGCTTTACCAGCTTCCCACCAAATAGCAGAAAAAACTCTGCTTTTGGGAGACAGCCATGAGTTAAACTGTCACTGTATAATCATAAAGCTCAGCGTAAAAATACAACCATCAACATTATGTCAAAACCTTACAAAGATCAATCTTCAGTTCATGTCCAGTCATATAATAATCTTCATATTCACACACACTAGCACAGCAACTGCTTAAAAAACTTTATAGACTACTGGTGTTTTTAATCACTGCACTTTAATTTTACATTTTTATTACGGTTTCCATTTTGATTTAAAGTAAACTGAAGATGTCTCGCATTTGCAGACTTATTATGGACATATTCTGTAAATCTTTATTTCAGTTATAAAATAAATAAACCAATAAAATTAAATCCTTGACATATGAAATCATTGGTTTGATTATTAAATAAAATAAATAAAATCAGGAATAATCCAATTTAATATTATATACACATAATTATATTTGTAAAATCTTCTTCTTTGTTTTAGGGACCCCGTTTTTTTATTAACAGAGGAATCTCTGTTGAGAGTTTGACAAAGAGCTCAGAAAATATTTTTTAGCTCTTTTTTTTTAATAGTTTCTAAAACTTTTTTGGACTACAGGGAAATGTGCTAATTAAAATGCAGTGTAAGAGACAGCTAAAGAAGGTTTAAAGATATATATTCTTTAGTTATCTATTATGGTTTATTTATGTTTATGTTTAAAGTGTTACAATCAGTATTACAGAACAAAAAACAGACAAATAGGGGATTTATCAGTGCTAGCTTGTCATTAACAATATAGTCACCTTCAGCGTTGGCCAATATTTCATTTTATTTGATGTTAAAAACTGCAAATGCATGAAGTCAAATTCTACGACAGATCCATCTTTGTCTTAGGATAAAAAAAGAACGCTTTTCTATTTGAAAATGATTAGCTTAGTGTCATAGTGCTATTGTTCTCAGGAAAATGGTGCTAAACTGTACGTTTCCTAGTCACTGAGGTGGTATCATCAGTGGTACATCGTGTGTACCTTTTAGTGTATAGCTTTGGCCTGGAATGATGTACTCTAAAGGTACAAGAGTGTCCTTAAGATCCAAATATACACCATACATAATTTACACATTAACATTCCCTGGGGTGGTACCTGGGGTGTGTATCTTTTACCATGTTAAAGACACACACCCAACGCATTACCCCTGGGATAAGGAAAGGGATATGGTACAGTCTGCACCCTTTCTTCTGAGGGTTTATCTTTAGAGCAACAGCACTGTGATTATCACACTAACTCCATAATTTAAAAATTTGTTTCGCACCGAGAATAACAAAAATAAGTAAATAAATAAAAATGGGATTCTCTTTCGACCTCCACGACATCGAAAGACTTTCCCTTCTTAACTTCACCATGCATTAGCAAACACATGTGTAACCTGAAATAACGGATGTTTTTTTTTTTTTTTCTTAAGTGTGTGTAAGCTGAACCAGTGAAATAAGGTTTTGAAGTGATGAAGTGATAATACTGGTCTGGCTCTAATGTGTGAGTTCTTTATGAACTCAGACTTATATTCATTTAAACTTAATTTATAATTGACCTTAGAGACTCCTTTTATTTGGTTTAGTGATGACACAACTAGACTACGGGAAGGCGCACCGTCAGTAACGCGCGCGAGTTTAAAAAAAAAAAAAAAAAAAAAAAAGCGGTGTGCTTTTCTTTTCTATAACACGGTTTATACGTAGAAAACTTTTCCAAACTTTGCCAAAACGTTTACAAAGGTGAAGAAGTGACTGTACGGCAGAGAAAGTCCGGGAAAAGTGATGAGAGTGTGAAGGAAGCGGCGGACCGGAAGCTGCAGTGAGGAATTTGAGCGCGAAGCGGCGCCTTGTGGACGACATCAAAATGTCAACGGTGTTTTCCACATTTCAGGTCAGTTTTTCGACGGTGAGTGCACGTAATATCAGATGTTGTTCCATATTTCACCGTCTTCCCTCACAGTTATGAATTTGTGAAATTAAAACGTCCGTTTGTTTACATTCTCCATCAGCGCGCGCTGACGGTTTGGATACCGACGCGACGCTTCAGTCAGCTAGCCGCCGCAGCTAACGGTTACTTCATGGGCTTGAAAAGCAAAGAATAATAAAGAAACCAGGAAATGACGCTACTAGGAATGTTAGGGAAGTGAACGAGGATATTGAACCTTAAAAAGTTTATAACTACAGTGAGTAGGCCATGTCAGGTGCAAAACCGTGATTAAGCTAGAGACGGTTAGCATCGACATCCTCTCACAGTTATTTACACTGCAGTGGGTCATCTTAGTGAACATTAACATTTACAACAATAACTTCTAAGTCAGTGACACGTCTGATTTGTGGAAGGAGAGATTTTAGGGAGTTTTTGTAAATATTTGTGATTATGATTAACAATTGTCTCAAATGATTTGTTCAATATTGAACTTAAAACGTTTTCTTTCTATACACAACCGCACCGCAATAAACCCTTATATTAAAATACAACCCTATGATTAAGAAAATAAAAGAATATTGTATGTATATTACAGGTTATATAGGGTATATTTTGCAACTGGCCGCCTGTAAACACGGGTCAAAATCCGTGACTGGTGTCTGGTGATGATCATAAAAGTGAAAGAGTTGAATTAACACTGTAACAGTGCTGCAGTAATGCCACAGTGTTCAGGTGCACAGTGTTCAGGTGCACAGTGTATCACACACTGCGGTAATGCCACAGTGTTCAGGTGCACAGTGTATCACACGCTGCGGTAATGCCACAGTGTTCAGGTGCACAGTGTTCAGGTGCACAGTGTATCACACGCTGCGGTAATGCCACAGTGTTCAGGTGCACAGTGTATTACACTCTGCGGTAATAACACAGTGTTCAGGTGCACAGTGTATTACACTCTGTGATAATGCCACAGTGTTCAGGTGCACAGTGTTCAGGTGCACAGTGTATTACACTCTGCGGTAATGCCTCAGTGTTCAGGTGCATATTGTATTACACTCTGCGGTAATGCCTCAGTGTTCAGGTGCATATTGTATCACACACTGCAGTAACGCCACAGTGTTCAGGTACAGAGTGTTCAGGTACACAGTGTATTACACACTGCGGTAATGCCACAGTGTTCAGGTGCACAATGTTTAGGTACACAGTGTATTACACGCTGCATTAATGACACAGTGTTCAGGTGCACAGTGTATTACACACTGCGGTAATGCCTCAGTGTTCAGGTGCACAGTGTTCAGGTGCACAGTGTATTACACACTGCGGTAATGACACAGTGTTCAGGTACACAGTGTATTACACACTGCGGTAATGCCAGTGTTCAGGTGCACAGTGTTCAGGTGCACAGTATTCAGGTACACAGTGTATCACACACTGCATTACCGCCACAGTGTTCAGGTACACAGTGTATTACACAATGCGGTAATGCCACAGTGTTCAGGTGCACAGTGTTCAGGTACACAGTGTATTACACATTGCAGTAATGACACAGTGTTCAGGTGCACAGTGTTCAGGTGCACAGTGAATCACACATTGCAGTAATGACACAGTGTTCAGGTGCACAGTGTTCAGGTGCACAGTGAATCACACGCTGCGGTAATGCCACAGTGTTCAGGTGCACAGTGTTCAGGTGCACAATGTTTAGGTACACAGTGTATCACACGCTGC
>CM074968.1:3128722-3153793 GCA_037577455.1 Pangasius macronema | reverse complement strand
AGGTGCACAATGTTTAGGTACACAGTGTATCACACGCTGCGGTAATGCCACAGTGTTCAGGTGCACAGTGTTCAGGTACACAGTGTATCACACGCTGCGGTAATGCCACAGTGTTCAGGTGCACAGTGTTCAGGTACACAGTGTTCAGGTGCACAGTGTTCAGGTACACAGTGTATCACACGCTGCAGTAATGGCACAGTGTTCAGGTGCACAGTGTTCAGGTGCACAGTGTTCAGGTGCACAATGTTCAGGTACACAGTGTATCACACGCTGCAGTAATGACACAGTGTTCAGGTGCACAGTGTTCAGGTGCACAATGTATTACACGCTGCATGTGGTAAAAACAATGCACCTGGACATATGGAGCGAACTACAGAGCCAGAGCTATAACTCAGCCACACTGAGAGAGAAAAGTCGGTGTTATTTGAGTGTTACTCACACTGCGGTGTTACTGTACAGTGGATCATTAACATGTTTACAAACCGCAGACTGTTTCACAGCGTCTTACAGGAGGAAAAAACAAACACCGTGAAAATGAATCAGAGTCATGATTCATCTGAACCTGCTCTATAATGAATTATCCATTAACACACACACTTACACACACTTACACACTCTTAGACACACACCGTCCGGGTTCTTACCTCGCATAGTGGTGGCGACTCGCTCCCGGACGCGGCAGGCATGAAGAAACACACACACACACTCTTACACACACACTCACACACACACACACTCACTTACACGAGGGTAAAGAAACAAGTAACAGAAAGAAAGACACAACCAAGATCCTCGGATGTAAAGTTTTCGCCTGGTGTCACTGGCCGGCGGAGAGATGCGAGAATAGAAACATTTCCCAAACGCTGCTCCAGTCACAGCGAACATGCGGCGCTTCACTTGACACCTGCGGCCGGGAGGTTTTCACCGCGCCGGGCGCGAGACACCACGCGAGCGCGCCGCTGATTGGACCGACGCTCTCGGCCCCGCCCACTCTCAGACGGACACGAAGCCCCGCCCCCTCCACGGTCCCTCTGGTGATTTACTTCCGCAAACTGCTTCTAATGGTACGAAACTAATGCAGACTTGTTTTTGTTTGTTTGTTTGTTTTCTTTTATTGTCTTTCAGTTCTTTTCTTTCTTTATGTTTGCCATAAACATAGTTTTTTCCCCCTGAATGTATGCCTCTCATTGACTTTCTATCCTTTTTTTTTCATTTGTTTCCATCAGAATAAATAGAAAAAAAGCAACATTGATGCCGTCACATAAAACTGAACTTGTATTAAAATATATTTCCAACAGTGTTGAACAACACTTTTTTTGCTCTGTGTATAATTCCACACGTGCTAAAGCATTGGTTAGATGACTATTAAAAAAAAAGTGAATAAATAGTATTTAAAAGATTGTATAAGTGTGTGTCTTATTTTGACGTGTCTAATTACTCTGTGATATACTACTTTATTTTAACACACTATTTATTGTGGTAGTATATGGTGTTATGGTAGTACAGTAATATCAATAATAATATATTTTTATCATTTTATCATGTATTGTTCTGACTCTTGCATTAAAATTAGTAATGCAAGCACATTTGAGCAGTGCATGCAAGGACAGTATTCTGTATCCCCCATAAGACAGTTAAAAGTAGTTATATACAACAGCATGCTTATTACATGATGATTACGTCCGTGTTTGCCCAAAAGTACGTATGACTATACGAAAGCTCAAATTGATAAAGGATCTTGACTGTACATCCTTTTTCATTTTTAAAGCTTCTTTGCCATGTTTTGAATGAACAAGATACCACAGCCATTTATTTATTACATTTATTAATACATTTAAATGAAAATAAACTAGACCAAAAAGTAATATCTGGCATAAATTCTACTGACCATGCTGCTGTTACACAAGAATTTCCCTCATGGGATCAATAAAGTCTATCTATCTATCTATCTATCTATCTATCTATCTATCTATCTATCTATCTATCTATAAATATGGCACCCTTGTCTAAGCAGAGGCAAACCCACTTGGTAGTGGACATCAGTGCCATGGCCTATAGACAAGTCAGACAAATACCGCTGTACGAGGAGCATCTCTTCTTTTTAGGTGTTCAGCTCCAAGAGGTCTGCACCACTTCTACCTGAGCATCATCTTGTACCTCTTCCAGGCTCTACAAAGTTAACAGCATCCATCCCAGTGATGTAAGTACGATGGTCATTTCTGAGCACCTCTTTGGTTAGTCCTAAGTTCCTCATGACATTGTTGGCCTACATGATCCAGGCGATTCTCATCACCCTTATTTACTTATGTAACTGGTTCTGTGAGCCCCAGATAACCAGTGGAACGTTGTTCTCCAGTACCTTGTCTTTCAGAACAAGCTAATACGGCATGAACACAGAAAGAATATTCCAGGGCAAGGTCACTTGCATGACAGTGGTGTTTATTGCAAATACTGCGTCATACGTCACTGCTTGACTTGTTGGAGAGTCTCAGCGTGAGTTCATATGCCCACAAGATGTATCTCACCTGTGCTTCTGTTTTTTAAGACTGTCCACACTTCTTGTAGTGTTCCCTTTGCCTTTTACGAAGGTTGAGCCTACAAAGATTAAAACATTTACTAATGGAAAGTTGCATGATGCATTTTTATATAAACTCCTCCTCACCTGGATATGCTTGCCCTACCAAGCAACCGCAAATATAAATGGAATTAAAATATCGATAATAGTGATATCACATTACAACTTAATCCAAAGAAAAAGGGAAAAGAGGTATGCCAGTCTTACAAATGATTCTTGTCATTTATTTAAGGCAAAATGGACAATCACTTTCATTCCCCTCTAATCAAGCCCTATTTTTACTTGACTTGTACCCTGACAGTCTTAACAAAACTTGTGCTTTCACTTGTCCCAGTCACACAGTTTTCATGGTTGTGCTGTCTGCTCTGTAGTGCCATGTTCGACCTGGCTAAACTCTTGCTGGGATAGAAATTACAGTTTCCATATATAGCTGTGAGATAAAGCCGATGGAGAAGGTTCAGTGTGAGTGGAGAAAATGTGCGTACATAAGGAGACGTGCTTCAGTACAGATTATAATACACTTTTTTTTTTTTTTTTTTTTACTACAGATGAATGGCACTGTAAAGAGAGTCGCCAAAGTGGCTACTAAATTAAGAGTCACCTGTTCTGAATTTAATTTCTAAAATTTTTAATTTCTAGCCTTGTTAACCTAATCCGTACTTTATATTAAACTGTCAGATTATTGCTCAGTTATTCATTTTGAGGTGTATTATTCAGTTGCCACTATGAATTATTCAGTAACTGCACTGAAACTAATAGGAACTAATGTATTTATGTAGAAGAGTGAGAGATGTAAATCTCAACACGCTGGGAATTTGCTGGGAAATTCGCTTCCTGTTCAGTTACAATCAGCTCAAGCCGTTAAGGCAAGCAGACTCTGTAATGTGTTAAGTGTAAATATATTACAGCACATGATGTACAATTATCATATAATAAGGACTTGTAATCAGCTATGTCTCATAAAAGAAGAAAAGATGCAAGTGAGTGACCCTTCTCCTGTGTGTGCAAGTGCATATGTATGCGTGTGTGTGTGTGTGTGTGTGTGTGTGTGTGTGTGCTCCTCCCGTGGTAGACAGATCGCCGCGAGCTCATCTCCACTGACCTAAATTTCTCTTTTCCCTCTTTCTCTCTTTCTCTCTCTCTCTCTCTCTCTCTCTCTCTCTCTTTTCCATCCATTTCCTTTTCCCCCTCATAATTGTGATGTAATGACCGAAGCAAGCAGGCAGGACAATAAGCCAGTGCAGACAAATGGACGTGTGCTGGACAGGGCAGACGGTCTCACGCTGGAAAAAAAAGAGCTTTTTGTATTCCTATTCAAAAGAGCAAAAAAATAAAAAATCTGTGTCGGCTCACCTGCAAAGTCAAATAGTTATGTTTTGGATGGCTGTGTGAATTTGATGTGGCCTTTCAGCTTTGTGTGTGTGTTCAAAACAAGCCTGGGGACAAATTATTAAAAGGGCCAGTTCAATTACTTCAGTTACTTCAGTTCAGTAGCTGTATGAAAATGTTTGTCCAGAGTTACGGACGCAAAGCAGATTTATAGAATTACAGTGGGAGATGAATGATTCATCTCTCAACGCCATATGGTGTCTAAAAACCCTGAAGCAAAAAGAAGTCGGTAGTGGCTAAAGGCTTTACTGTACTGACTAAAACCCAAGCCCTGCCTCCTCCCATCTCTTCTCTTCTCTTTTCATAATCTTCTTCTTATATATTCTTATTGTAATATTATTATATTGTCTCAGTGATCTTCTCAGTGATCTCTCCTGAGACTCCTCTGTTTCAGTTATTGTTTTCTCACTGTATCTCATCTTTTTTCTTGTTTTTTTTATCTTTTTCTCACTGTTCACTTTACTCAATCTCCTCTTTACTATTCTGTTATTTTTGTATGCTCTCAGTCAACTTTTTCTTTCCTTCTTTCCTTCCTCTCGCTTTGAGTCTAAATGTGATATCTCTTGTTATTTGATTAATCCCATGAAAATGTCAACCGCATCATAAACTGGCATGCTCGTTCCGCAATTGTACTGCCACGTGCTAAAAATAGGAGCAGAAATCTTTCACCTAGCCCTGTTTTTAAGGTTAAACCACACTCATGTAACTCTTTTGCCCTTGAATCGACCACCAGGAAGTTAACTTCAATATAATTAGAGAAGTTTCTATTGAAAATAAAAATGAGGGCACGTTTTCTCAGAGGAATCAGACCGTAAATCTCTAATGACACAACCCTTTTTTATTTTACACCGGAAACAAGCAGGTGTATTTGCAAGCAAAAGGGTTTTTCTTTTTTTTCAATGTGAGATTTCACATATATGACACTTTTTTTCTTTAAGCACCTTTCCAGTTATTTTTTGGTGATCAGCCAGACATGAATAATTGAGCTATTCAGAATCAGTGTAAAGACCCATAATGTTATAAAACCTGCATGATAAATCAACTTATCTCGGGCAACATCATACTAAGAATTAATGAGTAGAAATGGATTGCCATAGTATCCGTCAGAAAGAGAGAAAGAGAGAGAGAAATCCACTTGAGAAATATATAGAGAGATACCGACCACAAGTGACAGAGGCAATTTTCGGTGGAAAAATTACTCCATCATAATTTCAATCCCAAAAAGGATTGGAAAGAAAGCCCTGAAGGACCCCGCGGTGTCACCTTGAAAAATGGCGGAAGAAAAGAGCACCAAATTACACACACACACATATACGCACACGCATACGCACACACACGCAGCAATTAAAAAGTGTGTGTGTTGTGTCTTATGGAACTTTTCAGTAATGGCCCTTGCTTTATGTAAAATGCTCCCAGTGCAAAGTGATGCAGTAAATACGCTCCAACCAGCATGAAAAGAGAATGAATTAACAGATGACTCCAGACTACCCACAGAAGCGAAATGCAGTGTGTGTTAATTTTCTACAAATGTGATTAAATAATCAATAAAGAAGAATAAAGCAGTGATGGTGTTTTACAAAAAAAAAAAAAGTGTATGGTAGACTATCATATTGCATATCACGCAGCATCAGCATTATACAATTAAATAAAGCCAAAACAACAGGAGCATTTCTATGCATGTAGAAGTAATATATTGGGCTCAGAACATATTCAGACCCCTTCACAATGTATTGTCTTAGAGATTAAATTTAAAATAGGCTAAATTGAGTTTTTGGCCATTAATACACACATTGATTTTATACTAATTCATAAAATCAAAGCCTTTTCTTTTATTGAAAAACAAAAACTGAAAACTCCCATTTAAATAAGTATTCAGACCCTTTATTCAGTAGTTTGTTAGCCCTTTTGCCAGCAATTACAGCTCGGAGTCTTCTTGGCTAATTCTGTACAAGCCTTGCACCCCTGGATTTGGGCAATTTCTCCCACTCAAGGGCATTCAGAGGCTCCAGTGTTGTAGTGGCTGTGTCCTTGAGGTTGCTGTTGTCCCATAGCATGATGCTGCCAACACCATGTTTCACCGCAGAGAGGATATTATCCAGTTGATGCGCAGTATGTGGATTTCATCATACATAGTGTTTAGACATAGAGTTCAGCCCAACAAGATAAATTTTTGTCTCATCAGACCAGAGAGTCTATTGATCTCTGAGATCGTTGTCCTTCTGACTGGTTCTCTCATCTCTGTGGAGGACCTCTGAAGCTCTGTTAGATTGGCTTTTGGGTTCTTTGTCACCTCCTTGACCAAGGCCTTTCTATCCTGGTTACTGAGTTTGGCCAGATGGGCAGCTCTAGAAAGAGTTCTGGTGGTTCCAAATTTTTTCCACTTCACAACGGTGTAATTCACTGTGCTCCTGGAAACATATAAAGCTTTAGAAATGGCTTTATACTCTTGCCCAGTTCTATTTCGATTGTTGAGGTCTGCATAGAGTTCCTTCATGGCTTGGTTTTTTTGGTCTGAAGTGCACTGTGTCAGACCTTATACACACAAGGATGTCTCTTTCTAAATCATGTCCAGTCAGGTAAATCAGACATCTCAAGATAATCAAAGCAAACAGGATCTGAGAAAATTTGAAGTGCCCTAGCCAAGGGTCTGAATACTGAATACAATGGATAGAAAACATCTACACACAATAGCAGGCTTTTGTGAAGTAAAAGAATGTCACTAAGATAAATAAGGTCAGATCTTTTCCCAGCTTTAATGTGTAATTGCAATGTATACAAATAAGGTGAAAAAATAATCAGAAACTTTTATGGGGGGGGGGTGGATAAATAAATAAAACCCTAGTTGGAAAGTGTGCACACCCCTAAAGTAATACTTTGTTGAAGCACCTTTTGATTTTATTATACCACTCAGTCTTTTTGAGTATTGTGAGGGCATCTCCTGTGCATATTTTTAGTTGGATTCAGGTCTGGGCTCTGGCTAGGCCATTCAAAAACATTGATCTTCATTTGGCTAAGCCATTCATTTGTTGATTTGGATGTATGCTTTGGGTCAATTTTTGCTGAAAGTTGAAAGTTTTTCTTTTCCTTTTCATCTTCAGCTTACTTGCAGACACCTGAAAATTTTCTGCACTAAGATCGGCAGGTATTTGTAGCTATTCATGATTCCCTCCACCTTGATAACAGCCCCAGTTCTGGTTGAAGAAACGCAGCCCTAAAGCATGATGCTGCCACCACCAGGCTTCACCATGGGTATGGTGTTGGGTATGGTGCTCTTTTAGGATTTTTTGCACCAAACATACCTTTTGGAATTATGGAAATTTTGTACCTTTTGGAATTGCTCTCATCTGGTTTGGGGTGATTTAGTTAGTTGAGCTTGGGTGTTTTTTTTGAGAAAGGGCTTCCGTCTAGCCACCCTACCCCATAGCCCAGGCATGTGAAGAATACAAGAGATTGTTGTCATATGCAGAAAGTAACCAGTACTTGCAAGAGCAAGGTCTTTATTTGGGGTTAATCAGAATAATTTCTTTGATGAGAGCTGTATGATTATTACTTTTGAACATGAGATTGTATGTGATTGGTTCATTCTGAATACAGCCACACCCCCAATTATTGAAGGACGTGCACACTTGTGCAACAAGGCTATTGCACGTTTTTATTTTTCTTATTTTTCCCTAAAACATTTCTGATTGTTTTTTGCTTAATACATTGTAATTTCAAATTTAGGGTGGGAAAAGTGGCCAAAAAGAAAATTTAGTCATTGCATCTATGATACCTTAAATTGTGCAAAAAGTGAAGTGGCCCGACTACGTCCTGAACCTCCTATATAGATTTAAATCTAATTTCATCCATTCTTGGAAAGGTTGACAAAGTGTTCTGTTTCATGGAAGGGGTTCACAAGACAGAGACCCCTTTAACTGTAAGGACAAACATTTGAATAATTACTTCTGACATCAGTTAAGAATAAAACACAACAGCGCCTGACTCCAGACTGCATGTCTCGAGGTGCTCTATTCCTCCTATTACACAGCAATTTGGCAGAAATAGTTTTTTTATTATTATTTATAGAATGAGAGTTTATAGTTTTGTGGTATTATACATTTAATGTTGCAGAACATTGCACAACAGTCATCCCTGTTATCTCTTTTCTGTCACCATGCCTCTCTTAACGTGAACAAGACAAAAAGACGCTGCTTGTCATGTTACTGAGAAACCGAAAACTGAAACCAAAATCCCCTGTCCTGGAGATTTTCCTGGAGGAGAAAGCGCAGAGACTAGAGACTCCCACCGTAAATGTTAAATACAGAAAACATCACCATATCAATTATGGTTCTCTTTGTTAAATAACAACATGTCTTTTTTTATTAGTTTATTATTATTATTATTATTATTATTATTATTATTATTATGTTAATGACAACATATTAGAACAAGTACATTAATGTAAACCTGTGAGTTGCCTTGCAACAGGAGCCACTGTCAGAGCTGCTGTTATAGAAAATTAATCAACGCCTTCTGACCAGTCAGTTTCAAGAATTCAACAGTGCTGAATGAAATTATATAACACCGTATTTCAGATTTCCATTTTCTGTCGCACCGCCCTTTTTTACACTTTGACTTTTTTCTTACTGTCAACACACCTAATACATCGAGTCCACTAATTACTGAGTGCTTTGAGCTGCCTCAGGTGTGCTGGGAATAGGGAAAACCTGAAACTGCCATCCGGTGGGTCCAGGACTGGAGTTGAGAAGCCCTGGGCTGAAAAGTAGTAAGAAGCAGTTGTCTTCCCAGAAGCTCTCTAGTTTCTTTGAGATTATGATAAGCTTGTAATATAGTAGAATGAGGATGGAGTGGGCATCATATAAAAAAAAAAATCTGAAAACCCTTAGTAACATTCTTTGACTCAATTTAACTAAATAAAACTGATCTGCCAGCATGATCTTATGCAGATTTGTTTTTATTTATATTGGTATTTATTAATATTAGCTTGTGTGAATTCTTCTGAATGTGATTTCTACAAATCTGTGAGATTTACCATAGTTTCAAGAGGTCGTGTGAGAATGAATTGAGCATGATGTTTAACTTTTACCAGGATCTTAAAATAAAAATCTATATTTCTTAAGGTTTTGTTTAAATCAATGTGGCATGCGTAGAGTTAAACTTAACATCGTATGTATTACTCCAGTTTGTATTTGGACAGCTAGCGTTTAGCATTCAGTTAGTGTGTTTGGTCAGAGTTATCATCATGCTAGCTAACATTTCATAGAGTAGGAATAAAGCTGTTGTCCTTGGTAACTTGGTTCCGTGGTGAAAGTGGCACTAATTTAGCATAAGAGTGTGATTTGAGGCAGACATCTTTTTCTACTTTGAATGAACAATTTGAAGATGTACTTTCAACTTTTTACAAGAGTATTTGTTTAGATTTGAGTACTTGCACTTGTACAGGACTTTGGGCGCTTTTAGCACTTTTGTTATTATGTCATATGCACTGTCTAATGTGAATTCATTTGCAATTTTGAGTCCATGTTCAACATGTATAACTTTATTACTGAAAAATAATTAACAAATTGAGACTCACATTATTACCTCATTATAATTCATAGCTTCAGAAGCTATTTATTTACACTGAATATGAATGGAAAGGGTAGATTTAGGGGGAAAACTGAGTTATCTCAATATTGTACTTTTGAAAACGTGATTGCTTTTAGGAATCCCATGTGTGGAATCATTTCAGGAATCATCAAGGAATAATTTCAGCTTCTTCTCCCAACGCAGCACAGCCGAAGGGATAACATGATTATTAATATTACAGGAAATTAATAAAGTTAGACTCCATCTCATCTGTATCAAAACAGAGTAATAAGCATGCTTCTCCTCAAAGCTTTTTAATAAGGGCAATCGTTTCAAAATTGAACTGCCTCCTCTTCATCAAATTATTACTACAGACAGCCAATCAGTTGATTATAATTGGATTTCTTCATAATCCATGTTTTTTTTTTTTGGTATCAGTTTTTTCTTTCTTCCTTTTTTAAACGAGGCCATTAAGATATTAGTGTTGCTTTTACTGTGGGGAGGATTTTTTTTTAACAAGCATATTAAAATATGCTCATGTGGCCTGAGGCAAGTTCTCAAAATAAATGTACCACTGATTTAGTTTCCAAAGCTTAATAAATGTTGATGTTGAATCTTTGAAAATCAGACCTGTATTTTCACAAGGCCTTTCTTCATATGAGGCTGCTTTGAAAACAATATCGAAATGGACAGGGAAAACATGGACAGCATTGGAAAACACTGATATCAGATCAGACACCATTCATTATTGGCTCTTCAGTCAGTGTTATTCAGTTAACGTGTGTGCAAATCAAGTATGTAGTGTAGTATAAATGACAAAGAGCAAGGTCCAAAAGTTTGAGCCCACTTCCAAGAACTATTTTATTGAATCATTCATTCATCTTCAGTACGTGTTTATCCTGGTCAGGGTTATGGTGAAACCAGAACCTATCGCAGGTGCACTGGGTGCGAGGCAGGACTACACTTTGGATTGGATGCCAGTCCCTCGAAGTTTAATCATTTAGCAAAATCTAATACAAAATTTTACTTTTGTAAATGTTTTTAGCTGCTTGAAAAATCCTCATTTGAAATGTTAATACTTATCTGAATATCTATGCTCACTTTTTTTTGATCTTGTGATAATTTTTTTTATTGAAATGGTAACCTAGCACAGTGCTAATTATCGCCTTATCTTAAAGCCCTGCATGTGCTACTGACTCAGTACAGTGTTCAGTGTGTATGCATTATCGTCTCTACTGCTTTCAGAGACTAAAAAATTATTTTATCTTTGTTTGATCAGACATTACAGCCACTCTTTACCTTATAATAAGCCAAAGTTCAAACAGCAAGATGCGCATTTGAGTAGTACTTGCCCTTGTAGAACTTGGCTATCAACTCATCATTCTTATTCATCTAATAACAAATTTATGCTTAATAATTCACACCTACATATTTGATCATTGTAGTCATTTTCATGGCTCCTTTTCAAAACAAATGGGCATGGTGCAAGAACGGGTAGTTGGGAAGTGAAGCCAACTTGCTTTAAAAGATCTAAAAGTTGAAATAAAAGCTGCAGACTGTAATATTGCTGAGCTCCTTTTGCGGCACTGTAGCATAAGCACTGGTTGGTCAACCAGAGGAAAAAGTTCTTACAGAGTGTATTTATTTGCTGGTAGAAAATCCAGGGATCTGCATTTTAGTCATTTCAGTAGTACTTGACAAAGTAACTGAGCAAGTACTGTAATTCCAACGATAATTACTTTTTACTTTTAACGTCACTGAGCATCTTCATTTCACTCAAAATGTTTCAGCATTAGCTGGACTGCTCTGCAAAAGGTAAGCTGTGATGGATCCACATTGTCACTATATCACTGTTGCTACATTTTCATTTTCATTTGTGGGTAGTTCTTTTTTTTCCCTGAAGAAAAATCATTTTTCCTGTAAATCAAGTAATAACTTTGTAGAAAACAAAAGCTTTTTCTTTGTAGAAAACTTGCGTAAGGTAAGTTCAATCTCCAGTATTTTAAATATTTCAGCATTATTTAGTGTGGGTAGCGCAGTGGTAGCGGGTAGCATTGCTTCCTCACAGCTTCATGGTCCCTAATTTTACCCTGAGTTTGGGTTATTGTCTGTGCTGAGTTTCATATGTTTTTCCTGTGTTCATGAGAGTTTCCTCCAGGCTCTCAGGTTTCTTCCCGCTGCCCAACAACATGCAGATAGGCAGAATAGCTGTGGCAGATTGCCCCAGGTGTGAATAAGCATATGAATGGGTGTGTGGTATCCCATCCAGGGTGAATTCTCTCAGCTTGTGCCCAGTCTTACCAGGACTGGCTCCATACCACTGACCTCCATACCACTGACCAGGATAAAGCAATTACAGAACTTTTCCCTATACACATTTTTGTGGGTGGTGCCCATCTTCTGGAAACTCCTAGGTGTAGGAATCCTACCCATCACTCTTACTTATACTCTAAAGGCCATATTCAGAGTTGGTGACCTAAGGTTTGTTCAATATTTAACCAATGAAATATGCCTCTAATTATGTCGTATTATGTAATCTTTAGGATATTATTGTAATAGTAGTTGGTGGAAATACAGATTTGTTGGTGGAAACACAGAAATGTTTCATTGATTAAGACTGATTTCCTACTCTGATAACTATGGGCCCTGGTTGAAACAGTAACCTACAGGCCTGTAAGACTGAAACAGGAGGCTGAGGTAATGGAACAAGCTTCTGCACTGACTAAATTATTCACCTTGTCCTTAAGAGAACCAGTGACAACACACACTCTCTCAGTGTGGAATGTGTTTGGAACAAGACTGAACATATTGCTCTCACTTTGTCAATCTCCTTGTTTGCTCTCATGCCCCCCCTTTAATCAATCATTTTCATATCGCTTTTTTTTTTAACTTTCACATTTCCCTTCTGCCTCTGCTTGTGACAGACAATGTACTATCACTTTTATTTCTTTCTTTCTCACTCAGACACAGATATACCATTAAAACACCACATACTCCACAGTGTTTTTTTTATTTAGGTTTTTATGTATATTTATTTTGGGACAGTCAGGGTCTTCATACTGTATTTTACAAAGCACAGCACACCACTTTACAGTCTAAACTACCACCTCACCTACTCTTTCTTCTGAATAACAGATTAAGTTAAGAATTAATGGGCAATCCAGCCTGTGGAAGCTGAGAGTGAGAGTACCAAGACAAAATAAGGCAGCACTACCACAAACACACCACAACTCTCCTATTGTTTATCCGTAATAGCACTACAGTTCAATTATGTTCCAAGTCAAAGGAAACAAAGGGGAAATTGTTAGCAGAACTTGAAGTTGCCAGAACAATAGTGTATACAGGGATTACTGGAAATGTTCAACAATCTGTGATGCTTTTAAATGATTACCCAAGACTGGACTTTTTCAACCAACTGTGTACACGTTACTTTCAGGAGTGATGTCAGTTATGGACAAACTGCTAGCCTGGGAACCTGGGACAAGCAGATTACGTATCCAGGCTGTCAGTTTTTCATTTGCCCAGCAGACATGCAGATTAAGGAGACTGTTGATACAACAAGAAATAAAACACTTTACTCCCTGTTGATGCAAAAACAAACTATTCATTGGATATGTTTTTTTTTTTTAATTTAACACTCCCCAATTGGTTCTTATATTTCTTGGTGGCACCTTGATGTTGTTGCACTGGCTAATCCCATCACTTGCTGCGCTATGCACACGAAGTGTGGATGCAGTCTGGCTGTTTTACTGGGCGTATTAATTAGCTTGCTAGACAATCTTTCCATCAGGAATCAGGAATATGAAGCTATGTGAAAACAGTGACAAAAGTGCAGCAAAGCACAATTTTTAATGTGTGATGAGGGAACAATATACATCATAGCTGAAATGCAAGCCAAACACTTTCCACCTTTTTGTCTATGGAGCAAACATGAAATGCTTCATCACCAGAGATATTATCAGGAGAGGATAAGAACTATAGCTACATAGAAGTTGTGCCTCTCAGGAATTCAAGTACTCGCTTATTTTACATTATTACTGTCTGTCTTAATGTACATCATTAGCTCCTCATACTTTAAAGTCTGTTTCTGTGTTCTAGCCTAGTTAATTGACATCCAAGCAAGCGCATTGGACTTTATAATTTGTCCACCCCGAATATGTAAGATCGTTTTAAACGGTCCTATTCAGACAGTGTCTCACAATTGTAGATGTGTAAACCAACTCGTATTAAAAGCTACAAATGGTTTTGGGTAAGAGCGTGTAAGTAAGTTGGAAAATTATAATGAATAGAATGCAGTATCTCATGTCCAAAGCATCCCCTATAACTATGTTCAGGATTCCAGAAATTGATTGCAAGAAAATCAGAAATATTGTTGAACAGGTTTGTCATATAAATGGAAGCATGTAGTTGGATTTCATACCAATTACGTCATAACTTACAAACAGTCCAAACCCTTGCCCTGACTTTAATCATTCATGAATTTACATACAAATTGGTTAGAGTCACTCTGCTGAATGGCGTTTAATATTGACTTGATGACTCAATGGTTGAGGTTAGAGAGAGATTTGTATGAAATCCAACTCAGTTTCTTATGAATTTTGTTTGAGTGGATTAGTTTTTTGTCAAATCAGCTTTTTCCAAAATTAAAAGAAGTGTACCACTAAATCTTTTTTTTTTTTCTGCATTCAAGAGTTCCATAAAAACAGGATACCATGGAGCATTGCAGCAGTAAAGCATTGTGGCCCCTCATTATATTTGCAGTGAGCTTCTTAAAGTTGAGATTTCTTTAATTTACTTTAACTGACAATCTGTAAACTATTACTACTCATATTAGCAGGGATGAATGAAGCCTTACAAAGGTGTTTTTTGGAAGGCTCCACCAGTGGTACACTCAGTCAATCTTGTTCCCCCAAATATACATTGAAATTAATTAACAAATTACGATACCTTGTTGATACAGTACCTTAGTTCATTGGAATAAGTTCTAACATGTGACAGTAGTGACTATATGACTTAAGAATTTTAATGAAACAAGGGACAACAGCTTTAGTATCCCAGCTCTAGGATTCATCGTTGTGCCACAGTCATCATGGTGAAACCTAAATCCCCTAAAAATCAAAGTCACTCACAAAGCCCAGTCTTGATTAGCCACACTTAACTGTTAAACCCTGACCCTTGCAGTCTGGAAACTTCCCCAGATGATGGTGAAGAGGAACTGTTGGTCAATCCTCTTACTCCCCTCACCCGATAACACATTACTAAGGACCTTAATACAGAGACACTTCTACTGTTGAGTGTGTGCATGTGTGTAAGGCGGGGTAATAATGATACTGGGGGTTATGAGACATCTTGCTCACCCCTCTGCACAACTCTACATCCTGGCTTTTGTTGGATTTAATCCACGTCTAGGCGTTGGATTAGTGCTGCACCCACCACACAAACACATCACAAAAAGCAACAGTTCATACGCCACGCGTGCAGGATTATCCCTACATTGTCTCTGAGAGCACATAATATTACACATATACTGTATGAAAAGCTTATTCAGATACAGTATTTTGATTTCCTACAGAGAAAAAAGTGTTTGGATTAAAAAAAAATAAAAAATTCAAATAAACTATTCCTGAATGATATTTCGGTTTTGCTTCTCACCCCCTCCATGACCATGTAACCAGTCAGTGGAGCACCTTCAGCTCCAACCACAGTGTAGCAAAGAGCGGTACAGGACATCCTTAACATCTGCTGCCATCAGTCTCTATAACTCCTGCACTAGGTATTGTCCATGATTGTAGGCACACAGACACGCCTCCATAAATCTTACTCAAGTACAATACCACCAATACACCTTTACACTTTGCACATTATCTGCCTACTTCAAATTGTCTATACTTATCTTTACTGTTCTTTTTTTTATTATGCTTATTAACTCACTGTCACTTTATTACCTGGACACTTTATTTCACTCGACACCTTATTCCACGTGACAATCTTACTTACTGACTTACAGATAAGTGTGTCTTGTTTGTATTTGGTGTCTGTAATGTGGTGTTATGTCTAATTTGCTGCTGTGAAAAAATCTATCTATCTATCTATCTATCTATCTATCTATCTATCTATCTATCTATCTATCTATCTATCTATCTATCTACCTACCTACCTGCCTGCCTGCCTGCCTGCCTGCCTGGGCTAAAAAGTGATAGCTAATAAAGTATAGCTGTATTATACTTCCATTAATCAATTATTTAAGCCAGTTAAGTGATATAGAATGATAATGCCCCTAAACAAGCTGTTAAACAAATTCAAGCACACTAACATGGTTTCATTAGTGCCAGGATGAAGTCAACCCCCATTTGTCGCCTCTAATCTAATCTAAATATCACTGAACCTTACTGGTTTAAAGGTAGATTTAAGTTTTATCCCTGAAAGGAGAATTTATATTAATATATTGCTAGGTGTTTCCATGTGCGTGTATGTGTATGTGCACATGTGAATGGGATCTATAATTGAACAGAAAATAGAGTGCAATTGGGACTCTGTGCCAATTAGCCTTGTAGCACACATGTGAAAATTCCTTCTCCTGTGAGTTTAGACATGTCTAAGATTACACATCTAATTCATTATTATCAAATTACAATATTGCACAGGAGAGATGTGGTTGCAGGCTCAAGAATATATGAATGCGACTCAGTGTAACTCAGCTGGCATTCATTCAGCATTCGACCCTTTTCCTGTAGATATTTTTCAGTGAGTGTGAGGGGTTGGGCATTGTGCCTGCATATGCAGGATACATACGATCACTTTTGTTGGAAAGTATGCTTCATGTAATATATGCCTCAATCTCATATCAGATGCACACTTATTATTGTTTGATTGAGTCTTTATGCTACATATACACAAATGACACTAAAGCAGATTTATTCACACAAAGCTTTTAATGGCATCAATAATTCTAGATAAAGTGCTATGCTAGTTACTGAAATGGTTTTAAATAAGAATTAGTATATTCTTTCTGATCACCCTTACAGTATCTGTCATCTTTCTACCTCTACCTCTATCTCTATCTCTCATGTAATTAAATGTTCTTTCTTACATTCTTTTTCCTGTGTCTCCCACTGATCTCCTTCCTTTCCCCTGCCTTCCCATCCCTTCCCTCCCCTCGCTCTCTGAATAGTGTAAGTCATGTAATAAATTCTGCATGTAGGTCAGCAGGGCAGCTTGGCTAGCTTGTGTCTAGACTCAGGGCATAAAATCATACACTTGTTCCCATTGACCAGCACGCTCTATCAACACTCTGTTTTCACTGCCATTAAACTACAATGTGCTAATATTTATATTAGAGAAAGAACAATCAGCCATTGTAAACACAAACAGATCATAAAATATATGATAAATTCAGTCCCTCCCCAAGTGGTTCAGCACCTCTCCAAGTGGTCTAGCCCCTCCCCTTACGCAGTGGTCCAACCCCTCCCCGAGTATTCTAGCCCCTCCCCAAGTGGTACAGGCCCAGTCACCTTTGAATTACAATTGGACAAATAATAAGCCTCACAGCGTCACAAGAGTAGGTAAAGATGATCAAATTTAATACTTGCGGTTATTTCACATCTTCCTGGAAGCGTAGCGCTGACAAGAAGAATGCATCACAACGTTAAGTCGAGCAGGTGGGTACTGCAGAATGATAGCTAGGGCACAATGTAAACGTTGGGTGCTTGTTCCAATAATTTGCAACAAGTTCACAAAATCAGTATTAAGAATCTAAAAAAGAATCTAAATATGCTAGAAATCATAGACATACGCAGAGACACCCACACACATGGACACACTCACATAACATATAATGCATCTATTCCTCTGCTCTGTTTTCCCCTGGGTTTGGGAGCTGAAAGCCTTGCTTTTTTTATGCTTTACAATATTTTATTCATGGCTATCAGGCTCTCTGTTGTCTCACTAATGCATAAACCCAATATGGCCTTTGACCTTTTTACTTCATTGAGGCTTTGAGCTCTTCAGTCCATATGTCAGAACACATTCATATAACCAAACCTCTAAAACCTTTGTAAAGAGCTTTTAAACATTGTAAGTAAATCCACCATTATCCACCATTTTGGATCATTCACACAGTCAAATAGTACTGTAAGTACAAAACACATGGAAATTTTGTTATAGCTTTAGAGATATTGAACTGTTTTATTGCAGATACATTACTTCCTACAGATATCAGGGGGAGCAAAGCTAGGTCTGCACTGTAAAACATGGTCACATGCCCAATTTAAGAAAAAAAATACAGTATGAATCACTAGGTACATTTGCATGAAAATTCTATCTGCGGTAGGTAAACCCTGAAGTAAGAAAGACTGATAAAACCGATCAGGCAGATTTCAAAATCACATTTAGCACTTTCAACATTTTCAGTGCACTCACTAAATCTGAGGTCCCAGAGATTTCAGACAAGGCCTTAGTGTTTACACATACACATATTGTGCCACTCAAATAAACCTCCCTGCCAGCAGGGGTGGCTGTCTCCTGAATACTATTTCAGTTCTATAGTCACATCTGGTTCCACTTCCTGTTCACACATCTCTAAACACATGAAGTCCTCAGTTTCATGGTGAAGTCTTCCCAACTACCTATTTCATGTACGTCTTGAGATTTACCTGACTGCCTTGCTGTGTCTTCTGACCCTTGTCTTGTTTACAGTTAAAGACTTTGGATTGCCCCTGTGCTTATATTGACTCTCTGAGGTAGTCAAATTGCTGTGAAATTCTGCTGTTGAAGGATGAGGGACAGTGATTGTTCATGCTCAGATAGTTGCTTGCTCAAACAGATGTTTACGTTGTATTGTAAAGTACACACAATGTAATAGCAAAAAAAACAAAACAAAACAAAAAAATTTCTGTAATGATCACAAATTAGTTCTTGCCTAAACAGATTGCAGGCTGTGTATTAGTGACCGAAAGATATTTATTAGAGATAACCAAAGTACATTTTTATTGGGGAAAATAAATGACCATGTTATTTGAAAAAAATATATCTATCACCCCATTGTGATACTTACATTGAGTATTACAATGAAATTTAAAATTCCTTAAAATATTTATAAAATATTTTTATTAACCAGTGGTAAAAATAAAAGCTATCCATGCACCAGAATGTTTTCTAATCTGAATTTTATTTATTTATTTTTTTATGTGATTTGAAATTGAAAGATTTTGGCCTCCTGAGAGAAAATAATGACGTTTATGGTATTTGAACTTGACTACGAGTCTTTTCTCTCACCGAATGCCAAATGACCCATGATGAGAACCCCTCTGTAACCACAGCGACAGTCTTGTTGTGCTGGCTGCATCATAACATTTGGCACAGTGTCAGGGTCCTGACTTAAAGTTCAGACATTATGGGAAAGAACAGCTGGGCAAAAAAAAAAAAAAGTCACATTGCCGCGTGCTGTCAATGATCATTGGAGCATGTGGTGCACAACGTGGTTTCCATATTCAGTATTATTCTCAGTGCATGTGTTTAGGTGCACATATGGGGTTGGGTATGCATGCTCTTATACCATCTGTGCATCTGGGGACATACAACAGCAATACATTTGCACACCTGTAACAAAATACATCTTTGACATGTCTGTTTTAGCAGACATTCTCTGCAGTTTACACTCACACAGTGTACACCATGATGCATGCCTGCTTAATTTAATATTAATGTTAATATAAATGCTGAAGTTGTAGTATATTAATCACTTTATTCTTACACACCAGCTTGAGCAGTTTATTATTACCAATCTTAATAGTAAAATTAGGTGTACAAGAGCAGATCACTAAACTGGCTAGGACAGCAGAACTTGCTTGCCTTCCCTGGTCCTCTGCTAAGCTCCGCCCTCTTTGGGGAAGCCCCGGGCTGTGCTGTCACTTCCCATCATGCATAGGCTCCAGTGGCATAAACTGTTGCCAAGGACTTGGCCGTTAGTGGTCAAATGAGTAAGTGTGTGTGTGTGTGTGTGTGAGAGAGTGTGTGTGGCAGGTTTAATTATAGATTACAATGAACTTCCCCACTCTCTCCTGCTGTGTTTTTTCATGCACAGTGAACAGAAGTATTTATGTAATTTTCCAGTTGCTGCAATTTATCTGCACTGATCTACAACTCAGGACATACAAAACAAAAAACAGACATTTGTGTATGGAAATGGAGTAATTCAGCAATTTTATTAATTTAGTAATTCAGCAATTTCACTGTTGTCTCATCCATATACATGTATAGAGTAAGAGGAAAATCAGGTTCAGGGTGAAATATACAAGACAATGCAGTGGCTGTGTACATACTAATTCAAAAAAGTGCCAACATAAAGACATGCATAAGATCACAAGTGGAGCATGATATAATACATACACAGGATGGTAACACAGAATTTTTAGTCACATGATTTTCCATTGCGTTCATCATGCTTGGCTCTGCTGCACAACACGAAAGTAACTAGAGGCGAAAAAGTCGGCTAAAATTACTCACCTTCGGAAGGTGAAAAATCAAAGTTGATAAAATACAGTTGGGGGAAATACATATTCAGACACTTGCTTTTGTTTAACATACTTCCAGTGCATATAGCCACTTCCAGTGCATGTCTGTAGTTCCTATATACACCGATCATCTATAACATAAAAAACACCTCCCTAATATTGGCATGGACTCCAGATGACCTCTGAAGGTGTGCTGTGGTATCTGGCACCAAGAAGCAGCAGATCCTTTAAGTCTTGTAAGTTGTGAGGTGGGGCCTTCCTGGATTGGACTTGCTTGTCCAGCACATCCCACAGAAGCTTGATCAGATTGAGTTGTGGGGAATTTGGAGGACAAGTCAACACCTTGAACTCTTTGTCATGTTCCTCAAACCATGTGTGGCAGGAAGCATTATCCTGCTTTTAGACGCCACCGTCATTAGGGAATACCGTTGCCATGAAGGGATGTAGTTGGTCTGCAAAAATGTTTAGGCAGGTGGTCTGTGTCAAAATAGTATCCACATGAATGCCAGGACCCAAGGTTTCCCAGCAGAACATTGCCCAGAGCATCACACTGCCTCCACCAGCTTGCCTTCTATTAGTGCATCCTGGTGCCATCTCTTCCCCAGGTAAGTGATGCACACACACTCAGCCATCCATGTGATTCATCAGACCAGGCCACCTTCTTCCATTGCTCCATTGTCTGATGCTCACGTGCCCATTGTAGGTGCTTTCAGCAGTGGACAGGGGTCAGCATGGGCACTCTGATTGGTCTGTTGCTACGCATCTCCATATGCAGCAAGCTGAGATGCACTGTGTGTTCTGACACTGTTCTATCATAGACAGCAATAACCTTTTCAGCAATTTGTGCTACAGTAGCTATCCTATGGGACCGTTGTCCTTCTTCGGACTACTTTTGGAAGGTACTAACCACTGTGTACTGGGAACACCCCACAAGACCTACCATTTTAGAGATGGTGAAGGACTTAACAATCTTGGGTAGTGGGGAGGTTTTCATGGCGGCGTCAAAGTCTTCCCCAGATTCATGGGTTTTGGCATCAGTGTAGAACAGCATCTGAAGGTGTGGCAGAGGACTCGAGAGACAGGCAGAATCTTAACTGAGCTCCGGGCCCACGTTTATTCAGACCGTGCTTTTCACAAACTCAGCAGACAACAGACAGATGGCTTTCACGTTTAAATTCATGCTTCTTGGCTTGTGTACGCACATGTATGTGTGTTTGTCTTGCAAGTTCTGCCAAGCATCTCTCTTGCTTGTGGGTCCTGGGAAAAAGCTGAAGGCACAAAGAAACACAAATAAGTAGTCTGCTGGTAGTAAGACCCAGGTGAGAATCATCATGCGTTACCTGCTCGTTTGACCCATCTCCTCTCCGTCCACAGCTGACGCTCAACCATGTCCCTGCCGCCACCTACCCCTTGACAGGTGCCAATGTGACAAGATATTCAATGTTTTTCATGTCACCTCTCAGTGGTTTTAATATTATGGCTGATCAGTGTATTTATAAAAAAAAAAAGGGTCCGAACTCTACATCAGCATCTCTCCTGTGCGCTTTTTCTTTCCATTCTTGTCGATGAGACTCATTTTCTACTACAGCTAGCTACTGTTGTTCAAGGTGACTTTTGCTTCGTGCGTTTATCTTCCTGACCAGTTAGTGTGATCATTATGACTGTGTACATTTTTTTTTTTTGATAATTATATGATTTGTGTGCCTATTATGCGGGATAATACACAGGTGCGTGTCAGGAGAGCAGTCACAAAATGATCTGGGTAAAATGGACCTGACTATTATCGATCTTAAAGGGTACAGAACAGAAATCCTGAGAGAGAGAGAGACAGAGATGAAAAAGGAAAGAGAAAGCACCTCATATAGTCTTTTGTATTAGCAGGCATAAACAAAGTAATTGTCAACAATTGTGATTTTGATTTGCCAGTCCATTATTGGACAATTATATAAAGGTGTGTGAGAAGAGAAGATAATGACAATATACAGCTGAGAGGTTAAAAACATCACAGAGACCGCACATCCAGTGGTGTAGGGGCTTATATAGCTTTGCTTAGAGATGGAACTATAGGAACATGTTGATTAAACTACCATGTATATATAATCAACCCATTTTTAAGTATAGCCTCCATGGGAAAAATTCACAAATTCACCTACAGGGTGCTGTAAATGTTACATTAGCTGGGATATTTGTATTCTAAATGGAAATAAAAAAATATCTACAGCCTACAGACATGCCCAAATCGAAGCAACAGGACTTGACAAGATTTAAGGAATACAGTCTAATGTTGAATTTTACACAGTCAGTGGTTTTTAACAGTTTGCAGTGAAGAACTTGTAAATTTTTTTTAACACTGTCAGGATAGCAAAGGTTTAATATGGAAGCCCTGAAGCACAAGCTGTGGAAAAAATAGTGTCATTATTTTGACTTAATAAAAAAAAAAAAAAAAAAAAAAAGTTGCTGGGATCTGTTCTTATGCATTTAATGTACACCAAAAGACCCCCACTTTCCTCTCTTTTGACCACACACACTTTTATTGATCACATATTTTGCTCATTACAAGAATTCCCCACCAAAACATGACTTTCTCAAGACCACGCTACACACCGTCCCAGCGTCCTTACCGACTGAAAACAGAGCTGATAAAAAATTTAGCCACCCCTCTGAATAATTTACAGCTAATAGCATATGTTAAAGATGCACTGTAAGAATATGTTTAATTTGCATGCTGTATAAACCACACTTGCGTCTTCGACCGCGGTGGATGTTACAGCCGTGCTCAATGAAGTACTGTACATTTATTCATTTGTTTCTTTGTAATAGAAGACTTTGTATTTGTCTGAAGAGATTAGAAGTCAGATGAAGCTGAGCTGCGGTTTTCTTTTAGTTTAATTAATCAAGAGGAGACACTGCAAGCATTGAGAAAGCAGTGCTAGTTCAAATTCCATCTTAACACAGATTTCTGCGGTTGCAAACTGCGGAAGTGGGATTTAAAGGCACATAAGACAGGTGTATAAAATGCCATTAGAAGTTATTCAGCTTTTCTTATACAGATTTCTTTTACAGAATAGAAAGCTGCCTATAAAGCTAGCCTAATCATTTAAGGAAATGTAAACGACTGTAATATGTGTAAGTTGCCTTGCTGTATCACTCTAATTTAAAAGACAACCTGAATTTACTACACCATTGGCTTTCATGCAGTTTAGCTCTGAGACTCATAACAAAAACTGTACAAGATTTGTGTATTACGTCAATTAAGGAGCTGTTTTGGCTTAATATAACAGGTATGCATGTTAGTATAATTAGAATGGTATAATATTAGTATATTTAAAATAGTATATTTTGCTGCTTGACTTTGCTTCTTAACTCTTTAACTTGGCTTCTAACTGCATTTCATTACCCACAATGACATTAGACTACCTGCTGATAGTGGTGAAGTAGGATTTAGTGTTTTAGTTCTTTAATCAGTCCAGTTCTTTCACCTCCTTGTGTGTACACTCTGCTCAAGCAGGTCAGCTTCCAGAAGCTTCAACTTTCATGCTAATCAACGCCATCACGCTCATCATCTCATAGATCACTAACTAGCTGAGCCAAATCTCTGCCATAACTTGGCACAACTGCTGGATTGCGTTCTGTAACTTTGAATTCAACATTTGTTATCTCCCAAAAGTATCCTTTTACACTGGATTTCTCATTAAAATGTTAAGATGTTTACCGTAACTTGAAAATGGTGAGTGAGAAAAGAAGCTCTTGCTCATTTGTGCATTCAGGAGCTAACAGTGAATCCTGAACGTTATCCCTAGGAGAATTTTATTTTTCTCCTATTAAACACCATTTAAATCACTAACAATTCTGTAACAATGTCCCGCTGTGAAGACACAGACATTTCATCCCTAGCTCACTACACAGGGTAGACCAAAGTGCTAATTGTAACAGATTATTTAATGCTAAAGGTGTAAACTTTGTGTACGTATTAGAAAATGGTGATTGTTTACAATAGAGAAACAACAGTGCATGATTAATATTATGGGATGTTATATTGTCTAAAGCAGCTGAACAATATTAGTGATTCAGTAAATTCTGTGTGTGTGTGTGTGTGTGTGTGTGTGTGTGTGTGTGTGGATCTGCCTCTCAGTCATTCACATTCTGATTATCATGTTGGCAGGATCTAAAAGATTAGCCCCATCAATAGTTTATGACTCTGTAGAGACTCATGCTCAATTCCCACATCTATAAATTACTAAACAAGGCCATTTACATCTCTGTTTTCCAACAAACTTCTCTCTCTTGCACATACACACACTTTTTTTCTGATGTAAGTAAGTTTGACTCATCAGATGATCACCTTATGTGACCTTATGCTTGCCTTCTCAACTTGAACTCATGGACTCTATGATTAATTTCTGTCTGCCTCTCACTCTTTCCTGAAAAAACAACAACAACAACAACAACAAAAACATTCACTGTAAAACTATAAACACCTAAAAAGAAGGTCATAATTAATAGATATGTTCCGCTGATGTACATGAATTATGCAGTTTTTATTTCCAGATATTTATTTATTTCCAAATTACCGACTGAAAAAAAAAACATTGGGAGAGTCATTAACTGCAAACTAGAACCTTTGTGAAAATGCAGAAATATTTTAAATAATTAATCCACATAAACAAATAACATATGAATTAGGAATGCATCAAGAAATGAAATGATTCTGCCACNGCCACGCGGAACTCGTGCATCTGAAAAAAAATGAGACAGTAAAAAACAAAGTTTAGATCATTATTTAAATAAACAAAAGCATGCAAAGTTTATTGAAATTTCGAAGTTGTGCACAAAGTTTGTTCTCAACAACAGCTCAGTTCTTTAAAACCTTAAAAGTGAAATCTTAAGTGGTTTGAAGTTAGCATGCAACAAACCTTCGACTAAATTTATTCTCTGAAACTTTTTTTCCCCAAGAGGATTACATTCCCTATAGCTCAGAGCAGTAGGGACTGTATGCTGAATCTGAAATGGCTGAAAAGACACAAGTGC
>CM074968.1:3066123-3086372 GCA_037577455.1 Pangasius macronema | reverse complement strand
GATTGTTTTATTTTAAATCCATTGTGGTGGTGTATAAAGGCAAAATCACAAAAACTCTGTCACTGTCCAAATACTTCTAGACCTAACTGTAAGTGGTGATTTTTATAATTTTATCTTGTTTTTTGATTGTTAGTTATTTGACATCTGTCAGACCATCTTGTGTTAGTTCTGAGGCTATTTCAGCCTCATCCATTTCCTCTAGCTCTCTAGTGCAAATTACTCCTGTACTGCTGTTCAGAGACAGATGAGAAAAGGNGGCAAAAGGAGATAGCTTGGTAAGGGGCATGTCTGGTGATAGAGGTTCTAGGATTACGAATCTCTGCCAGTTATCTAGTTACTGAAGAGATAAATCCTGATTGACCATTAGCCAAAGCCTTCTGGCAAGAGAAAAGGAATGGCTGATATTAATGCCAAAAAGGTACAACCCAGGGCAAGACTTGACCAGCCACTTGATTGGAATGGGGTCCTTCCAACCTTTGGTTTATGTGAAGTAGGAGCCAAAGCACTGTGATGCTGGCTGCAGCAGACCACATTCCTGAAGTGCCAGGACCTCTTCCTCCACAATCACAGGTCACAGCAAACAACTCACCCCATTTGTCGCTTCTTATGACCAGCAAGGGGGTGCTAGGGACCTATTCTATTCTGGGTCCCCATTGAGGAGGTAATGGAAGGATATAAAACAAGAAGTCCATGAGAACTAATGAGAACCAATAGCAGTTTTCTAATAAAGAGAAGGCTAAAATTTCTCCACATTATTGTGAAGATTGATATTAGTTGAGAATTGGCTAGTGGCAGATATTACTGCTGAAGGTGGTACAACCAGTTATTAAGCTCAAGGGGGTAACTACTTCACACAAATGAAATGAGTATTGGATAACATTGTTCCATAAACAAATGAAATAATTGTTTTCTCAGGTTCCTTTTGTATAATATTACATTCTGCCTAAAGATCTAAAGCCATTAGCTGTAACAAATTTGTACTGATAGGAAAATATATATATAAATGTGTGTGTGGATACATACTTACTGACCACTTTATTAGGAACACCAATACACTTGCTAATTCGTGTCCAAATCAATCATGTAGCAGCAGCACAATGCATAAAATCATGCAGATGCATGTCAAGAGCTTCAGTTTATGTTCACTTCAAACATCAGAATTTGCAAAATGTGCTCTTTGTGGCATGGTTGTTGGTACCAGACAGGCTGTTTTTTTATTTCAGAAACTGATCTCCTCAGATATTCCCACAGTCTCTAGGGTTTACACACACACACACACACACACACACACACACACACACGCAAAACAAAGCACATCCTGTGAGCAGCAGTTCTGTGAGTGAAAATGCCTAATTGATGAGTGGTCAGTAGAGAATGGTCAGACTGGCTCAAGCTGACAGAGCTGAAGTCCTCAGTAACTCATATAACCACTCTTTACAACTGTGGTGAGCAGAAATGCATCTCAGAATGCACAACATGTTCAACCTTGAGGCAGACGACCACAGCTGAAGATTAAATCAGGTTCCACTCATGTCAGCCAAAGGCGGAAATCTAAAGCTACAATGGGAAGAGGCTCACTGAAACTGTACAATTGACAACTGGAAAAACAATGGTTCAGTTTCACATGACCTTTGCAGGAAGATAGCCTATGCAAGATTATAAAGTAAATAAAAGCATTTCCACTTCATTTTGGTTAAATAAATTAAGGTGTCAAAGTATGTTATAAAAAAAAAATCAAAGAACAATTCAACATCTTACTTTTCATTATTTTTAGATGCCACAGCAACAGCCGACGAGTTTTCCCAGACCAACACATAATGAGATGCCAATTTTGTCTATGAACCAAGAAAGCAAATATTATTCCTGAATAAAAACTGGAAATAAGGACTATCATTTTCTGAATCCATGCAAAATGACATACACAGACACTTTTAAGTCCAGTAGCATATTTTTATTTATAGATTTTGTGGTGCTGGTGATGCTGGTGATACACCAGCATCAGGTGATGCTGGCATATCAAACACTGTGCATTCTGGTGTTGGCTCTACAGTGATTGCAATGGATGTAAAATAAAATAAAATAAACAATTAGAACGTGTAGCACCTAATATTGCTTCATACAGCTTTAAGTCTTAAATGATTCTACTGTATTTCATGCGGTATTTGTCAAGCTTGCATTTTTACCTTGGAATTTATTTTCAGTGTTGGCTTTTTATGAACATTTAAGGCCATTGAAATTTGTATTGATGCCTCTCCTAGGGGAGTAAAGATACATCATGACATGATGCATCAAAATGCAAAAATTGGACGATGTGCATCGTGGGAATTATGCATCCAATGCAACTGCACTGTAAACACCAGAGGTCCCAATCTGCGAAACCCATAGAGTCTAAATAAGTTTAACTCTGTTACACAACCACATTATAACAGTTAAAAAGAGCTCTTCCAAAGCATTCAAAAGACACCAGCCGTGTGCCTCTGTGATCTGCAGTGCTCAAGAAAGAGGCCACGAAACTCGATCATTTTAACCAACTTTGGAGCTCTATTTCCTGTTAAAATGATGTCTCAGGTGCTGCTACAGAACTCATTATGTTTCAGTCTACCATTTCCCTGGTCATTTATTCAATCAATTTTTTTCATTTATTTTTAAGATATGGGGAAACCTGTATTACATTTTATTTACAATATTAAACCTTTTCAGACATAATTTTTCTTCATTCAAATTTTGTTCAAATTTTATTCTGAGAATCAAACCGGATTGAATCAGGATGCCAGTATTGTGAATCGAATCGAATCTTGAAGAGTGTATCGTTACACCCCTACTATCTATGCACACTGGAAGTGAAAATATGTGAAGTAAACATATGAAACAAATTGGCCGTAGTTGACATGAACCATCAATGCTTCTGTAACAGATGCTCTGTTGTGGCTTTTTGGAGCCAATCACATGCATTTGTGTAAATTATTTAGCTGAAAGCAGCTAGTTTTTTTCCCCCATTTATCTTTTCTCGTCTGATTAGTTGTGGCTTGTTTACAAAAAAAAAGTCAATGCATTTATTCTACAATTCAAGTTGTAAACGGATGTTCAGAATTCATGGTGCTAGTACAAACTGTGTATGTGCCTGTGTGAAAGAAAAGAAAAAACATAATTAAATTCTCTTATTGAGAGTCATAAATTAATCATTAAAGGCATTAAAAGGTAACTGTTGTTGCCATTCACTCATGTTAGCTGCTTATCCCGATCTTTGTAAACAAGCAGTTGTATGTAGTTGGACCTTCACAATTTGTAGTTGAATACCCCTGATCTATAGTAGTAGACAAACAGATCAGTTAAGAACAAACCTTATTGCATTGTTGCATAGGAAATGTAAAGCACTCGAGTGAGGTTCTACACACAGAAATTTATATAAATGATGTGCTTCAAAAACAACCAGCAATCTCACTGGCAAAGATATTGTACATCCATAATTTAGATTTACAGTATTTTACATCCAGCTAAAAGACTAGACATTAATAATAATAATAATAATAATAATAATAATAATAATAATAATAATTTGATACTTGGTCTATTTCAGGGAACTATCTGACACTTATTGAGGTTGGAAATGTGTCATATTATTGATTGACTATTAAGCATTTTCTCTTTTTTGCATTAAAAAGAAAAAAAACTGTATTTCAAAGACTACTACATATCATAATTCTATATCATATCATACAATACTTCTGGGTTTTCATTACATGTCAGTTACTAGAGACCTAATTCCTGTAATACATATTTTAAATAATATTAAGTTGTTTTTAACGTATTAAATGTGTGAGTAAAATACTGGCTACTACTCTTTTGGCAAACCTAATGACATGCCCTCAGTGATGGGTCAGTTTTATTGGCTTAGATTTCCTGACAGCTGAAAAGCATGTTGGGACAATATGCTAGCATGAGCTACAGTTTCTCACATGCTGGCAATATCCGGCTGCTGCGAGAGCTTTACACCCTGTTTACACCTGGAGCTTTCATGCGTCTTGTATCTGGATTGTACCCTGATAAGATTTTAACTACATGCATTTACGCTTATAATCAAATGCATCTCCGATTGACCAGACTGACCCTATATCCGATAGCTGTGCTACACAGTAATGTGCAAAAATCAGTGTTCACTAACATTTTAAAAGCACCAACATCCTCATTCCTGTAGCAGGTCTGTTACCTTTTTGGGAGGGGTTTACCAACCCTTTACACCGAAACTGTCTGTCTACGTCAATGTGTACTTTATTGTACCGATTTTACGTAGAGTCTGATCTGGTGTATTTATTTACTTACTTACTTCCAATTGCAATCCACTCTCCTTTAGCTATTATTATATAAGAGTTTTTACCTGCTTGTGATATTTTCTAATTAACTTAGTTGTTGTTGCTGCTCGTAATTTAAACTGTATGGTCAGGATAAAGCATTTACTGAAGACAAATGAACGAAAGCGGTAAACGCTTCGGGCAGCGCCATACAAGCAGCCCGCTGCTGTCCGACTTTTTTTTTTTTACGTCCATTAATCTGCACTTTAATTTCCACTTGGATTTGTCGCACATGCTTCATATCTGGCACGTCTTGAGGTTTTATTTTATTAAAATAAAGAGTCCAAGACGTCCTGTGATCAGTGAAGTTTAACTGTGAAAGTAGATGACAATATGTGGCTAATCTCTGGCCAGATGTAATCCTGATATTCAGGACACACAAAACGATCATGTGTAAACAGGGTCTTAGCTGTTAGTGGATACCAGGATCAGGCCAGAAAATCAGTGTTTTCCCTGATCTTCTTAAACCACATGTGTCTGAGCGGCGAAGGCATCCAAACCATACAGTGCTGAATCACACTAAAACGGATGGATTCTGCTGATTCAATCTAATTGCAGTATTGCTAATCTGCTTTTTGTGAAGACTTTTGAGTTCTGACATACTGAATTTATGCTACAAGGAAGACTTCTCTATAATCACTGTAATATGCATTGTGTATATATAGAATGTTGGTTTATGTGGCCAGCATTTCAAGCCGAAAACTACTGTTTTTTTTTTCCTCTTCCACTGCTTCTCACTTGTTCGATTTACTGTGGCTGTTCTTTGAGCTGTTCCTTCAGAACTCCCGTGTCCATGGCTCTCCAGACGTGCAGAGCACTGCTGGAGGTGAGGAAGAGGAAGAGAAGGAAGGAGATAGGGAAGCCCACCGTGTCCACTATGGCTCCAGCTAGGGCGCTGAAGCACAACTTCCCTAACACCTCCAGGGTGGCCAAGAAACTGTAGTGAGTTGCCTGAAATATAAGAAAAGGAAATAATAGTTACTACATCAGTGGGGAAATAAATCACAGCCCTGTTGAGAAAATTTCTCTTTAAAACATTGTCCGCTGTCGACTGTACAGAGCATGCAAGTGCTCTTTGACATTTTGCCAGCTGGAATCGGATTGCAAACTGAATTGATTAGACTTATTCCATTTCAACTGTGAGAAAATCACACTTAACTAGCAAGGTTTTAAATATCTTTAGGCAGAGTAAATGAGTAAAACTGAAGTTGAAGAGTATAGGCAAAAAACAAACAACATTTTGGTCAAAACTTGATCATCATTTTTGGCCATTTTTCAGAATTCTGCCACAGAGACATCCAACAGTTTGTCCCACACTGTCACACATTTGTGAAAACATGTATAGCAGGCTATACATACGCCCCCCGCTCATATCTTAGCTAACCCATCTTTAGCTTCAGCTTAGACATGGACCTGGATGAATATTACTGAACAGTAATGAAAATAATCCCCAATATACATAAAGTTCATGGGAAGTAGCTACTGAGCTGAGCTGCAGGGCGAATCCAAAATGGATTCCTATTGCCCATATAGCGCACTACATAGGGTGCGAAGCACATTCGATTTTGCCCTAGCATGTTTTGTAAGGGATGTAACCCTCTGGTCTGCCAGCTGTGAAGAAGGTTGGTGTTTTCAGACTTGTTACAGCAAAATACACAAACGCTGTTGCCATAACAACCTGAAAAATATGTTTCGGTGTTTTGTTCAAACCAAAGAACCTGGTCTTCTGTGATTGGAAATAACCGCCCAGAAGCTTTGCTAACATTTTGTACAGATTTTACAGTGCTCTGAACACTAACTGCGCACTCAGACACTTCCCTCGCTCGTACAGCTCGGCCACTAGAGTCAAGTGAAGCACTTTTATTTCTGCAGACTTGTTTAAAGTGTACTGTTTCTCTCTCTGGAGCTTTTCACAAGCACTCACAGTATCACCTTTCCGTCACCCAATACTGCCTTAGGAACACAAGTGGACTGAACACGAACACACACACACACACACACACACACACACACACACACACACACACACAGGCTACAGTGATATGTGCAGCATATCATTAGTGAAACTAAGAGTCAGAGACCTAAAGTAGCTAAGAACGCATCAACTCAGGGACAGATTGACATTTCCTCAGCCTTTCCTGTGTGTACTTTAATGTGTCAGTTTTTTTATTTATTATTATTACATTTGTAGTAATAATAGAACTCAAAACTGTGCTCTTTTTAAGATGCGTGATTGGCATTGATGAGGCGTCTATGAAAAGAAGGCAGTGCTTCATTCCTCTTGATGTGTCGATATGAAAGCTACGAGCTCGCAGTACACAGTCGATGAGTGGCGCTGGAATATGCCTGTGAAGTTCCCAAACTGTCTGCGCGAGGCAGGTGTGCAACAGGGACGAGGCCAGAGAGCATGCAATCACACCCCCATTCCCGAAATCTCTCACAGCTCAAACACACGGCGCACTGATATGGGGATTCAGACTTGTCAGTGTGTTTGTCAGTGCATTCTGTATTAAACAACATCTGTGAAGGAAACAAACAACTACTCTGACTTCACACAGTGAGAGGTGACGCGCAAGAAAAAAAAGAAATCTGAAAATCCAGACACATGCCTAATTTTTTGGCTGCATGGCACTGAAGTTTATACCACAGCACTGCAGAACTGATTCTGATTGGTCCCAGGGTGTTTATATTAATGCACTCATCCTTATCATCCTTAGCTACAAGTGAGGTATTGGGAATGGCGAAATCTTGGCAACCTCATCTTCCTACAACAAGAGTTTTATTCTTTACATGTCACCATGTAACCATGGTAACCTATGCTGTTGGTGTACTGCTCTGACAGTGTTTATGTGGTTTAAGTGAAGCAACACTTTTGATCATCTTGTTGCTTTCTCTTACTTCTCTTCTCAGAATATTCACATAACACCAGATGATGGAAACACTCTTAACATGTGCCATTTGGAGGCAACGGTTTAGTAAGCTGGTCTTGGATCAGTAACAAGGAATCGTATTGCATGTAGAAAGGTTTATTCGGCTAGTCTAGGATCAGAAGCGGTACCTGGATGCTCTCCTCGGCTCTCTGCGTGCAGTGCATCATACAGGTAAAGGTGAGAGTAGTGATGAGGCCTCCGATAAAGTGCTGCACGCTCAGACTCAACACTGCCATGCCTGTGAGAGAACACGCGCACACACACACACACACACACACACAAACAAAACACATGGTCAACTACACAGTGTCATATGTGAGAGAGGAGACTTTTTTCACTTCTCAGGCAAGAAAAGTTAAAAACAGAACTAATAGTCTGGATTTTTTAATCCTGAATTTAGATTTATATTTAATCCTGAATTTATATCCACTCTGTTTTTGCACTGTGTGTGTGTGTGTGTGTGTGTGTGTGTGTGTGTGTGTGTAACTGCAGCACTACAGTACAAGGCAAGAATGCAAAACTACTGAGTTTGATGCTTATTATTCGAGAATAATATTTAGAAGTGTGCAAGGAGCAACTCATTATCATTTTATTTTGGACATTGTCTAGTATTTCATGCTAGCTCAATAACCAACGGAAATTTCGAGTAAGAAAACAAGAAGTGGATGAATAAAGGCGGTGGACAGACACTCACAGCTGCAGTAACAGAAGACAAACCCAATGGAGTAGAAGGAGCAGGAGCAGGAGCAGAAGCGTGTGTACAGTGTAAATATGAAAAGCTGCCACAATGATGCAAACAAATAAAAAAAAAAAAGAAAAAAAAGAAAGAAAACCTGGAGTACAAATCCTGAAGCCTTAAACCAGTCACCCGCTATGGCAGTGTATGTGTTATGTTACTATAGTAACAGGAGAGCACATGCTTTTGAGAAGGTTCGGAGAGTTCAATTTGGTTCAGGAACAAGATATTATTTGGACAATGCCTGAGTCTTTTACATGCTTCTTTCTTCATTGAAAAGAAGATACAGCAGAGGTGGTAACACTGCTGACAAGCAGGCAAAGAGGACAGAAAACAGAGGCGGCATTGTGCGCCTAACATCAGGAAGAAAACAGTGAGGCAAATGTCCAGCGTGATTGCTGATTATTGTGGAGGCAGCGCCCCTGTTTTTTTTATTTGTTTTGTTTTGTCTTTAACTGATTAAAGAGATAACAGTCCTGCCAATTTTGTTTTCTACAGGTCAGGTAGATAAAGCGGCAGGAAAGTACCACTACCAGAAACAAAAGCCAGTCTTTCACATGCAACATCCTTTCCTGTTCCGTGAACTGGCTTTTCAGCTTTGAGGTTAATTATACTGTGAAAAAAAAAAATCAGAAAAGCAAAGTGTTCTTACACTTTCTACCTACAAATTTTTGGTATTTTTTTTAAAGGTTAACTGTATTATAAAAAGGGAAAGCATAAAATATTGTAGGTATTAGTGAGGCTGCATGAACTCTGAGAATACAGGAATGTCTAAAGATAATTTATTTGGAAAAATTAGGGCCTAATTTATCACACTTTTCATTCACTATTTTATTGTTTTTTTTATTTGTTTATCTGATATACTCTCCTGTAAAGTAAACCTGCATGGTAAGATGTTGCCTCCGCCGATGTCCTCCGTACAGAAAAAGAAAACTTTCTATGGACTTCAAAGGGCTGATCCTCAATAATATAATATTTAAGTATTAAATATTGGCCTTAAATGGCATTCCATAGTTTTCTGAGTGTATTTACAGTCCAAAGCTTTTCATGAATTTCAGTGTGACATGTTGTGGTTACATCAAACTGTCAGAACGTGGCTCTGGACTTAACACTGCTCCTCACGCAAGCTGATATCATGCAAGTAATATGTGCTTAAAGCCTAAGGTCTGAATCGTGGATAACTGAGACTCACCTCTGGGATCTGCGCTATTTTTACATGTGATTAACTCAACTCTCAACACGACCCTTAGTGTCTTGAGTCCTGTCCTGATAACAGAATATCCTGACCAAAACATTTTTCTGAATTTCCATACCCCGCTTAAATAGTGTGTCCCATTTTTTTCAGCAATGCGTGAGTGTTTTCATAACGAAACAGTAAAAGCTTCCGATGTGTTGCGCTGTCTCGTCCCTGTTGCTCTCAGACAATAAGAACAAACTTACGTGCATTAATATAGAATGATGAAATCGTGTTTTTAAAATATTTCAACAAAAATAATTTTTTTTTATATAACTGAAGACAACTTCCTATCAAGAGTTCCGCATAAGTTCTCCAGCAACCACAGGCACTCATACAATATTGAGACATATTTTCATCAGGATGTGATTTGTAAGGATGGGAGGAGGAGAGATCTGGTGCAGAAAGGAGATTTGCTCTGTGGAGAAAGAGACAGGGAGGGAGAGGGAGAAAAGAAAGGAAAGACGGTGACAGAAATACGCTTGCTGACAAAAACACCCACAAAGCCACGGCTTCATGGGGAGCAAAGTAAAAAAAAAAAAAGACATAAAAGTGAGTCAGCTAAAACCCAGCCCCATGATTTCTCTTTTTATTTTCATTAAATAAACATATGAAAACCACGAAGGGATGAGAGAGGGAGAGAGAGCGACGTGAGAGTCAAGAGCGAGGTTATTCATTTATCAAAGTGAACAGCGAGAGAGCTCAAGGAAAAATATTGTTGGGTTCGAGATGGAAACAGTGACGAAAGAGAGAGAGAGAAAGAGAGAGAGAGAGAGAGATGTAGAGATAAAAAGAAACCGAAAGAGAGGAAGAAGCAAAGGGGGGAGAGACAAAGACATGGAGAGAGAGAGAGAGAGAGAGAGAGAGAGAGAGAGATCAAATGACCAATTCTTCTAAAATTGCATTTTAAATAAAGTGTTAATAAGCTATTGTCACGTTTCCATCAAAAACACAAACTCCATTTCCCATGATACTCAGTGCATGGATGATCACATAATCTGTAACGTGAAAAAAAAAAACTTCTCTATTTCTAGTAATTTTGTTGCTCAGATACTAATCGCTTTCACTTCACGATCAACGACTGTTAACACTAAGGGGTGTGCTGTTACAGGAAAGTAATCAGTGACGGAGCGGCGTAATGAAGTGGAGTTACTGCTAGGACCAAACGCCAATTATTAACACGCATCCCGAAAGTGTTTTTTTCCCCTTATACCACAATGACTTGCAATCTGTGGGTGGGAGGGTCAGCACACTCTCATTCCTCTGTCAATCATAGAGAAACCAGCCAATCACGGGCATCCGTGAGCTCACGTATGTGGAAGACGGTAGATAGCTCTTTCCTCCGAGTGTGTTTGAGAAGAAGCAGTTGGCTGGCTTCACGCGTGTCAGAGGAATGACGGGTCACCCTCACACTCGCTGGTGGGCAGATGTCATGGGATGGTGCGAGGAAATTGCCACGTCATCTGACTTCTTATTTAATTTAGTTATATATATTTTTTTAAAGTCAGAAATATAAAACCTAGTCATTTATCAATACAGTACTGATTAAGGAAAAGGAGATATTTTGCCCGACCAGCTGAAGTAAGAATGTATGTGTGTGTCTCACCTTTCATTAGAGGAGAGGGCTCAAGCACAGTTAGTAGCGAGCACTGGAAGACCATGCCGACGGTCCGTATCACAAACACACGCCTCATCAACATGCTGATACTGAAAACACACAGAATTACTTTACTGATTTTGTACATTTCAATTCTTACTACATTCTAAGAAAAACAAATGTTATACCTGGGGCAATGAATGTGCTACATAGAGTGGGAAAGAAATTTACACTTTTCACACAACACACACACTTTTTTTTTTTTTTTCTTTAGCCTCAGACAGAGTAATTGATTCGCTGTTAGTCGGTTAAAGAGCCTCCTGCTGAGTTTTGCTTCATGGCCTAATCAATAACACGACATGTCACTGGCTGATTAGACTCATCCTAATTAGTGACCATCAGATGCCTCAGACACACACATTATTAACTCCTAATGCCAATCAGAGCACCCAGTGGACTCTATCAATCATGCTAAAATAAGTGTGTGTGTGTATGTGTGTGTCTGGGTGTGATGTGGGACATGAGTGTTCATGTCCTTGGACTTTATACCCAATATCTGGCACCTTTTTGGTGAAAACAGATTGTACTATAACAAGTCTGCATTTCACCTCTCACTGGTCAGTGTGCGTAATGTCAGGACTGCAATGAATGTCTACATTACAGGATTTGACAAATGTGCAACTGTTAGTATGGGTTCTATGTTTTCTATGAGAAAACGTTTAGTTTGGAAGGAGTCTCCAATGTCAGAGAGACAAAAGACCGGTGAAGGAACAGCTGTTTGTAGCTGCTATAAGGTAAGTGATAACAAGAACTTGTTTTGTTAACACTCAACAACATTACATGTAACTATAAACTGATAAAAAGTATAATGTGTGGTTCTTTTAATAAATTAAAAAAAAGTTGTAATCATTGGCAAAATGTGGTATAAGAGGAATAGAACACCTGATTAAGTGAATTTGCATAAATACAAATTCACTTAATCACCAAAAACTTTTTTTTACACACTTATCATCAACGGTTCAGTTTCACAATAAACGTTTACTGTCTTCTAAGTGTGTGTGAAACTTTAATAATGTTTTGAGAGAGAAAGAGAGACAGAGAGAGAGAGAGAGAGAAAGAGAGACAGAGAGAGAGAGAGAAAGAGAGACAGAGAGAGAGAGAGTGCTACATCACCCTCAGCACAGACCAGGAGGCGCCACGAGAAGAAAGACAGGAGAAACAGAGAGGAAAAGTAAGAAAGAGCTCGGAGGAAAGTGAGAAAAAATGAGAGCAGGAATTCCTGTTGGAGAGAAAGAGCAAGAAAGACAGAAAAAGACAGCAAGAAAGGAAAAGAGAATAATGGATTTGAGACAGAGAAGGGGCGTGAGAGATAGGGAAAGAAAAAAAGAGAAAGGGGCATTAAGGAGAGAAAGACAGGGTGAGAAAGGAAGCAGAAGCAGGAGTGTGAGTGAGAGACATAATAAGAGAAAGGGTGAGAGAGAGAAAATGACAAAACAGTGAAAGAGAGGGGGTGTGTGTGTGAGAGATGACCGATGCCTTTAGGTGTGTATCTGTGGTCACTCGAGCGCTGCAGATGGAATGGATAAGAGTCCAAATGAGCTTTTAGCATCTGTGAACGTACAACAGCAGAAACCCAACCTGTGGGAAGCAAAGCCTGAATAAGCGCCTGTGTCTGACGAGCTGAGGCCTGTGTGCGAGAGAGAGAGACGTACAAATGACTTTACACTCCCCATCACACACACACACACACACACTCCCTCTGCTTGCGCATGATTCAATTTCTTCACACAAGAGAAAGAAAACCAGGGGTCAGATCAGATTAAAATCTAATCTGCCTAACATTCAGCCTTCAGTGGACAAATACGAGTTTTAAACCTTAAAACATCACAGGTTAAATGATTGTGTAAAGAGAAGCACTGAAGCACAGCTGTAGTTAATCGAGTGTGAGTGGTGTGTTGAATTTAACATCTGTCTGTCTAACCGGGGTTTAATTAAATTCACAAAATGAAGACACACAAGCCATGCAAACAGGCCACACCTCCTTCACTGGTACTGACACAGAGGCCACACCTCCTTCACTGGGACTCGCACAGAGGCCACACCTCCTTCACTGGTACTGACAGAGGCCACACCTCCTTCACTGGGACTCGCACAGAGGCCACACCTCCTTCACTGGGACTGAAAGAGGCCATGCCTCCTTCACTGGGACTCGCACAGAGGCCACACACCCTTCACTAGTACTGACAGAGGCCACGCCTCCTTCACTGGGACTCGCACAGAGGCCACACCTCCTTCACTGGTACTGACACAGAGGTCACACCAACACGGAGATTAACAAAGACGCCACACCTCCTTCACTGGGACTAACACAGAGGCCACATCGCCTGCACTGGGACTGACACAGAGGCCACACCTCCTTCACTGGGACTGACACAGAGGCCACACCTCCTTCACTGGGACTGACACAGAGGCCACACCTCCTTCACTGGGACTCAAACAGAGGCCATTGTTACATTATTGGAACTGAAACAGAGGCCACATCTCCTTCACTGGTACTGACAAAGAGGCCACACCAACACAGAGATTAACAAAGACGTCACACCTCCTTCACTGAGACTAACACAGAGGCCACACCTCCTTCACTGAGACTAACACAGAGGCCACACTTCCTTCACTGGGGCTGACACAGAGGCCACACCTCCTTCGCTGGGACTAACACAGAGGCCACATCTCCTGCACTGGGACGGACACAGAGGCCACACCTCCTTCACCGGGACTGACACAGAGGCCACACCTCCTTCACTGGGACTCAAACAGAGGCCACATCTCCTGCACTGGGACTGACACACAGGCCACACCTCCTTCACTGGGGCTGACACAGTGTCAGAGAGACAAAAGACCAGTGACTGAACAGCTGTTTGTAGCTGCTATAACATAAGTGATAACAGGAACACACCACCATCCTATGCTGTCTGGCTACACTCTCTCCCACTACCACTTTACAGTCAATAATCTCTTTCAGACTGCCTCTTCTACATAGGATGTAGTCTACCTGTGTGCTCCTACCTCCACTCTTGTAGGTCCAATATGGACATTTTTTGTTGCATAAATACACCTTCAGACGCCATACCTCTTTCAATGGAACTGACACAGGGAATGAACCGTTATCTTTTTTTTTTTTTATTATCAACTTTATCAGTTTCTCAAGTTTTACATGTTTTATTTCCGAACATGGTCTTATTCCAATGCAGGTACCATGACCTTTAGTATCACATTAAGGTGAAACAAAATCTGATCTACACTGAACAGCATTTAATAACCCTAATGGCTGAGATGTATGATAGAAAATACAGACTGATCTCAGATCAACGTCACATCACACAAATACATGGCTTGTTGTTTACAGTGGTAGCTTTTTTTCTCTCTGTGCTCACAGCTCACACCTAACTGGCTGAGCTGTGTTTACTTCCATTAGTCTTTCACTCTCTCTAGAGGGCACACACACACACACACACACACAGAGAACAACAGAGAGAACTACAGAGATACAGACATGCCCTTGGTGGTCTTTCCTGGATAATGCAATAACAAAACAAAAAGAAAGAAGTCAGAGATAAAAGACAAAAAGAAGGACAGAAAAATGGAATGAGCAAAAGAGATTATGTATTTTTTGTTATTACATTTCCTATGCACGTGTTTAATTGTTAAACTGATAGTCACAAAGGATCTCACTGAAAAAAGTTCTGACCAGCGCACCTTATTTGCTGATACGAAAAAAAAACAGCTCAGGCAAAACATTGTTATTTTTAGTTTCTCTCACTCACCCCTCACCTTGCAACTTGAAAAAAATGAGTGCATGGTGCTATGAGTGAGAGAGAAACTGTTGCACAAGAGCACTTCATTTCTGCGAGCACTAAGACACGCATGCTTCAAACTGCAAAACGTCAATGAAGTCAATTCTACATTTGAATCCTAAACAACGGGTCCCGAATCCATGGTTCAGGATAAAGCAGGTCTGTAAAGCACGGCCTGCATTTTTATTATTATTATTATTATTATTATTATTATTCTACAGTGGTGGAAATAGCAATCCACTGTTATCCAAGCTAGTTTATTTATTATTGTTTTTAGCCTATTTGACTAGACACTTGAATTGAATGGGGTTTATTTCAAACCGCAATAATAATATTAAATTGTGCTCAAATAGTTTTAATCTCATTAGTATAATGCTAAACAAATACTCGTGTTACCTGTACTTTGAGAGTAAGAATCCTCCAAGAGAGGAGCCACATATAGAGAATGCCATGGCGACCACGCCGTTCCACAGGCCGAGCTCTCGCACCGTCATATGATGATCCAATAGGAAGAGGGGGAACATAGTGATGGCTCCCTGTTCACCTGAATGCAAGCAAAAAGCAACAGAACATCAAAAATGGATGTACCAAACCAGTGTTCCACCTCACCACTGGTACCTAAAGTTACTATTTACTACAGAAGCCTGTGAGTTTACGTTACTGGTTTGAGCTGAAAGTGGTGAACTGTTTTGGCATATTATCTAGTGCACCAGTTGTTGTTTTTACACCACCAGTGCCACACAACGTGGAAATACTGTGCAAGTTTGGGCCAATTATGGTGTTGTTATACTGTTTAGTACACTAGTATACAGATTTAGCCCAATGGTGGTGTAATATTTTTCACTTATTCTTTAGTATTGGTACTAGCACTGTTTTGAGGTAGCCATTGTTGATGCCGGACGAACCAGACTAAACACAAAGACCCAGCCAGTTTAATTCTGTTCACTCCAAGTAAGAAAGCAAAATGAAGGAACAAAAACATCCTACCTCACAGATCTCCACACACACTTATCTGTGAGCGGGAAAGTTTCGTCTCTCATGTGCGCCGTGAGTTTGTTCGGTTTTAGCCGTGTATTATTCAACGCTTCTGTCATTATTTATGCGGCTTCTCTTCCATGACTGACAGCTCTGAGACCGCTGTCAAACAGACATGCAGGCGGCCGGGGGACCCCAAAATGAAAAAAAAAAAAAAAAAAAAAAACCCCGAACGAAATAAAAACGGAAAGTCAAATCAAAAACACAACTAATCAGATGATAGCGAGCGCCCAAAGATCCCGCGTGAGCGCTGACAGAGCTTTCGACTGTCAACCGTCACCGCTTTCTTTGCAGGCGAATCGTTTGAGACAGCCGAACTAAACCATGTAAAGGATCTGTCTATAAAAAGCGAATGTGCGAACAAAGAGGGGATTTATTCTTCATGTTCAGGGACTCTTTCTCTCTTTTTTTCCTTCTGCTTTTACAAGGCGAGCAGTCAGTCTGCTGTGTTTTAAAACGTTGCCTCGCCTTCACTTTCGGCTGAAAACTTTTTCAACCTGTGACAGAAACAAGCCCCTTTCCCTGTCAAATCAATACTCTGATTTCTCACAATTTCTACTTTGTAAGGTCAATCAAAGCTGAAAAAACAAACAAACAGCAAGTCCTTCAAAATGGTCATTATTGAAGAGATCAGCTGATGGAAACTTCAGAGCAGGGTTGCCAGGCCTCAGTAAAATTACATCTACATCTCAAAAACTGAATAGAAAGACATAGTGCAGAAGTTCAGGCATTGGAAAGAGGATGCTTTTTTTCTTCACTGTGGTCCACATGCATTTCTTATTTGCAGAAACTACAATATGGCTTTTTCTTGGCTTGTTCTGTACATCATAGATGCAATGGGCCTCATTTAACAAACTGGATACGAACGGATTTATTCATCAACCGCGAGTACGAGCGCTTACGCAAGAAATTTGGTATTCGTGACAATGCCATAAATTCAGAAAAACATTTATATCGTACTCATGCTCCTGAGTAGCCCATCTGCTTCAAGGTTATATGTGTTGTGCTTTCTGAGATGCTTTTCTGCTCACCACAGTTGTAAAGAGTGGTCAGTTGAGCTACTATAGACTTCCTGTCAGCTTGAACCAGTCTGGCTCTTCTGATCTCTCTCATCAACAAGGCAACAGTTCAGAACTGCTGCTCACTGGATGGTTTTTGTTTTTCGCACCATTCTTTAAACAGTTAACCCCAAATCGAATTAATGTTGATGTGAACAATAAGTGAACCTCTTTTTTTTCTACCCAAATTAATTTTTTCTCAGACTGAAAACAATTTCTATAAATATTCTCAGGAACAGCCATTATCCATATCAGCTGGGATTTCATTAAACATCTGAAAACATAGATCAACTGCAGAGAGAGAGAGAGAGAGAGAGAGAGAGAGAGAGAGAAAGAGAGAGGGTTGGGGATCAGGGACAGAAACTGAGTGAGAGGATGAAAAGGACTGAATGAGAGAGAAAAAGAAAGGTAAAGAGATGGAATGAGAGCGACAGAGAGACAATGTAATTAGAGAGCGAGACAACGAGAGACAGAGACGCTTCAACGTAACGGTAATCATGGCTAATATGGAACAGAGAGAGAGGAGCGAGAGACAGACAGACGGGGGTGAGAGACAGATAACGCAAGACAGGATATGATGGAGAAAGAGAAAAATGGACGAGAGAGACTTCATGTTACTGACTTGTTTTAAAATTATTAAAGTGCCTTGTTTTTATTTGTCTAGAACTTGACCTACTATGTTTAGCTTGTTGTTGAGTATAAAACGATACCGTATAAAATGACTGCAATCTTTTTTAAATTAAAGAATGACACTTTTTGTGTTTTCATAGTTATGTCTAATGTAGTTAAACGTACCACTGAACCAAGTTAAGAACAGACAGATGGGGAGGCTTCATGCTCCCCCCATGACCATATTCACCCCCTACACCCGTCTCTCTGTCTCTCATCTGGACATTTCTCAGAGAGACTCCACACCTGACTCTAACACTGCTGAGCTCATAAACACAAGGTCATACAGTACACATTTAATTTTGCATATGTACAGTGCGTATGTATGGAAATGGTCAGAGTGTTAATATAACGTCCCTAACAGTGCTCTTAGCGATCTGATCAAGCACGAGTTTTAACTTTTCCTTTAGTGAAGGAGAAGGAGAACGGATGGAGGGAGGATCTGAGATCAGTTTTGTGCTTCATGTCCCCAATGAAAGCCATCTTCTACCAAACTGCTCCAAGATCTGCCTACAGAATTCTATCAGACAGCAGCTGAGTGTTAATGATCCGTGCACACACACACACACACACACACACACACACACACAGATATACAGAGTACTGCTAATCCTCCTGCCAGCTGAGATTTCAGTCAAAATAATTAGATTCTGATTGATCAACTGATTCATTATAAACATTCTGCTAACTTCTGTTAAGGTGATGGATGTGATAGAGTATGTGGGCGGGGCTTCGCGTCCTATATAATTACATTGGGGTGTTTTAACACTGAGGCTGACTGTACTGTATGCTGCATAATTACGTATATTCTAATCTAATGCACAATACCAGACCTACGTAAGGAATAAAGCACTTGTTATATGGAAATAATCAACGGCAGGGTGATGTGATGGTGTGAGTTTCTGTCATCACCTGGAAGTTGCTTATTTTCCAGTAACAACATGTGTGTGTTCTCCCCGAGTCTGTGTGTGTTTTCTCCCAGTATCCAGAAAAATAGGTAGTTACTGTAAATTGCCCGGAGGTGTGAACGAGTGTGTGAATGTCCGTGACTCATGTGCCTTCCAGGATGTGTCACATCACACCCAGAGTTATCTTGTGTTAAAGGAAGGAAATTTTTCTTATTTGAAATCTGTCGTTAAAGGAAGGACACGGTTTTCTCTTTACCACAAATGTACTTGTTCGGTCAAAAACATGTCTTAAGTTTTTTGCTGAGGAAAGTGTGTGATTAAGGCATGCACTTTTGATGCCAACCTGGACACTATAAGCTTCCATTATTTAAAAAATGTAAATCATATCTGAACGTGTGACCTCTGTGAACTTTGAAGAAAAAAACGTCTGCAGATTTTAATAAAGATCATCATGGTTATTATCACTTAAAAACAAAACAGGTAAAGCTTTGATGATGGAGATGATGAAGAAAAGCTCCGTATGACAGATTAAAGGGGAAGGGGGGGGGTGAACTTAACATCCTGCCAGCTTTCAACGTCTATATCTCATCAGATTAGTGTGCTGCCTCTGGTTTACTCTCTCTGTCTTGTAGCTGCTTCTCCCAACCCCTGTAAACAAAACCAAACTGGCGAATGAATTCATTTTCATATAGAGAAACACACTAGCACACCAGACCAAACAACACACACACACACACCCCACACACACACTCAGGGTGCATATTTTCCATTTTCTGTTTGGATGAAAATCGCCACAGACACAAAGACACTCTAATCCTTATATAATCCCCATCTGCTGCAAACACAACCAATTCAGCTCACACACTCACTGATGATGGCTTAAATCCAGAGCTGAAATGGTGTGTTGTGTGTATTCCTCCTACTGGAAGTCAGCATGTCAAGAGGTTAGTGGAAAGGCCATGTGTCATAGCAGCTCTATGTTGCCTTATAATAATCAAGTGTGCTGTTAATAGTGAGGCAAAATGAATGGGAATGCTTCCATCTTGTGGTAAAAGGAGGAATTACATTAGAGCTCATTTTATTTCATTTTGATCAGTTCCTAAAAAAAGTTTTGGTCACATTTTATTTCTCATATAATCTCATTACTCAGTGTGTTTTATTACACAATACTAATCAACTCAATATTAAACTACAATGATCAAAATTTGTATCATCATTCAAATGAAAAATATGAGGTCACAACAAAGCATGGAAGAAGAAAATGAAGCGTGAACATCATTACAATTATGTAAAGAAATCTTCAAATGTCATAAGCAGTGCCGGATGTTAGATGGGAGGCTATTTTATCTTACATATAACATTTATCAAACACTCACTGACAAAAGTGTTAGGTTTTGAGCAATGTATTATATTATGAGCTCTAGTGTACTGATGGCACAGTATGAATGATGTGAGGCAAAATATTACACATACTATATTCAGCATGGAGCTGGAATGTGAACGAAACCTTCAGGAGAAACTGGGAACGAGCGTGGCAGAACCCTCTGCGCTAAAGAATATCAGTTGGTGTGTAAGACATTGTAACAGTCACCGTCTGTCACGGTTATGTTCATCCTAGCCACTAGGGGAACCCATGTAGATCACCCTGTATTAAATAAAAACAGGAAGTAGTAGAGTAAGTGTTAGGTTCTGTTTGGAGCTGCCTCATGGTTGAGGATTTCTCAAAGATCCTGTTTGAGGAACCTTTATGTTTCCAGCTCAAACCTCTTGATCAAGTACTGGGGCTACCTATTTGTGTTTACGTACAAATGCCTTATTAGACTGCTGAAGCAGCTCCTTTGGTGTCTTTGGAGGAAACATTCACGCCGACCAGACATCC
>CM074968.1:3006426-3048030 GCA_037577455.1 Pangasius macronema | reverse complement strand
AAACCCAATTTTTATTCATGAAACATCTATTTATAATATAGCAGGTATAATCTGTATTTCTCTACGTCATCATGCTCGTCACGCCCAGATTCCTGCTACACACTTTGAAAGGCATGTTGTAAAAATGTCTTCGGTGAAATGTGATCACCAACTGGTTTGAGGTATATGTTTTAACAATTCAGGATGAGACAGATTAGTCATTATTAGTAGTGGTTATGCGGCATTTCTGGTTGTGTGGTTTTGTAGCTCTGCTACAATCCTGAAGAAGCAAACCTGCTGGACACACACCTGCACCACAAAATGATTCAGAACCTTGGACAGCGTCTCCTGCCCACCATACCTACCAACTCTTAATCTCGAAAAACAATAAATGTGTTCCTGAAGACATAACACAAAAATACAACTAAAGTAATGCTTAAATATATTCAGGCATTATCTAGACCAGTGATTTGGTCCTCCATATATGTGCAATGTCCTCATATACATTCTTTTCTGTCAATGGACATGTAATCTCAGCCCTTGCCGTATATCTGTAATCATCTGTAATCATCTGTAATCAAGACTCTCCTGTGCTCATATTCACAGTCGGATCATTACTGAACTTCATTTCAGCACATTCAGTACTGTCTGACTTTATAGCGTGCAGTCACAGAAGAGTAATGATTTATAATCCCACTACCTGGTGAGTCTGGTTCCTCTTGAGGTTCCTCGCACCTCTCACACTAGGGATCTAAATCTACATCCTGATTTCCTGACAACATTTATTGGTAAAAGCACTGTGTATATATAAACAAAAAAAATGAGTCCCTTATACCATTTACTTGTACTCCTCTTGCAGTAAATTAGGTTAGGTGTGAACTGTAGTACAATGTTTCAGGTTCTCTGCAGAACGTTTTCTCCTCACATTTCTCTTCACCAATGCTACCGTGCTTATTAGGTGTCTAGACTTGGATTTGGGGGGAAAAAAATCTTTCATGTTGTTTGGTCCTTGGAGAAAAGCAGCACAGCATGAGATGAAACCTCTTGGGCATACACCACCATCGTTAATGTCATTCTACTCCAAATCAGTCAGCAGATCCTCGATTTCCGTATATTATACAGAGTCCAGAGTATAAATACATTATAAGATCCACCTATAACCTATATTTAGTAAATGGAGAGTCCTCACACAAAACAGTGTTGTTTTTGGTAAATTAGCTGTCAAAATCCTGGCAAATGTTCCTGCTGATGTTCCAGCTACAGATTGGCTGGAGGCGTATGACCAGCATAAGTGTCCAGTCCAAACGAATTAAATAAACACTAACTTCAGAACTTCAACATTTTTAACACTGCGGGTATTCATTAAACACCGAAGACTTTGGATGCACCAATTTAAATGGAAAACCTTTCCACTAAAGTAATACAATCTATCAAAAACCCACAAGCTGTCGAAACACCCAAAAGCCCATATTTTTCAGCCAATCCCAAAGGCATGCGATTAATTAAAATATGTCTCTCGGTTTAATGATTTTGATGAAGTGTTGGTGTGTGAACATTATAATTGGGTTGAAATTTTTTCACTCTCAAGTTTCTCATTCAAGTTAAACTCATTTAACTTTTTGTCTCATCCATGTTGTTAGTTATTGCAGCAATCACAGGTATTTGTTTAGAAGATGAATTAGATGTGAAGCAGAATTTAATCTAACCCCAGAAGCGAGGCGATGAAGGTTGAGGATCTTGTTTAAAAGTGGACGAATGAATGAATATATATTAGTACTGTCAGACTGCCACCATCCATATATCCCTATACATATTTAAAAAAAAAATACCTTCATATATTTTTTTATCTATATATTTTTCTTATATTTAATATTTTTCTTTATATATATTTTTTACATATATATTTTTTACATTTTACAGTTTTTCTTTATACCTTTTTATGTGTGTGTGTATATAATATATTATATTTAATATTTTTCTAGATTTTCTTATTTTATGTCAGTTGTATAAAGCATTTCACTGCAAGTCATGCTGTGTATGGTTATGCATGTGACAAATCAAATTTGAACATCAGGATCCTTCATTCAGTTTGATTTTATTTCTATAACAACAGACATTGTCACAAAGCAGCTTTACAGAAATCCGGATGTAGATTTAGATCCCTAATGAGCAAACCAGAGAGGAGAGGGACAGTGAGGGGAAAAAATCCTCCCTGAGACGACATGAAGAGAAACCAGACTCAAAAGGGGACTCGTTGTCTTCTCAGTGCCACTGGATAAAAAGATTATAGGATTAGTTGTGTCAGCTATAAAGAGCTTATCAGTACACCATGAGGCATTATAGAATTATACAGAATTATAGCATGAGCACATCTGTGACCCTGTCTAAACAACTTCATACTGTAAAATTTATGCAAGCAAAAAAGAAAGAATAAAGATTTTCATTTCAAAAGGCATTGAATTCGTAATAATGGGATTTTACACAGCACTGAATTCATAGCATTGAAATATAATACTTACTACTTTGAATAAAACTATTCATTTTCTTAATTTAACCTTTCACGTTGCTTAGGGACAGGCAAAAGCAATCAATCCTGGTGTGATCGATCGCTCTGATTGGGCAGATATCGGTTCACTTCATTCCTAACTGAGGAATTCTGGATTTCTGGCTAATCCAGATACTTAACTTGAATTTAAGTTTACATTTATAACGCGGCAGGTGCCTTCTTAGGCAGATCCGCGGCCACATTCACGGGGTTTTATAACACGGCGAGCTCAGGCAGGTGATCAGTGTAAATGTGCAGCACCTGGCCGCCTCTTTATAAGCCCTCCGAGGGCCTCACTCCGGTACAGACTCAGAGCTGTGCCAGGTAACAGAGCAGAGCCACGACACTCTGCTCGGTGATTTTGGAGATGGAAAAAAAATATTTAGGTTTAGAAAGAAAAGGAAAGGGAGAGAAATTATTGAGGGAAAGAAAGAAAAGGGAGCTCAGAATTAAAGCGGAAGTAGGCAGAAAACTAAAGAGGAGGATAGACTGAGAATCCTCACTCCCAGATACATGTTCAGCCATCTTAAGTTAGAGATTGTTTTTCTCTCATTTGGTGCCTTTAAGTTCGGCCAGAAGGAAGCCAGTTTGTGTTTTTTCCGACGCGCTGCGGTGCTTTTGAGTTCAGCCTTTAGCTCGGAGTTTTCACCGGTCCAGTTTTCACAAGCACTGCAACACTCACATCTCATACCGCAGAGTTAGCTCAGTGGCTTACATTACGGCTTGGGGTTCACAGCCTCTCCGGTTAGTGTCCCGCTCTAGGCGGAGTCTTTTTGATCCGTCTCCGCACTTGGCTCCTTTCCACACCATATATTGTCCTGCCGGGGCCCGTTTCAGAAAGGTGGTTAAGTGAAAACTACCGTTTGCAAAGAAACGTAAAGCAACACAAAGCATCTGCTTGGATGTAAGAGCACGGCCAAGATGGCTGATGTTTTTGATGTAAGGATGGATGAGATTGTGGATATATTCAATTGACTGTCTAGAAAAACGGTACCGCTCAAATAAAAATGCATGAGGATATGACAAAAAAATCCACTCGGGGCGTCAAAATCCTCTCCCGACGTAAATGTAACTCCCTACGAATTAATGCAGCCTCCTCCAGCAAGCTCTGGCAGCACTGTTTTCAGAAATTCGGGGTGTGTCTGAGCAGGTTACACAGATTCAGTCCATGTTGTAGCTCCAACCCACTTCCCCAGTGGATGCAAATCAAGAATCAACCCGTGGGTCGACTTCCCAACCCCAGCCCATGACTCAGACTCCCTATACCCCTGCTGAGACAAGGTTGCCCGCTCCCCAGCCCTATGCTGGAGAAGCAGGGAAGTGTAACTCTTATATAATGCAGTGCTCACTGGTGTTTGAAATGCAGCCCTCCCAGTTCCCATCTGAAAGGGCGAAGATCGCCTTTATGATTTCTCTCTTAACTGGAAGAGTGCTAGTGTGGGTCACAGCAGTGTGGCAGAATATATTAGCTGACCACCCCACTCTGGACTCATTTGTGTCAGCACTAAGGAGCATCTTTGACCGTCCACTCATGGTGTGTGTGTGTGGGGGGGTAGTGACATCACCCCTTCTGTGGCTCTGTCAAGGTAGCCTCTCAGTGGCTGATTATGCCGTGGAGTTCAGGACTCTTGCGGTGAGCTCAGGTTGGAATACCCAAGCTCTCCTAGCTGCATATGTGCAAGGCCTCTCTGAGGACTTAAAGGATGAACTCATAACACAACCCCCACCCCCCTGATGATCGAGAAGCATTAAATGATTTGTCAATCAGAATCAATCACCGCTTGCGTAAATGCTGTGAAGCACAATTCAATTCAATTCAATTTTATTTGTATAGTGCTTTTAACAATGGACATTGTCACAAAGCAGCTTTGCAGAAGGATAGGTACCCACTGCCTTTGATGAATTCTGCATTTGAGCGTCTGCAGAAGGTGAAAATTCTCAAAACTGGATCTACATAGCGCCTACATTCTGATTCGCATCAGGGCAGGGGATGAGTGGAAGACTGCGTTCATCATGCCGTCTGGGCACTATGAGTATTTGGTGATGCCCTTTGACCTGATGAACGCCCATGCGGTCTTCCAGCGGTTCATTAATGAGGTCCTCCGGGAGACCCTAAACCATTACGCCTTCGTCTATCTAGATGACATTTTGATTTTTAGTAGCTCACTGGAGGAACATGTGGTTCATGTGGGCCTGGTCCTTCAGAACCATCTATGTCAAACTAGAGAAGTCCCAGTTTCATGTAACCACTATCTCCTTCTTGGGCTTTGTTGTGTCCCAAGGGAGACTTAGTATGGACACAGACAAGGTAAAGGCAGTCACACAGTGGCCACAACCCACCTCAGTCCGGCTGGTACAATGCTTCCTGGGGTTCGCAAACTTTTTTTTTTTCAACGCTTCATTTAGGACTTTAGTACCCTGGCAGCCCTCCTTAGCGCACTGACCAAGAAGACCCAGGCTGGGTTCAAGTGGACTAGAGTTTTGCTTTGTCCTGGTTAGTGTCCTGCTCTAGGCGGCCGCATTTTAGGCAGAGTCTTTTTGATCTGTCTCCGCACTTGGCTCCTTTCCACACCATATATTGTCCTCCCGGACAAGCGGGCCCTGCGCGACACTCTTGAACATCTTATCACCTAGCCCCGTAACAATTATTATTATTGTTGTCTCGCATCTTGACTTTTTCTCTCCTTCTTATTAGCTGCTATTAAAGGTCCTATACAAGACTTTATTTCTTTAATTATCCATTCAAGACAAAATCTGCATTAAATATTTGTTAAAACTCATTCATAAAAGCATAGGAGTGACAGGAGAGAAATATCTATGCATCAGGTTACAATCTGTATCACACACATTGGAAACTTGATGACAGTCAGTAGTCTGCATTGGCCAGGCAGGCAAACAAACCCCAGTTGAAACCTCATCCTCCTGCTTTAATATTTCAAGTGATGAGAATTTAGAGTCTCACTGAAACGAGCAGCTTTTCCACTTCATCTCTCGTGTTTTCGCCTCCCAGACCTGAGGATTATCTACATTTTGCAAACAGGTAATTCATCTTTTTTTTTTTTTTGTCACGTTACACAGAAGCCATGTTTCCATATAGACAGCCTGTTGTTGATGTACTGATTGGTTTAGTAGCAATTAAAGTCTATCTATCTATCTATCTATCTATCTATCTATCTATCTATCTATCTATCTATCTATCTATCTATCTATCCATCCATNATCCATCCATCCATGTCTCTTGTCAGTGATTCTATTTCTCTACTATTCAATTCACACTGTTCTTGCCTTATTGTAAAGCGACCTTGAGTTTGCAGAAAGGCGCTATATAAAATAAACTTCTTCTTCTTCTCTTTCTCAGTTGCTTTTTCTTTTTCTTCTTTCATTTTAACTATTACTACTAAACATTTTAACTGTGCAAAAGAACTCTGGGACACTTGTCTTAGTGTACAGTACATTGTGTACTTTTCATTCATCACTATTCATCATCAATGAGCATAGCTTGTCATTAGTTTACACCTTGTGAGTCAGCCATGACATTCATCATGTAACACTTATGGTTTCTGTGTTTCTGTCTGCAGACCAGTACACACACACACACACACACACACACACAGTTCAATATGCATTTAAACTCCAGAGCAGAGAACGTCACACTGTCTCTAAACTTCATGGGGAGGAAGTTACGAAATCGCACAGTGGCCCCAGCTACTAAGCAACGTAAGTTTTGCACAAATAAACGCCTCTCAGTGTGTCATCAGACAAATACAAAGACTTTTAAGTAGGAGGTCTCGAGTCAGAATTTCAGGTATTGGGTAACTATTAGGAATGCGAGTTTCTACAAGACACTTCTTCTCCTATGTGATGTAAAAGACATTTAACTCATTTACTATGATCAGGATATGTCATTTCTCAACCAACATGACCAAATTTCTCATTATATTTGCATCTGGATTAAAAGTCAAGGCAGAACAGGCAAGACAAAGTCAAAACCAGAAAGACAGGAAACATGGCTTAGCAATGCTATAGTAACAATGCTATGGAATGAAACAAACAAAAGCACCAGCTATAAGAATTGAGACTAATAATGAGGATCATGTGTAAACAATGATCAAGACATGAATAAGGAACACAGGAAGGAAAACAGTTCAATTTTGTCACTGGGGAATGTCCCTCACATTTATGTGCAGCTTACAAGAAAGAAAAACAACAAACCGGTAGAGGACATGAACCACACAGTGGTGCTGTCATTTCAGGGGTCAGTCATTGGAGGCTAGACCAGGTGAACTACTGATTAGGTGATGCTAGATTGTGGTCCAAGCCAAAGTTGAGCTTAGGTGATAGAACCATGGACAGGAGCTGGGCCTTAACCTAATAATCCTCGTCATCTTCCCGGACTTAGATTCCATCTCCGTAATCGTCCCGGACTAAGTCTCTACCCCGTCATCATCCCGCTGAATTTGAGACAGGGGAGGGAGCGGTGCATGAATCTGAGATGGGGGCTATAGCAGGGTCTGAATCTGAGACAGGGCAGGGGCAAGTCTTGGATGTGAAAAAGGACCAGTAACCAATCTGTAACTATCTGTAAATCTATAATTTCTATAACATACAAAAGGATTACATAGGCAAGTAGGACCTGATAAGTCTGCTGCATTCTTTTAAAGCAAGAGTCATAGTGATTCAAGGTAATTTGGAAGAATGTATTGTTTCAGGAGCATGGGAGAGAACTGGGCTGTCCAAGTGTGCTGATGAGAACAGAGGTGGTCTGTCCACAGCGGTGAGAGCACAGCCACTGGTGTGCGTGCAGAACGAGTTGCCAGGAAGCATACAAGACCTGAGGGAGGAAATGCAAAGTCAGCCCTGTAATGTCCATAACACACATCTTGACCAGGAGAACAATGCAGGTGAGCCAGCTGCACACTCTACACTTCTAGCATGTATTAAGTATATAAATTAATGTCTAATTATACATACATATGAAATTGTGTGTATGTACTGTACGTCTATGAAGGAATTCAGTGGTGCACATAATTTGGAATATTTAGTAGTAGTATTTCACTACATTGGGAAAGTTGTCATGCTCGAAAACTGCAAAGAAAGCGGTGCGTTCTTGAAACCGCACAACATACTGTAATAGGTTTTATCCAAACAATGTACCTTAGTGGGAAGCATAGTGGCCATAATGTTAAGAATTTGTACCATTGTTGATGTAAGCGAACATTAGCTAGCTAACATTCATAAATATAGCTAGCCACAATATGTTGTTACTCGAAGTCTATGACTAATAACTGATTCCACCCACTGAGGTCAAATCACAGCACCCCATGTGACTGTAATTTACAGAACAATGGTCGTTGTCCCTGAAAATAATATTTTTAACAGAAAAGCTTTTTATGTAAATTGTTCCATAGCAGTGATTCTATAAATATTATGTTGTATACACAGAACTGGGACCACTGACCTGATTTGAGTCTCTAAATATCGAACATGATTAACGATCTAATATCATATCATCTCACATTATATGTTTTAGATTAAGAAATTGTACTTATAAATAAACAAACTACAAATTAAAATAAAATGTTCGGCACATTAACAACATTTTCACACCACAACTGTCCGTTTTCAAAACAACAAAAACTAATAGATTTTCTCTTTTAGGGATTGTGGCTTTTGACTTCTCTTTCCTTTTGTTTTGTATGTCAAACACTGTGGGATGAAAGTAGCGATGTGACTTGCCTCTCATCTGAAAAGAACAAAAGAGAAAAAGAGAGGGAAGATGGAAAAGTGAAAGCGTGCTACTGGACCAAACCAAGCTACCTTTGTTTTCTAAGCTTCCTATAAATTTCAGATAATTTCTGCTAAATTATTAAATACACATAAAAACCGCAGAACAAGATATCTTTTGATATAGAATGTACTAAATCCTAAATCCATTGTTTTTTATGAAAAATGAAGGTTGAAAATTCTTTTAAAATTATATTTAACTAGGAACCCTTATGTTGATAAGCTCTTGTAAACCTGCATAATCATCTTTCACCATTTAAACTGTTTAACTTGCACTAACACATTTGTGTAACAAGAACCTCTAAATTATTGATAAATGCAGATCCAGATAAACGAATTGATTAAAATAAAGTGCATACATGTATAAAGAAGTTTTTTTTCATTCATCCAACTGAAAGGATTGATAGGATATATCTGATTGTTCATTTAGTACTCTATTTTGGCACTACAATAAACGTCTATATAAAGGCCTCAGTTATCAAGCTGGATACAAACAAATTTATTTGCAAATCATTCGCAGGGTGATGCAATGTCTGAGTTACGTTATTGAAATATTTAGCCCACGGCGCACTTAGGAAGCACTCTCACATCATTTATTAGTTTTCATCTCTGTAAGCTTAGCCTTTTGTAGTTTTGTGGGTGTCACTTGATGTGAATTAGCTGTGCTTTGATTGTGCTTGTAAATATGGTGGGAATTATTCGTTTTTGTCCTATGAAAACATTTGTACACTTTACTAAACAATTGAGAAATCAGTCTCAGAGATTTAGATAACTTCTAAATCTCCAAAATTCTCCAAATCCACAGATTTTATGTGAATATGCAGCAAGCTTCTCCATATATCCATGCTAAACAGTGAAACTGAAATGGCCTTCAGGAGAAAAATGAAGAATGGGAAACCCTTTTAATGCGAGTTGCAAAAAAACAAACTGTAATTTTGTTGTCAAGGAATATGAAACACAAATAAATGAGTCAGGGTGGCTCAGTGACATGACACAGGTAAGAGTTTATTTGAAACCAATCAAGTACTTAACTACTGTGGAAGACCAGGTTACCTGAGACACTACAGACCTCAGGAGTCACTTCTACTCAGCTGATTTGATACTTTAATGACAACGTAGGAAATAAATGCATAGTTACAGCAGCGAAAGACACCATGGTGCAAGTACAGGTATAATAAGTATAAAATAAGTGCTAGACTATGAGAATATGAGACAACTTGGACAACTTTTGTCCATTAGTGATAAACAACTTTCCTGAATTTATCCTTGGCTGAAAACCAGCTAGTCCTTATTGACTTTTTTCCTGTCTTTCCAGTTAGGATATTATTTAGTTCCTAGCTCCACACCCTACTCACTAAGCTGTTCACATTCTCTCACTGTCCACTCCATGTTCAGACAATGCTTTCAAACGCCTCAAAGGCATATGTCCATCAGTGGCATCTTTTGACAAAGCAAAACATAGCAAAACAGATGTGCATCCATCTATAAATGGGACAAATGTTCTTACACCACCTTGAATACTGGAAATAAAGAGAATGACCATTGAAATTTACATTCAATGTACATATTTCTTTTGTCCTGCATTCAAGTGTATTCTTACACAAGTCCCCATCAGGAACTTGTCATTGAATATCAAGATTTGGACAACCAGACGAAACCAGCCCCAACACCAATACCAACCCAGTACCAAAACTCAAAAATCCCAAATCCCACACTGAGCTCCATAATCATCACTGCCATTGCCAAATATGGTGTAATATTTACAAGGTAACATCATACATGTGTGGACATATAGTGGAACGAAATGTCGTGTCTCGCAGGACCACGGTGCTACATACAAGTTAAACCTAAATATGAACATAAGTATAAGAAAAACAGTTAGGTTGACCATACATACTTTACAAAAACTTTACATAGATACTGTAAAGGAAATTGTGCAAAAGAGATATTTTGTACACGAAATTGTGACCTTGTGTACCTTTGTGGTACATGTTGTAAATAAAATTTATTAACAGACAGCAAGAACATCATGAGCCTTAAAAAAAAAAAAAAAAGAAAAAAAAAAGTAAAAGCCTGTTTGATATGTGGAGGTGTCTGGAAATATGGTGGTGGTTCATGGCTGAGGAAAAGCAGAATCAAGTGGAAAACCTTCAAGCGCTGGATGAGTTCAGACCACTGCATTGACCCCAGCAATACTCCAGCTAAAGGTATGAGATTCGTTTTGTCAGGTGTGATCTACTAGGTCGAGGTTACGTATTTCCGTTCTAATGGTTTTTTTACGATTTCATTTCCAGACCCCAAGGTAGCCTCAGTTAGCACTAGAGTGAGAGACCGAGAGGACGATGTACCAGCAGACATGAAGATTTTCATCCCTTATGATTCCGCCAAACTGTGTATAACCCAAGTAAGAAAATTGATTACATCCACTGTCTCCGTTGAGTAATCTCATACACAAGTTCATATGATGTAAATTGAATTAAAATAAAAGCTTTTTTGCAGTGTAGACTTTTTTTCCAGATGCGAGATGCATCTCAAAAAAGGTCAACGTTCTGATGGGGAACACACACTTTATTGTTTGAGGGCTTGTGACTCCCTTCAGCTCTTCATTTTTTCCTGTTTTTCACATGATAGTTGTGATGCTTCATGCTTTCTAGATACAGCATTTTATGTGAAAATAGAAATAGAGATGCTAAATGTACCCAAATATTTTACACAATAGCAGACAAACCTTTGCAGAGTGCTGGTTTATAATAAAAAAAAAATTACTGATAAAACTATGAAGTTACAATTGGACTTTCCTCATTAAGCCACAAATCTGTGACAAGATGCAGTTTAACGTTACTCGGAAATAACCCAGGCTAACCGTTATTCTCTACTACTCTGCCAGATAGCTGATGACATGGTGACTATGAAGAGCAGGCATCTTGAGATGGTTCAGGAGCTGGAGGAGAACTTCCTTATTGCATCACGAGAGAACCAGGTAACATTTGTATCCCAGGGTGATGCAGAAAACCTGTCCTATAATCGAGCCTTCGTGAATCTAGCCTAAGCCAAATGACCTCATTGAAATATATCTTTTTTACATAGAATGCTAGCACCATCTTAGCCTGAACATGTACTGCACATGAACATGTTTAAGCACACTGGTCTGCTGTGCGGTTGTAGCATACCTACCTCTTTTCCCGAGTAGGAAAGAACAGTGCACAAAATCAGAACCTATTACCAGAACAAGCTGAATGCTCTGAAGAGGGTCTTGGATATCTACCAGGAGAAGGTGGAGAGGAAAAGTGCACTGTGGGAGGAGAAGATCAAGGTGGGCTTAAACATAGCTCCTTCAGAATTTCCTGAATCTAGTACATTGGACAGATATTTCAATTCATTGCAATAGTCCATCTCTCAGGCAACATGACCTTATTCATCTATATAGCTTTTTAAAATATTTTCTGTCTACTTCTCCTATGTTTAATCCCAGAGTCTGCAGAGTGTGAACGAGAGGCTGCAGGATGAGCAGAAGGCTTTGCAGGAGAGAAACAGACAAGACTCTGAAACCTGGGAGAGAGAGAAAGTAACACTGCGTTAAACAACACACACCAGTAACCTTTAACCTCTGACCCTGCTTTTGGAGAGACTTCTGTAACCATCCTAATCTAACCTAGATTGTTTAGAACTCAGAAGCTTCTGAAGATGGTGTGAGGGCTCAAACTAAACTCGGTGGCTCTGATTTTACTAAATGTTTGCATGTGGAAAAACATGCAAATGATGCCATTTTTAATAGATTTAACAGATTAGTTTTGTGATTCACTGGTATTACATTTGCAGGGCAGGTATTACATTTGCATTTAAGGCTATTTTTGCTGTTAAAGACAATAAAACCAATTTAATTTTTTTAAACCATATTTCAATAATGANGATTTACACATGAGTACCAGGTTTGAGTTTTTAGTAAACATTAAAGGAAATTAAGAGCATTGTAATGATCTACTTAAAATGTTTTTATTATTAATAATAATTTACTTTCAGTGCAGTTTGGCTGTACTTTGTACTTTCAAGATGACCTCATCAGACAATATCATAGTATCATTGAGAAGAAGGAACAAAAGAATGAGAGAATTTGATTTTCTTCTAATGAGCTTCAGGAAATTTGCCTGATGCAACTTCCTGTTGAACATATGGCATTGAATATTGGAATATTTCATAGGGGTGAATGTGTTCAGGTAGCAGGGTTGAGTGAACAATAAAATGTGGGACACTAAAATGTGTTTAACCTTTGTCATAACCTGTTCTGGATGACATGAGATTTTTTATTTTATTACTTTAAATATTATTTCAAGATAAAGTGTATTTAAAGTGTGATTGTATAGTGGGTAGGTTTTATTAATGTTTATATAGGACACGAGGAAAATATGGGCAGAGTGTATGTGATGGGGAAAATAGAAAATTATTTGGGAAAAAAAAAGATATCTTCATCCCTCTTTCAGAGCAAGATGATGGAGCTCTTCTCTTCACGTTTAGATCAGCTCCACAACCACCAGGCATCCAGTAAGTTCTGTTTATTGATCTAAAGAAATCATAATTTTAGTTATATTGCTACTTATTTCTTCCTTTTTTTTTTACCGTTATCCTACATCATGATACTTTTTTTGATAATATTGATATTTTCTTTTTTTTTTCAGTTTTATACAATTTCATTGTATGGAATGGAATGAAAATAAAGTTGCTTATTTAATTGTTTCAACTTTATACTTGTGCATTTTAGCGCTCCAGGAGCTGCAGATGGCCAGGATGGAGATGGGATGTGTGCAGGAAATGCTGCAGACCTCAAAGGATGCCAAAGAGCCTGAAGCGAAAGAAATGGTCAAAACTGCCTCCTGACTGTCTTTCAGCTATTATTATTATTATTATTATTATTATTATTATTAAAAGGAATACAATGCTCAGTTTTTCAGATGAAGTTTGTAATTTGCATTTAATGGCATAATTTGAATTTCCTGACGATCATGGGAAGAAGAAATTATATTCTCTCATTCTTTTTCCCCCTTTTATTTTCAATGATATTAGGATGAGGCCACTTTGAAAGTACAGAAAAGAAAGTAATAATAATTTAAGTAAATCATTAGAATGTTCTTAATGTCCTCAGACTGGATGCTAGTTAACCGCATTTTGTATATCCGCTAAATCTGTGCTAAAATAATCTCAAACCTGTTAACAAACAGTGAAACTTGGCATCACAATTATCTGTGCATCTACTGTACTATTTACAGGAAAGTGTTGACTCAGGTGCACCTTTAGATGGAGCCAAAGCACGCCTGGAGGTGCTGAGGGAGAGTCTGTATAAACGAGAGCGGGAGATCTCGACGCTGATCGATGGAGGAGTGCAGAATGGTGTGGCTCCATCAGCATACGCTCGTCTGCTTGCTGCAGTAGTACGCCAGGTGGGCACCTTCATTTGTTCGGTGACCCCAAGTTCACAAACAGTGGATTTAAGTAAATAACGTAGTATGACATTTTCCGACGTTTTTTTATAGCTCCTACCATACACATTATTAACACAGATTAGCATTTTTTATGGTCAGCATTGATTTTCATGATTTTAATTAAGATAATAACAACAATAAGCAAGCAGACTAGCATAATGCCATACGGCACTAACTAATCTAGGTAGTTACAACTGGCATTATCGTTAGTGAATTACTAATTATTAATATTTACAAGTAAACTTAAGTAAAGTGATAAACATTTAATAGGTAAATAGGATCACTCTACCAACTACAAAGGATCGTGTCGTCGATTCTAAATAATTTCAAGCAACAAGTTATCTGCCAATTGTTAGGCAGCTAGTTAATGTTAATATAACCATTTCAAATACTGAAATCACTGTTTGGGAATTTGTTATGCCCTACACTCTTAGGAAACAGGGCAAATCTAGAACCTTGAAACATGTCGGTTCATGGTGGCGTCATTTTGATGATTTTGGAAAGTGGTACCTAACTATTATTAATGCGCAATTTAAACCTTTTCCTCAGGCTCATCTTGTCTATGAAGAGGTGACTGAGGCGAAGCAGCAGTTTGACCAGATGGCAGAGGACAACCGCAACGCTGTTGCGGAGGCTAGAGACAGCCTGACCTCCTTCCAGGACGACCCAACAGATAGGGAAAGCATAGACCCGAGACCTCTGGGGTAAAAACATACATAAATCCAAAGAATGAATGTCATATATCTCACAGAACAAGATATAGCCTTGCTTTATGAAATAAGCTTGAATAGAATGTGTCGTGTGCCATAATAGGAAGGACGAATCAGAAATCAGTCTGGGTGATCAGGTGACTCAAGCTGAGGTTAAACTGCAGAAGCATGATGTCTTACAGGTAGCCCTGGAGTGCATCAAAGCAGGGGTTACACCCACCATTACTGGTAAACAAACCAACAACAACAACAAAAACATCAAATTAACCAATCGTACTTTCACAGAAACGTTTAGTGAATACAACGGTCAGTGAAGAATTTATAGACTATAATGTAATGGTCCGGGACAGAGTGAGGATGATTTGGCAGCGTTGGATGAGAGCGTGAAAGTACGCATGCACAAAAACACTACACACAAAAACAAAAAAGTGTTCTTAACTCCAGGCTTGGGGATCCACTGACATGCACAAGTTTAATGTTTCCTCTACTTCTGACACACCTGATCTAACTGATCAGCTAATTTCAGTATTAAGTCATTAATAAGGAGAAGACAGCTGTAGATGTTCTGCTTATGCTCTACCAGACTCAAAAATGTCTGTCTTTGCCTAGTTTATTATCGGTTATATAATGAGATTGAGGTTGCTTTATAATAAATCTATGCAATTAAATGTATTTTCTAATTGTCTCAGAAATTTGATCATGTAAATTTTGAAGTAACCTTAATGTGTAGACCTTGTTGGCACTATTGTTCTTGTTCTAAAATGTCAGTCAATCATTTTTTGTGGTATCAAGGTAATATGTAAATTGTGTAGTTTGAGGCAAACTTGATAGAGCTTGTGGTCCATTTACACATTTCCTTGTGAACATTAATCCAGTTTGATTCCCCAGAACTTTGAGAAAAGAAAGTTTTTGTCACTGCGAGATTTGAGTCTTCGACCCTTCTCGAACCCGGTCGTCGACGATGAGGACGTTCGACTCCAGAGAATGTCCAGTTAACATAAAATTCAGCATAAATGGTCTTACACCAAAAAATTTCAAAAGAACAGCGTTTTCCCAACACAATTATCCCTTACAATATTTAGTTTCGTCCACATTATTATTTTTTTTGTGAAAACTAAATTTTTCTTCTGAATGTGCTTTCATGAAGGAGTAGTTAGTTAGCTTATGTGATGTGTAAGATGTGTTACAAAACAACACCTGTAGTGTAATGTAGTCAAAGTCAATGATTAATCTGTCCACAGGCCACCCGGCCATCATGTTTAACTCAAAGTAAATGATGATGCACAGGCACTTTAATATAACATAGCAAACTTTAGTTAAGAGAAGAATGACCAAGTCTGATTCATTTCCTTCTGCTAATTTTGCTGTTGTGTTTTTCTCCAGCTGAAACAAGTCAAAGAAGAGAACAAGAAAATGACTGAGCACTACACAGCAGAGCGGACCCTAAGAAAGAAGTACTACAACATGGTGGAGGACATGAAAGGCATAGTTTTTGATGCACAAAATACACACTGTGAATATAAAGGCTGGATTATAATTCTGCATTGAAGCAAATTCACTCAGATAGAAGGTCATACCCATCCGTACCGTGTGACTGCTAGTGTCCGTCAAAAGATTTTAGGATTCTCTGGGAGTACTCATCTATGTCACGTGTACATTAACAAGCTTTCAGGCCAACACTGAGCAGTTGAAACGGGAAGGTCTCACCCATATAGGTCGCAACCAAATAGTATTTCCAAACAAAAAGAAAATCCCAAAATGTTCCCTGTCTGACATTAATAGTCTAACAGGGTTTCAGTGATTTCAAAGTAAGTGGTATTTATATGCTTTGTCTTTTCTATTAATTTCAGTGACCACACAAGGTTTTAATTTAGTTCTTCATTTTCTGCCACCTAACTGAAGTGAAGTGACTTTTGTGGCCAAGTGTGGTGACCCATACTAGGAATTTGTGCTCTGCATTTAACCCATCCAAGTNGGAGCAGTGGGCAGCCATTTCAGCTGCGGCGCCCAGGGAGCAGTTGGGGGATCGGTGCCTTGCTCAAGGGTCTCACCTCAGTCGTGGTATTGAAGGAGGAAGAGATCGCCTAACCCTAACCCTAACCCCACCTACAATCCCTGCCGGCCCCAAGACTCGAACCCACGACCTTCGGGTTCACCTTCGGGTTACAAGACCGACTCTCAGACCATTAGGCCACGACTGTTCAGGCTATGTGCATGTATGAAGAAATAACAGGCTCCTACGCAGTGCTCAACAGTTACACCTGCATGTATTCCCAAATATGCAAAAATATAAACCAGCCCTAAGTCATGAATAAAGCAGTTATTTGACAACAGTAATAGTTTATTCTAAACAGGTAAGATCCGGGTGTTCTGCCGTATAAGGCCTCAGACACGTGCAGAGCTGGTGAGGGGCAGCAGCACCATTGTGTCATGTTTAGATGATTACTCAGTGATCCTGGAAACTCCACGAGGGCCTCGAGAGTTTCAGTTTGACAGGATCTTCACCACAGAGCATACACAGGATGATGTGTTTCAGGAGTCCAGCAGGTAGGCGAGTAAACACATAAACATACCACAAATTGTTTATCACACTCATAACCAATTGCCGTCCTGTTTCAGGAATATAGGAAAGTGATGATTTAAAAGCATATTCTGAATTGTATACCCTCTCTAAAGGCTAATTCAATCAGCAGTTGATGGCTTCAATGTGTGCATCTTTGCATACGGACAGACTGGCTCAGGAAAAACTTTTACTATGTTGGGGGATAGAGAGCAGAAAAACCCTGGAATCATCCCTAGGACTTTCACTAGGATCTTTGAAATCATCCAAGAGAATGAGACAAAATTTGAGTTCAAGGTGATCTGCAGTCTTACTTGCAAAACNAACATCTTCAGATTCATTTTTACAAGTCTCTTTCTATTCTACACATAACTATTCTCTTAATCCTTTTCATTTCTTGTAACAAAAAGGCACTGGGGACAAACGGTACACAACCAAGAACAAAATGTAACACTATGGAACAGAAAGAAACAGAAAAGTAGAGCTCCAAAATAAAGTCACTGAAACAAGACAATGACCAGGAAGTGCAAGAGACAATTAATGATCTAAGCACTAAGAAATACTATCATGATTAATATATTGATACAGATCATACACAATGCCATGAAACACAGAAGGACAGGGAGTCCGAATGCTTTCTTAGGAGCCCTTAATTGGCTGGGAAACAGAGTTTGGGAACCTCCTGCTGTTTTAAGATTTACCTTAATGCGTTCGAATTATTATACCAATTCGATAGTCATCATCCTTATCTCTCTTCTCTTTCTATGCCTTGTCCAGGTTTCGGCTTCTATGTTGGAGTTGTATAACGATCGGCTACAGGACCTCTTTGTGAGCCCAGCTGAGGCACTTTCCAAACGCATTGAGATTAAAAAGGACAAAAAGGGGCTTGTATTTTCCCAAGGAGCAGAGGCAAAGGAAGCGACTAGTGCTGGCGAGCTCTTTGCTCTCTTTGAACTGGGCTCTGCCAACCGCCATATTGCAGCTACCAGTATGTTTTAGTCAACATCACAACAAATGTATAGGACCCTATATTTTTTCATACACGATTGATCAAATTCTTGTTGCCTCAATGGCCACTACATAGCGTGATATAATTAATGGTGGGTCAATCATAGTAAGATGCTGTAGTCTGTTTTTTGTTTTCTTCATTTTTATTGTTTTCAAAACCTGAATACAAAACAGACAAAATGAACAAACCCATTGTGTTTGTGACAAAACTTAATAGCAGCAAGTTTTTTGCTGTTATTTTGCTTTATGCTGTTTTAGTTTTTGTGCATAGCTGAGCTCTGGTACTATGATTTTAATGGAAATGGGAACACATAGCTACATGCTAACACCCCTGATGAGAGCGGTGACCCCTCACTCTCTGCTAGGCGGTGACCGTGTTGACTATATGAACTCTGCTGTGTTGTGAATTTTAAATGTGGTTGACCTTACAGAGATGAACATAGAAAGCTCTCGCTCTCACCTGATCATCAGCATCATGTTGGAAAGTCGCAACCTGGCCAATGGCAGCATAACGTTTGGCAAGCTAAATCTTGTTGACCTGGCAGGAAGCGAGAGAGCGGCGAAGACCGGTGCTAAAGATGACCAGCTGAAGGTGATGATGCTAAATAAATTAATATAATTTAAATTATATCCTGTATATTAGATGGATCTTAAGGTTAAAATAACTGATAACAGCTCAAATGAAGACTGGAGGCATTTAAACAAGAACTGAACCTGCAATGAATTAAATGAAATTAAATGAAGTAAATGAAAAAATCTACCTACCTTAGCTAAACTGCTAAATTTAACTGGTAATTCTTCTTGATTTAGGTCCTGGTAATGTAGGAGCCTATTCACCACCCATCCTCTCTAGGTAGGGTAGCACTGGAATGGCACTTTCCTCTTGTTCTGACCAAGCTGTAGAACTGTACATCAACATGCCACAGGTCGTGAAGCAGGTGGTTTTCATAGATTTAGTGCTCCTCAGGTCTCTGACCTGTTATAGGACTGGGCCCAAGTGCTTAGTAACAAAGTTACCTTTCCACTGTGCTTGGAATTTGGGGCTCAGGCTTCTTTTCTTCATGCTATACCTTACATGAACAAGATCTCACCATATAGGCTTGCTCCTCCTGTCAAGATCATGTAATTTCTTTTGCCATATTTGCGCTATCCACAAATGTGTTCTGGCAATAATTTTTTAACCAAGGTTTTCACAACCTTAGTAAGAGATACTCTCTTGAATCCGTAAGGTCAGTGGCACAGAGGGAAGGGTGGGCTGTGAAACTGGCTCTCATGGTTAGAGGGATGGCATGCGCTCTCTCCTCATTCACTAACACTCATGTATGAGATCATGTATGCAGAAGAGGGTGGATAGGTGGAACCTAATTCTTTTTTCACTTCAGTCAAATATTGACTGATAGTTCAGGAGTAAACTTTTTTTTTTTTCTAGCTGCTCACTTGTAGATGTGAATAAATCTTGAAAAAGTAAAGGCAGCTCCAGGGCACTAAAGGACTTTAAACACTGACCATAGGGGGGAGCATACATCTTTCGGCTTGTAATAAATGTGATCAAGACTTTCCTTACCTGGTTGCCAGGAAACAGAGGTGGTTTCCAGGGATTCATCTCTTGGGTGCAGGACTTCACATAGGATATACATCAGGGTGAGATAGAGATGTGTCTCAATCAGTATTCACAGGTAGATACCTTTGTGTAGACTGGTACCAACAGGAGAGAAGCTGCATACTTCAATAGGCAGTTTTTCCACCCCTTTCCACAAGGACACTTCCAGAGGTGATGGCGTCCACAAGGCCTGCAGTGTCAAGGACTTCTATTACTCCAGGCCTTAGATCTTCAACAAGCTCCAAGACATCCCATTTGATTTGTGGTGGGAACGTTGAAGGTTTCAACAGTAGCAGTCTGGATACTGTGTAAATTTTGATATCTGTGCCATAGCTGGGCAAAGTCTTAGCCTGAATGCAAACTTTAGGTTCTTTTTGTATGGTTACATTGACTTCCAACATGAAATCTAGCCCCAGAAGGAGGGGGTTACAGATGGAAGCATCATACACAGTCCTGTCCACATTTTAACTGCCCAACTGGAATGTCTCATGAAACTCCAAAGAAATGGACATTGCATGATTTGGCCTTTAACTGGCAGTTTTGTTTACTGCAATAATTGATTTTTTGTTTCTGTCTTCTGCAGGTTTAATTGGTTACAGAGACCTATTAAGAATGCAGTGCCTGCCAAATTGTCCTCTAATTGCACATCTACTCCTGAGTATGCTATGGACTGTAATTTACCAAATAGTGTGTATGTGGGTGTGTGTTTTGTGCAGGAGGCAAATTCTATTAATAAGTCTCTGAGTGCTCTGGGTGACGTGATCTCGGCTCTGGCTATGGAGCAAGCTCATGTTCCCTACCGCAACAACAAGCTGACACAGCTCATGCAGGACTCACTGGGGGGCAATGCCAAAACTCTTATGTTCCTCAATATCTCTCCTTCTGACTGCAACCTGGATGAGACCCTTACCTCACTCATGTAAGACACAAACACAGATATGCACACATTTTCAATTACCTCTCCTCAAGAGTTCTTTTGATGGTTCTAGCTTTCTAAGAGGGCTCTATTTGGAACAGTGTTGTATTTTGTAGTGTTACAACCTGGAGCTGAATTTAATTGGGAGTGTATGTCATGAATCTACAAACAAAATGGCTTTCAAAGATTTCTTGGCGGAAGAACATAGCTCTGAGTCAAGGAGGCATAAATTAGAGTATTTGGTTGGACACACTGTTGTTCTCATTATGAAGTCTTTAAAGTGGCATGCTCAGTACATGCTAAATTCTCTTAGGCTATAAACAAATAAAAAAGGAGCAAGCATTATGAATCAAGCATTAATGTGACAATGTAAAAAAAAAAAAATCATTTCACTCCCAATTCAGATATGCCTCCCGAGTTAAGGCCATCACCAACCATGCACAGAAGAATATGGAGAGCAAAGAGATCGCTCAACTCAAAGAGGTCTGTTCTACTACACTTCATGATACTTCTACTGTTCTACTATGTTTCATTAAAATTTTAAGCATCACTTAAAACTACATTACTTAAAACTGTTGTCTTTCTCTGTCTCTCACACTGTATTCCTAGGTGATTTTGAGACTAAAATCAGGACAAGCTGTGGAAGAGGAAGATGTATGAATGAAGCTCACTCAAAACCAACACTGTCACATTTTTGTAGATTTGTTGTTTGTTTATCATTAGTTGTGCTTTCACTGATGTATTAAGGCCACAAATGAAGAGACTAATTGGCCTGTGCAATCTTATTAATTGGTGTGTTTAAGGTCTTGCAGGTGATCTTTATTATGGGTGTTTTGCCTAATAAAATGTGCCTAAGTGTCAATAAGTGTGTGAATGTTTGTGTGTATGGTGCCCTGTGATGGAGTGGTATTTCCAGGTTAGGCTCTGGATTTACCATGAATTAATTAATGAATAAATGGAAATTTACTCTTTGCACATTCTCAGTCACCATGGTGACTTCCGGTTTTAAAAATTTCATAAACAGAATTATCTCAGAAATGAAATTAGCATATAATAATAAAATTAAGTAAATGGGTTTGTTGCGCAAATATAATACTTGTCCTTTGTTTGTATTGATTTATACACATAATTGCAGTTCTGAACTAACTTTCAAGCTTAGTATATCAGACAGCTGGTGCTAAATTAATCTGTTTGCCATGTATGCCATAAAACAGCAAGATGCTCTAAAATAAAACAAATGATCTAATAATGACCTTTTAAAGACTGCTAGGCCTTAACGCCCATTTTCTGTGAGAATACAGCATGACGTTGTTGAAGGTGATGTCCTTGTGTAAGATGATCTCCATCTGGGTTGTCTGGATGATCTGCCCCATGGCCTTGTTGGATGGCGTCATGCCGTTTGTGTGGATGGTTACCGTACAAGTATGTCACACAAAACTCAGGCCAGGAATGTTATAGCAAGCATGTGTTTATCTTCGATCTAATAATAACAACTAAAACGTAATAAATTAAAACTTCATATACAAATAGAGCTCATCAAGTGTCTCAAGTACCAAAACTAATTCATTATTCACCATTGATACCTAATCAAAGCTCCCATTATCTACTTCCCCGATCTTAGTCTCATCTAATCTTGTGTCATCTAAACCAGATGATGGTAACAACCTGTCAGTCATCTCCAAGCTCATTACTGGTGCACACACAAACATGCTGAAATGTCTGATTCGGTTAACAAGAACTGGTTTTATTTCATTAGTTGCCATAACAATACATTTCACTCACTTGATATGTATTGATCAGGAAACACGTTATTGAAAAAGCCGGCAAACCTATTAGTAGCCGTTTAGATTTGGTGTTGTGCATTAGATTTTAAAAAGTGCATGACTCATGGTATACAAGTATGCAATCAGAACTTAATAACTAAGGGCCACATCCAGAGTCAGCGACTAAAGTTCAAAACTTATGACAATGTTTACGCAGGGAAAGTCAAGTTACACAGCTGCTTAAGTTGATTATCTCAGCACCTCGTTCAGATTAAAATGAACCATGTGCACTACAGGCCTACATGCCAGATTTTTTGCTTGAGTAGAGTCCTCTGATACAGGGTCTGTCCGATAGCTTCTTGTCTACTGCGTTTAAACACACAAACGTGCCCTTTACCCCCAAAACACAGGGGATAGAAAATGCAGACTGAGGAAGCAGATAATGTGTTTTCCTTTGCTGCCAAATGTAAAATGACAAAGTAAAAGCAAGAAACAATTTGAAGATGAAAATGTTAAAATAAAAAAGGCTATGAGAATGATATATGAAAGAGAACATGGTAAGTATTAAAATAAAACATCCAATATAAGAGTTGCCAATATATTGGTGCATGAATAGACGTAGTAGCAATTTTCTTTCCCTATAATCACCTCAAATATGGTTTTATTTAACAAAATGGCTTCCATTCTCCATATTTGGCAGTTTATAAAATAGCACTTTATCCCGCACATTATTATTAAAATGAAATGATTTAGCATTTTATTTTTCATATTGTGATCGAACAGTTAATTGTGCAAACAATTAATGTAGCCATGAAATAATTGTGGTGATCATCATAATGTATGTGCAGGATGTGGGTTATTTTATCACACTTCTCATTCTCTATTTTGAGTTGTCGTCATGTTAAGAAAATAATGACAAAAATCAGATTAATTCATTTTGGCCTTGAATGGTATTCCATAGTTTTCAGTGAATTTCAGTGTGACATCAAACTGTCAGACAGCAGCACTGGACCTAATATTGCTCCTCACTTGAGCCAATATCAAGCAAGAAAAATTAGCTTAAGTCCAAGATGATAATTGCACATAACAGAGACAAGCTGATAAGTCTGCAGCACACAACTCCCATGCAACTAAGTTGACTTCAGTCTGTTAGTTTTGTCTGAGGTCTGAATAATGATGTGTGCAAATTTGGTATTTGGTATTACTCACACTTAACTCTGAATATGACCCTTAATCTTCATACCAAAGTATCCAAAGGCATGTTCAGATATAGGGCACACATTATTCTGGTGACCAAATAACACTTTATCTTGTAAATAAAGTAAAAAATATTCCAATAATAAACAGCCCTGCAATGGTCTTGCGTACCATCCAGGCTCCGGATTCACTGTGACCCTGACTAGGATAAAGTATGAATGGAAAAAAAAAATAATAATAATGCATGCATGGATGTATTTTTCACATATATACTTGCTTGTATGAGAAATCACAAAAAAATGGGCAATGGGTTGATGCTCTTAACCAACTCGTATTAAATTACATGGTAAATGATATTGTCCATGTGTCTGCCTCCCTTCTTAGTGTTAGGTCTTTCAGAAAAACAAAGGGTTTTGCCATCTACCCCTAAGCAATACACTAAGTGCTATCGGATTGTCCAGAATGCAAATACATTCTGAATGCAAAATACAATTTGGATTATGAGTTTTATACATTTATGTTACTTGGTATGGAGTCTATACGCTTAGAGAAATGGCTTCTAGATTTGAATTTTCTTGTACTGTATCTTGTAATTTTAGTAGGTATCTTTCACCTTGTAGTTAAAAAAATGTCTTGTGCACCTACAATCCTTTACTCTTAAAGCCCAGTAACAAGGAAAGGTCCATCGAGTACCATTTTTTCAGAGCTGTGAGCGGTTTGTTTTTACACTGTATATGGTGTTGCAATTTTAGCTATGGTTATTTTTAGTAAGTAGTCATTTTTATATTTTGGTAATTTATCATTCTTTAGCAACGGACGTGTTAGGGTTAGGGTTATTACAAAAAAATTTGAAGGAAAAGGGTACATTTAGGGGATTATGTAATGTTAATAAAGATGTTTAGAGTAAAAGACCAATACTGAATTCCTCCCAGTGTTTTACTGAATTTAAAGTGGCTTACAAGAATCAATTTATGAACTCACAAACTAACAAAACTTGCCTCTGAGCTAAAACAAACAAACAAGAAGCATATGAAAGCTGATTAACACTATGTATTGAGGTATGCACTAAAACTGAGGTATTTCTTGACTTTACAACGCCACCATTTTCACTGCGTTGAGCAGAACAGTGAAAGATAAAACAAGGCAGGGGTTTCCAACCTTATCTGTAAAGGACTGGTGTAGCTGTAGGTTTATGTCCAAATATACACTATGAAGAAAAACTAAAAAAAAAAAAAAAAAGGAACATGACTGCATGTTCCATTCATAAGGAAAGTGTAAAACTTTTTCTCTGTGAATGCTGGTGGCATCAGAGGTGTCACAGCTTCAAGAGACTTTTTGTTATTGCTTAGTAAATTGCTTTGTTTTTTCTTTAAATGGCAGTAATGGGCTTATGCAAGTGTAATACATGCCCTTTGGTCGTATTACTATATTACTAATTAAGGTTTTGAGTGACTTTAGCTTTAGAAGTGACTTTTAGTCTATTTACTCTAAGGACTAGTTTGGCTGCATCTGTTTATATAAACTTACGTGCAGATTTCTGTAAATTATCTGCAATAATGTCTATTGTTAAAGACCTATACAAATTAAGTTGAATTGATATATTTTAATCAGTTCATCTCGGCCTTCAGTTGACTATCAGGTGTGGCTTCTGCTTTCCTCCTCGCCATAACTGACCCTTTGAGGATAAGACTGAACATCTGAAATAAGTAGTTTTATTCTTCATACTGCACCAGATGTTCTAGCCTCTTCCCCCTGACTTAACTTCCCATTCATTAAAACTCCTCCAGGGCTTTACTAGCTATATTTGCCCCAGTGTTAATGTACACATAACACCTCTGTCTGATATTACTTTACAAAGTATGTGTCTTATCACACTGGTGGAGGTCCTCGTCCGCGACCCCCAGGGCCTGGTGAGCGGGTCACGGGTGCACGGGGATTCACAGCAGCCAAAGAAACGTCCTTCTGCATTTTTACTCCTTTTCCATTGGTGGCTGTTCCAACTTTATCAGTGACCTTTGGAGACTTACCAGCAGGATGGGCAGGATTCTCTGGGATTCAAAAGGGAAAAGAGATGGACAAAGGATAAGATGAATGAAGGGTCAGGTGTGTTAAGTTTCTGTGCACAGTTTCATGTAATATTAGAATACGTTCTGCTTTAAAAAAAAAAACAAAAAAAACTTTACATTATGTATGAACGTTAGGTGCAATCCAAAATGGGCAGGTTAAGAACTGTGTACTTGACAACAAGCAAAGACACATAATCATACCTACAAAGCATCATTGCAATTGTACCTTGTCAAGTTACAAGATACTTGTGTTTTAAAATAGCTAAGCTACTACTCCTTTGAAAAAGTAGCTAGCTGCACTACAAGCTAGAAAAACCTTATATTTTCATTTTATTGTTCAGCTGCTTAAAAAGTTAAATAATTAACCTTAACAGGCATGCAATAACCTACTGTGACAGCAGGCCTGCAGCTGCCGCCCTTCAAACACCATACGCTCCTCGCACAACTGTTGTCTGGGTGCTGAAAGGACAGTGCCACTTCAGCACCCCCATTGTTATAGATAGAGCAGGAGCACATGGCTGAGCTGACTCCTCACCCTCCTGGAGAAACCAGGGGAGTACAAAAGGGCATGGTTGTTGAACATGTTTGCTCTGGAAGGCAATGTGGATCTGTTTCTCTCCCTCTCATTCAGAGACTGCTGACAGCTACGAAAGCCACGCTTCCTACCGGTGCCGAACCTCACCAAGCCCAGAGTTAGGACTACCATGATGCTGCACCTCTCACACAGCACTCTGCATTCATCTCACGTCCACTCCACTAAAGATTTAATAAAAAGAGCACTTGCTTTACCCTACCCCTGTCTCCTGTGTGTCTGTGTTCAGCCCATCGCAGCCTCAAGTTGCTACAGTGGTGGAGAATGCGGGCATGCACACAGACCCAACCCTCATGCCACCCATGGATCTGATGCTCAAGCACCTCCTGGAAACTAGCCTCCAGCAGCAAGCGGTGACCCAGAAGCTAGCACTGGGGCTCCACACAGCCACTGACGAGCTGTTGTCCTTCCACAAGTTCAACACTGCTTCTCCTCTGCCTGACCCATGCTAAGATGCCCAGTGACTCCTCACCAAGATGATGACCAAAGACAGAAGCCTTCCTGCACACCTTTGAGTGAGTCTCCACACATGATGGCTGGCCAGAAGAAGACTGGGCCCACATCATTGCCACATTCCTCACTGGGGAGGCTTCAACTGGCAATAAAGACGGTGAGGCCGCCACAAGCTGCCCCCCTTATGCCTCACCACCAGATGAGGCCACACCTACCGAGCCAGGTCCAGCAGCCCCACACTGAACCTACAAACTAGCTGGATGGGCCCTCCCCACGGATTCTGCTCCCTATCATTGGTGTTCCCTTCAAGAGAGTAGGTATGGACCTCGTAGGGCCGCTTCTGAAGTCCACCCGGAGTCATGAATACAGCCTGGTCATCTTCCACTACTCCACCAAATACCCCTAGGCAGTTCCCCTTAGGAAAGCCAATACTCCATAATCCATACTCTAAATTAAAATTCGTCTCATGGACTATAATTGAATTGAGAAATTCATTATTCCCCTATTACTCCACTAGGGGGAAAACAGAGCAATACACGTCATTGTTCAGTGGAACAGTTCAGTGGGGGTGAATACTTATACAAGCCACTGTGTATATACAGCAAAGCCATAATTGGGATATTTTATTTTTGGATAAAGAATTGCAGTTCATTCTTTCATTGCATTCATGTTTTGAAGATGACATACTCTGTGTCTATGTTCAATACATTTGTGCATTGAGAGTGTACCTTTCAGGTAAATGTTGATAATGCAACTGCAGATATGTTATTGGACTACTAAAATTATTTTTCTGCTTCGGCCCACTTGACATTGGATGGAGAGTGTTTAAGATGGGTTGTCACCCTTGAGCTATGCATATATGACAAAATTGCTCTAAGCTTTGATATATAGTGAAGTGAAAACAGACCTAAACAACATTAACACCAGCCAGTGGAAGAATTAAATTAAATAAACAAATATGAGGTTACTAACCTGCTTCCTCTTTAGCAGGTGGAGGTGGTATCAAGGATTTGTTGGGCAGAAGATCCTCCAAGTCTTTCATCACTTGATTAGTGCTGTCTTTATTGTTCCTCCGGTTCTTCTCCTCATCTCTTTGCTAGAGCCAAATCAGATACAAATTTGACTTTCAGACTTGAATCACTGTAGGATAATATAGTTTTGGTTTCAATGACTATTAATTGAGATGTGTTAAGTAGAAGCAGAATCCTGTGTTGGAAAGCACTAGAATGTAACATATGATGGTGTTATAACTGGCACACACCATTTGTATCTTCCTCTTCAGATCCATGTTGGCTTTCTGGTAGGCCTTTGAGACTGTATTCAGGTAGTAGATAGCTAACCTGTAGAACAACAGACCATAACACGTAATAACACTCAGAGTACANAGGTTGTCTGTGTATATTCAGGAATGCAGTTATCTATAAAGTAAGAGCTAGAAGAGTTAAAGTTATGGAATTTAATTCATAGCTAATATGCATTGTTTCCTTTAAACATTTTGACAATAGTAATAGCCCCCCAGTGAGCACTCACACCATGAGAAGTACGACAGATATGATGAGTCCTGGGTTGGACGCGTAGCTGAAGATGTTGGCCATAAATGCTGGAAGGTTCTGGATCGTCTCAATTACCACATCATACATCTTCTCTCTCCCACTGTTCGGGGGGAACAAACACAACCATCAGTAAACCATAAAGCTACTGGTATTTTTGTTTGTTTGTTTTTTTCATCTACACCCATGGTTCTGAAAGTAGAGTCCGGGGACACCCAGGGAACCATGAATCATAGCCAGGAGATCCATGATTTTATTTTGTTAGAGATATTATATTTAATATTGAGTTCTTATAGTTATTGGCCTATCTTCCTATTGAATTTAATCTAAACTCTATTAACTATAACAATTAGATTTATAAATAATGGTCAATTTAATGAGAAGCTCATTCATGTCATATTTCCCCGATAGCAGAGAATTCTGCACCAAATATGGTTAATTCTAGGAATATAAGGACCTGTTATGTACTTCAAGTTTCAAATAAGCAGCCACATTAATGTATGTTGGGTCAGTTTTATTTTGGGCAAAAAAAATGTCCTGAATGTAACCAATGCTTCTGTGGCATTTTAAGTTTTGGCCAAAAATGGTCCATATTGTCAGGTAAATGGCAATCTTTAAAAATGTATACACACTAAAAATGCTTCCTATACTTTGGGTGTACATAATTACTCGCTCAAGAGGATCAAGGTGATCTGATAGTGTGTGTAGGTGTGTGTGTGTAGGTGTGTGTGACCTGAAGGGTCCACAGTCGAATGAAGGAGACATGGTCATAATGGTGTAGACCACGGGCATGAGGCTGAGGAAGAGCACGACCAGCAGGATGCCCATGTAGAAGTTGTTCGAACGTGAAGCTTTGAACACTCTCTCATGAGGGACGTTACTGCTCATTACAGCCCAGCACTGGAAATACATGGAGGTCACGAGGCGCAGAATGTTTATACCCACCAGCCCTGGGGCATAAAATGCACCCATCCTAAAGGAAATGCATGAACACACATATCTAATTGCCTCAGCACACAATGATTTTTTTTTTGTCATTTTAGAGCAAATATTGTATTCTTACCAGATCATTCCCTGGTTGAAAATGAGCCCAAGTACATTTCCACTGATATCGAACTCAGCATACGAAGGCTGCAAAACATGAATATACAAACACACAGTCTAATGAAGAGCACAGTACATTAATGTAAAAGTTGCTTTGTATATTGCTCTCTCTCTCTCTCTCTCTCTCTCTCTCTCTGTAATTAAGTGCCCTGAGTAGAGTCAGGTGTCTCTGTGTTTGTCTTGTTGTTAAGTATCATGTCACATGCTAGCTGTTGCTTTCAGGGTGTCATGTTAGCAATGAATAAATGAGTTTTTAAGTGTATTTTTGTGATTACTCACGTAAACAGGACACAATCCAATCTAACTTTCTATACTGTTCATGCAAATAAAAAATTACTAAAATAAGCATGTAACAATCAAGGTAAGTGATAAAAAAAGTAAGCAAACCTCTATTATATTGACCACATGAAAATCAGGTAATTAGAGATAGGCATTCATACAGTATATCAAGTGTTTCTGCCTGCTCCCATCTCCAACTACTTCTTTTGCCCTGCAAAAGGGAGGAGGTCTCAGCCTCACAAGGGCAAGAGCTACAGGAGTTAAAGAGCCAGTACCAGGATTTGTGACCAACACCCATGGTTGAAGTGGCTGTGCTGCATATCTAAGATCCTTAGAGACATATCTAAGATCTGGGAAGAGGCAGTGAGGAGAATGCCTATGCTTCAGATCCATAGTAATGGTACAAAATCAGGATGGCACACTTCAGTTCTGTAATGATTCCCACAGTCTAAACAAGGTGTTACTTTGACACTGAACCCATACTCTGGCTAGCCAAACTGATCAGGTGCAGACGGAGGTCACAGTTTGTCTCCCTGTTAGACTTGACACATGATCCTAATTTGGTACTCTTTGCACCAGAGGTGGCCTATAGCTATACCTATCACGTCTTGTGTTTAAGGTTCCACTTGACTCCTGCAACCTTGCACTTTACCTAGAAAAGAGACTCGGTACTTAGAATTTCTGACCAGCTCATTGCTCCTCTGACTACAGAAGCAGGAGTTAGAAGCTCTGAAGAACTTTCCATGCCCCAATAAAAATGGGAATATGCCTTTCTTAGTGTCCTGATTTTTCCTCATTTGTCCTCCGTGGCCTAACCCCTTTCAGACCTCTATGACATCCAGAGGGAATTCAGTGGAGCTAAGCAGCTGAAAACAAACTCCTGTCATTTTAACAAAAAAAATGAGAGTGCTTTCTTAAATGGTTCACAGACTATGCCTCACAGAACGAATACCTTCCCTGATGAATCCACATCTGCCTCTCATCCCAAGACAAACAGAACCACCTTAGCTTGCCATTTCATGGCATAATCAAAAAAGGAAGAACCACTGCTTCAATGCTACAGTGGCCCCAAAAAGTATTTGGACACTTAAGCCACACTTACAAATGTATGAATTTCAGTGCATTAGAAAATAACATGTCAAACCAAGTGGTGTTTATTTTTAAAGAAAGACACCACAAGCACACTTTTCAAGCAAAACATTTCCCCAAAAAATAGATTATTATTTTTAAAAATAGATAAATAATAGATTAGGGCTCTGGGAAGTATTCGTTCAAAAGGCAGCTGGTATGATTTGAATCAGTCTCTTGCTGAAAGTTTTTTTTGCTTTCTGTCGTTTGAATAATTTCATCACTGATTTCTGCAAGTTTGCATCCAGATCGCTCCTGTACACTTCCAAGTTCATGATGCATCAGTGAACACAAGCTCACCAACACCACAGTAGGAAAAAACAGCCCCAGCCACCTTTGTGCTTTATAGTNAGTTTGGTAGGAATTTACCATCAGATCCATCCAAGTTCAATTTGGATTCATCTGTACCCATGATTGTTGATCCTGTTTTGAATAGTGTGTACACTAAGCTGTAACTAGTCATTCTCATTGAAGACTGAAGCAATCATTGCTGCTGTTTCTTTCCCATTTTTTTTCTTGATTCATTCATCTTCATTAACTATTTTTTTAAATATATCCAACTGTGGAGGAATGAAGACCTTTTCCAATTACTTTAAACCAGCTGGTCCCAAGGTGGTATATATATATATATAAGGAATCATACATAAGCTTTTCTTCATTTTATACTGTTTAAGAATAATAATGAACACATTACATAGTGAATAATCAAGTGTTAAACAAATAGCATGATTTTCTATTTTAAACTTGTACACAATAGTCAGTAATGTATGAAGCTTTGAACATCTTGGCATCTTCTCAACCAGCTTCATGAGGGAGATTCACCCAGGAAAGATCCAAGTTCCTAAATAGATCCAGCTCATCACTGCTTCTCCAGCCATCCTTTTTCTGTACTTATCCTACACAGGGTCACAGGGAGCCTGGAGCCTATCCCAGGGGACTTGGAGCACAAGGTGGTGGGCACCCTGGACAGGGTCCAACCCATCGCAGGGCACAACCGCACACACACACTCACACACCCATTCACTCACTACAGACAATTTAGAGATGCCAATATGCCTACAATACATGTCTTTGGACTGGGGAACAAACTGGATTTTTACTATAAATTTTAATAGATAGTTTTTATTTTTCTGGATAGCAACATTAAATAGCTCTCTACATGGTTGGAAAGAGAAGTTAAATACGTATTTCACTTAATTTTTATCTCTTAATTTTACTTTCAGGTTAAAATTTTCTTAGGCTGTTGAATGACATTGCATGAGTGCAGTTTGCAGAAACAGTGGAATCTAGTCCATTATAACAATAGTTAATGTATGAATTATTCATTGAATACAAGACTTTACTTCTTGTACACAAAGCACCCAACTAAAACTTTTAAAACATTAAATTCTTAAAATCATGAATAATAACTCACAAAACCAGCCTCAAGGTCCCAGCACCAGCAGTAGTTGAGGAATCGCACAATTAAAGCTCTCATGAAGTCTCCAACCAGGATGGTCAGATACGTCACCTGAATATCTGACACCGTTAGCTTCACAAACTCCTATAGCAAGTAACAGAAATAAATCATTTAAAATCTAGATCTGCTTATTTTAAAACAATAATAATAATATGAATAAATATGCTGGCCTTAATGGATCACATTTGTTCAATAGTAAGAAAATGGGTTGGTACATACAATTCCAACTTCAGTCTCCCAGCATGGACCCCTGATAACATCAGCAGGCGCGATGTCTGGTGGGGGAATATTCTCTGTCACATTGTGATACAGTGTGTAGTTAGCATAATACTGGTTTAGAGCCCAGATGGTGTCATTCTTTATATGTTTCTCCTTCTCCAGCTTTTGATGAAGCACCAAAAAGACAGTGGGAATTTTAATGTTCAAAATTGTTTTTAAACATACACTTAGTATGACTTAGAACATTATGGCATATTTGACTCTCGTATCTGTTGTACCTTCTCATTGACATCATCAATAAGGGCAAACAGGAAGGTGTAGAGGTTTCCCAGGAAAAGGGCAAAGATGCGGCCCAGCTGCCACTTCAGGGCGATCCTAGGATGATAATCCTCCAGTTCAGCAATGGTCTCAAACAAAGGTGGACACACCAAACCCAGTAGAGACATTACAATCTCCACCTGTAGAACACATCATTATTAGAAAATAATTCTCGCTAAATATATAAAGAAAAAAAATGAATATTACACTAAGTAGAGTATATGAAACGGAGTGAAAAACTGCTGCCTAATTCACATCAGCCATTGTTTCAAAGATCAAATAAAAAACAGTTAAAGAACAGATGAAGGCAGTGAGAGTGTAAAACAAAATACAAGTGTAGTTAACATTATCCCTAGTCTAAAAGGCAACTATAAGTACAAAACCAAACAAAATAAACATAATTTTAAAGTTACCTCATTTTTCTGATACCAGGATAACTCACTGCGATCCAGTTTATCAAAGTCTTGTGATCTTTTCACCACAAAGTAGATAAGATATCCACTCCCTCCCAGGCTGCACAGGATCAGTATGTTAGCAAGGACACGCAGAAATCTCCTCAAATGAATGTTTTCGTCCTTCAGATTCTCCTGCTCATCCACTATAGATTCCTACAGGAGTATAGTTAAAGTCAGACAGGTCATCCAAGGCTCTGAAATACACTAGTTTGTGGACCCCTGACCATGACAGCCATATGTGCTTGTTGAACATCCCATTCCAACTTTAGTCTCCCTTTGTTGTTATAATAATCTCCACTTTTCTGGGAAAACTTTCCACTAGATTTTGGAGTATGGCTGTGGGGATTTGTGTTCATTCAGCCACAAGAGCATTAGTGAAGTTAGGCACTGATGTTGGGATGTTGAGGAGGTCTGGGGTGCAGTTGGGGTTCCAGTTCACCCTTAAAGGTGTTCAGTGGGGTTGAGGTCAAGGCTCTCACGTCCGCTGACCTCAAGAAGGTGAGGTTTGAACCGTTTGGTACATAAATACCTCGAGCGAAACACGTGTCCCCGTTTGTCATGCTTAAACAGCTTTGGGGCTCTTAGTTCCAGTGAAGTGAAATTGTAATGCTACAGCGTACAAAGACATTCTATACAATTGTGTGCTTCCAACTTTGGGGCAACAGTTTGAGGGAAAAACCACATATAGATATGATGGTCAAGTGTCCACAAACCTTTGGCCATTTAGTGTACTGTGCTAAAAGTCAATGCAACTTCCACATGAGTTTTTCGAGGTGGAACAAAGGCTTCAAATAACAATAATGTACTTTAAAATCATTCACAATATTTATGTTCTGTGTCACTTAGTTAAGTCTGGGCCTGAAATTGAGAAGCTTCAACCACTGATCATAATCTTTAAACTGACTTCATGAAAAACATCAAGATTATATTTAAAATTTAGGCTCAGGAGTTACACCACTGTATTAAACCAGCAGGTTCCCTGTTCTTACACACTTCATTCAACTAATCAGGCAAATAAAGACTCAATTAAAGGGTGTTAAAGCAGACAAAAGACTTGTAGAGTCGGACTTGTAACCCGAAGGTGAACCCGAAGGTCGTGGGTTCGAGTCTCGGGTCCGGCAGGGATTGTAGGTGGNCTTGGATGGGTTAAATGCAGAGCACAAATTCCGAGTATGGGTCACCACACTTGGCCACAAAGTCACTTCACTTAAAAAAACAGTTCACACAAGGCACTCCCAGAGTTTATTATTTGAGGCATGTTTAAATAGTTGTTTGTATACATTTATGAAGTTTTGTCTGACCTTGAAGCTAGTTGTGATGGAAGCATACTTGTTGTCGGCTGTCTCTGGGTTTCCGATGAGGTAATCCCAACTAGTGAACAGTTTCCAGCAAAAGACAAAGTCACCCTCCTCTGCCCCGTCACCTCCTTCGTTGGCATTTCTTGCCATCCTGAAAGAATGACATAGTGGCCAGTGACTATCAGCAAGTTTCTACAAGCCATTGAGCATGAATTAGAATTGTTGCATTGCTATAAAAATGATCCCTTCTTCCTCTTCAACACAGGAAGGTGAATACTACATGGAAAAGAAAAACTTACGTCCTTATCACCACCATCAGGCTGTAGCCAAACATTCCTATTCCAACTAGGAAATAGGACAAGGGTAGACGGAACTTAAGTAGACCAATAGTACTCTGGTTATTATAGTAACCATAAAAGAGAACGGAGTACTTGCAGTAACCCTTTGAAAAAGAAAATGAAAAACATGAAATCAGTGAATTTTCAACCAATGTTTAGTAGTATTTCATTTTATTTTTCTTAATAATCTATTCCTTACTCCAAATTCAAAAAGGACTGAGAAGTCCATAGCGGTGGGCTGCTCCTCTCTAGGGACTGTTTTCCTGGCAATGGAGCCATACGGTAAACCCATCAGAACCTCCAGAAAGAGAGCGAGATGTGACTTTACAGATTACTTCAATCACCAAATCTGTCTGAAAGAGTAGGAATAGATTCAACAGAATAGTAATATCTGTTCAAATTGTTCATCATGAATGCCTGAGTTTTTGATGGTTTTCAGTGTGTATATACCATTTGTCATGTCTGTGTTGCCAATTAACCGTTTAAACTCTCAGGACCCAGCAGGTTCAGTCCTACATCCCACCCTCTTGTAATTAAATACATTTTCTATTGGCTGTACCGTTCTTACTAAATAATTCATATACTCCTGGTCAAAGAACAGGCCAAGCCCAAAAGGGCAAATATTAAGCTTTTAATGGTCTTAACAATAAACCATTGGTCAGACAATTAGCAACAATTAAACCACTGTACTCCTGAGACCTCTTGTCTCCACCATTTGCTCATTTACTTCTTGCATGCAAAGGTCAAACTCATGATAAAAAAATCATGATAATGATTAAAATGTTTGATGTAAAATTCAAACTAACACATGTCTCGGTGTATGAAAATTTCCAAAAATATATTCTGAGATGTATTTTTTCCTTAAAAGATTAGTCATTGTTTGGTTATCTGCCACACCTGATGCAGCCCATCAAGAGCTGCAAGGCTTAAACATTTAAAGAAAACCCATCCCATACTAAGTTCCTTTATCTATTTGTTTAATTCTTGCTAATTTCTTGACCGGTGATTTGTTGTTAAGACCATTAAAAGCTTAATATTTTGCCATTTTGGGATTGGCCCATTTTGTCCCCCAGGAGTGTAGTAGTACTCAATAATATATGGATTAGGATGAACCACTGAAAAAAAAATTGTGTGAGGTTAAGTACACAAATTTGCCAAAAATGTTACATACTGTATATTACTAAATTAGTGAAGAAAATCTTTCTGATTCAATATTAGTAGCAATGCATTTGGTTTAATCAAACCCCACTCCATTATTCTATTCTGATATCATTTTAAAGCTAGTCTAAAAAAACAGTATATGAATGATTTTGTTTCAAAATATAATGAATTGCAAGTTCACCTCCGGAATGACAACAAGACCAAACATGAGACCAAAGAGAACGAGGTTGAGGCCATACATCCACCTGAGGAAGATGAAGTAGGAGGCTACAGATGACCCAAAGTGACCTTAGAAAAAGCAGACCAAGTCAGGAAATCTGAAACAAGCCAGGAAATTGGATACAGTGGATATAAAAAGTCCACACACCCCTGATAAAATGACCGGTTTTTGTGATGTAAAAAAATTAAACCAAAAACAAACATTTTAAGGAAAAATAGGAAAAATTAAAAAAAACTTGCAATATCCTGGTTCCATAACTGTGCACACCCCTAAACTAATATTTTGTTGAAGCAACTTTTGATTTTATTACACCACTCAGACTTTTTGAGTAAGAGTCTATCAGCGTGGCGCATCTGACTTGGCAATATTTTCTCACTCTTTCTTGCAAAAACATTCTGTGCACAGACCACCTCAAGCCCAAGGTTTTGCACTAAGTACATCCGTTGACAATAAAGGTGGAACTATTTTCAGGGTCAAGACCGACTTCTTTTCGTCGGGATTTCGTGCTACGACGGTGGTCCATGCTTTAGGGCTGTACTTTTAGGGATGTACTTTTTTTTTTTTTCAACAAACATACCTTTTGTAATTATGGAATCATTATACCGTTTGGAATTGGGCTCATCAGACCATAACACATTTTGCCACACAGTTTGGGGTGATTTAGTTGGGCTTGGATGTTTTTTTTGTGAGAATGGGCTTTCGTCTAGCCGCCCTACCCCCACAGCCTTGGTGATGTCACTGTGGTACTCCATTTTCTCCACCTGTTGATGATAGCCTTCACAGGGTGTTCCATGGTACATCTAATGTTTGGTAAATTCTTTGTACCTCTCTCCTGGCTTCAGCAGTCAGGTTAAACCAAGAAGATCCTACAGAAACAACTGGTCTTTATTTGGGGTTAATCAGAATAATTCCACTGATGACGGCCATATGATAATTACTTTTGAACATGAGATTGAATGTGATTGGTTCATTCTGAACACAGCCACATGCCCAACTATAAAAGGGTGTGCACACTTATGCAACAAGGCTATTGTAAGTTCTTTTTATTTTTCCTATTTCTCCCTAAATGTTTTTGATTGTTTTTCACTTAATTTTTATATGTTGTAATTTCACATCGAGGGTGGAAAAAGTTCTGACATTTATCTTGGTTTTATTTTTTACATCACAAAAACTGGCCATTTTAACAGGAGTGTGTAAACTTTTTATATCCACTGTATGTTTCAAGTGGGTATAAATGTCAAGACTTAGCCAAAACCAACTTTCTACTTCTTTGATTTTCCTCTCCCAAGGAATGCATGCTGTCTTAAAGTTGTCAAAGTCACGATTGAACTTGATCAATTTCTGGAAATATAAAAAAGAAAAAAAATATCACAATGCATTTGGTTTCTTACAGACTACAATGCTCCATTAAAGAAGATTGCATACCTTGGTCATCATGACTTTGAAGGCATAGAGCTTCCTCCCTTTTCCTTTGCCCAAAGCACCTTCAAACTTTTCTACGAATTCTTGTGCCTCCCTAGACAAACAAGTCAGACAAACAAGATATTCTTCCTACAACAAAGGGAAGCTTGTACTAAAATATAGACCTTCACAAAAAAAAGGCCCTCAGAAATCCCCAAATTTTCCATTTTTGGATTTTTAGGTTCTGCATTAAAAACACATGTCACAGATTCAACAAATTTGGTTGACTGGGAGGTGTATCTTAAATCAGCATGCAGAGTTTGCACACTTGAATCTTTATCATTAATTGAAAGCTTTTAAAATTGATACACACAGGTGGGGCAAGGTTTCCTCTGTAGTTCCTTCTAAACCTTCATTAGAAAATAACAGATCTTTCATAAGGCATCATTACATGCAGTTAGTGGTCCAAGTCATCATCTCTGTGGAGTAAACACACACATTGACTCCTGTTCATGAATATCACATTCCACCGGCTACTAGTTTCCAATGTAACCCAAGACACTGACCAATTAATTACCTCCTGGATTGATGATATGTGAGGATCATGACAAGACACATTAAATACACAACAAAAGAAAGACGATATGTTTAGTAATAAAGTGTGAGACTCAAAAACTGTGGCACTTATACGCCTTTACTAACAATGATAAAAATTAAGCTAATAGCATAGTGCACATTTTGGTTTGCTATTATTGTATGATTTTTCAAAAGCTTTCAAATTTTAAAACCTCTATGCTATACACCAGAGGAGGCAAGCTAGTAGAATACAGCAAATATGATCAATGTCAGAGAAAAGAGCAGAGTATATTAACCAGCATTCATGAAAATGTAACTACCAACTCCGTCCAGAAACTGGCCAACCAGCTATCCAACAATTTCTGACAGGTATACTATGACTAAGTCCAGACAGACAGTAATAATCTTGTCAGCCAACCCCTAAGAGTTAACTTCTGCCAGGTTCTGAAATAGTCATCTGAAAAGGATTAGTAAAACGCTAAAAAGATGCCCCGTCATTTGGCCAGGCTGGTAGATCACCAGCTTAGGGAAGGTCCATGGTCTAGTTAATTTTCTGAGGAAACGATGCCACGGTGGGAAAAACAGATCCCTAGATAAAGTCTGGTACTCAGCGAAATACAAACCCCTGAAGCCCAGCTGCCAGCACAGGCTATCAATGTTCTCTTGGACAGTGTTTGATTCTACTACCTCTGAACTTGTCTAAACTATCATCATCTATTCTGCTTCAAGATTGCCTCGGGCAGTCCGAGGTAAAGGTTCACCACAAGGCCATAGTATAAAGGATTCAAGAGCACTTTACCAAACTTATTCAGATAGCTTTGGTTTCTACTGCTCAAATTTAGAATTTGGTGAAAATCACAACACAGTCGCAGTGATGCAATGTGGCATCAATTCTGTTAAATTCATGGAAGATTTTTGCAGTTGAAGGCATAGCAGGGTGTAAGTTTTAATATTCAAGCTACAACCAAAGGTTGTTTTGAATCTGTAGACACACAATTCTATTATACCCCCAAAATCATCTACAAGCTTCAAAACAACTTTTGGTTGTGGCATGAACCTTACACTTACCCTGCTTTGCCTTCAACTGCAAAAATCTTTCATGAATTTAACAGAATTGATGCCACATTGCATCACTGTATTGTTTTTTTGTTTTTTTTTGTACAGATGCAACCAAAATCTGTGGCTGTATTGTTTTTTTAAATGCAACCAAAATCTGGACCATCCAAGAACTGCTAAGATAGATGGCCCAGACAGCCATTTAATGGTTAATACATTACTTCAAAATCCCGAGTCTTTTTTTCATCCGCCATGGTTTGTTTCGGAGTGTGGCAATAACTTTCTTCTTTTCTTCGACCTCCTCTTTTAGCCGAGCCATTTCACCTTCTGATAGGGACTCGACATCTGACTCGCCAGAAGATGAGCTGCCAGAGAGGGACATCAGGTATGACAATATAATATGGTGATTAGTCTCGAAGTGGCCACCAATGAAATGAAGAAGGCTAATTTCCACTTCTTTTTAATCTCTAAAACAGTGCAGTTTGTAATCTGACCAAAAAAATAAATGTTTTGCCTTAGTATTCTAGCTCAGTAGCTTTGAAATATAAAGGTAGGAGAATAAAAGAAATTGACTAAACCTTAGATAAAACTGCCACACTACACTAACTAAACGTTCAGTGCGACACCAAGACTTTTTCGTAAACTACCATAGACTTCTACGAAGACATGTGTTAAATAAGTGTTGCCCTTTTTGGCAATTAATCACTATAGTTTTCTACTCAAAATGGCAGCTATACATGTATAAGCCAGGACACTACCGCTGCCATGTTTCACACGTAAGGATGTATGCTTTAGGTCCTGTCCTTTTCTCTGTTGTCCATATATGGTCTATATGGGCCTCAACCAATATAGATGTAAATACCCTGGAATTAAAAATGATTCTGCAATTGATTGAGTGCAATTTCTGAGGAATGTAAGATTTGAGAATCTTCATATCTCTGGCAGAAAAATAACTTTATTTAACCGTGGAATGCACGTGAGCTTTTTTCATCGGTTGGGTTTGAAAGGGGTTACAATCAAATTATAAGATTCTTGGGTAGTAAGGTTGCAATGCTTGTAAGACTTGTACATTTTTTTTAACTGAAATATTAAAAACTAGAAAGAAAGCCTATAGAATACTCTACCCGCTACCATCTCCTTTTTTCTTTTTGTCATCCCCCTTTTCCTTCCCATCTTTACTTGCTCCTTTTCCAGTCTTCTCTTTATTGTTCTCTTCCTCTTTTTCCTTCTTGGTTGTCCCATTTCCTTTCTTCTTGCTCCCTTTATCCTGTTCACTGTCCACATCAGAGTCCTGGGCTGTGGCCTTGGTCTTCTTTCTGTTGGCTGCTTTCCTCCGACCGCGAGGTTTCTGGCTCTCATTGTCCTCGGAATTGTCATCTTTCTTCCTTCTGCCTCTTCTCTGGCGAGGAGCTTCATCTTCCTCATCATCGTCACTGTCTGCTGCAAAACGAAAACAAGACGCTCGTCGTCCAGACCCAGAAGAACGTGAAGAACCAGAAGACAACCACAGGAGACTTCTTTAGGTGAGACATTGTACTGTACTTTTTCATATTGCGTACTTAATACCACATTTTACACACTGCAAAAATAACAAAAATGCACTAATTTACTTATGTAAATCATATAAATGTTTTAAAAAATTGTCTTTTTTATTACTTTAATTATTATTACTTGCATTATTTTATCAAACTATATTTATTTACTGCTAAATGTTATACTATATTTATCAATGGGGCTGTAGGGACAATAATTTTATATGTAACACATATAGGATCATACTTAATGTGCTGGTCATTTAGAAATTAATGGAGTTGTCAGTCATATCATTGAAAGAAGAAAAAAGTTTTTCATTAACTAACTCATTAATTTTATTTATTCAATCTAGATGTAAATTTATTTAAGCTAAATCTATTTTAAAAAGTCTCAATTTTAACTTAGATTGTCCAGGTCTTAATAACAGTGGGAAGTCTTTTAGTCTTTTCTCTGTAATTTGTGTTAGTAATTTTAAAAGTGAGTATATCCTCCAGGAAGAAAGTCTATTTTGTTCTCATTCTTCATGGCCTCTTGTAAATATTGGTCGCATCATGAATATCCTACGTACCAGGATATTTCAATCCAAACACTTTTTCTTAAATATAAAGCAATTCATAAATGCAAACAATGGAGGACACTATATGCATGTTTAACTGATAAGTGTTAACTGCTTAAAAATACACAGTGGGGTCCAAAAGTCTGAGACCACACTGAAAATCTGGGATTTTTCCCAGATTCAAGATTTTGCACTATTTCTAGGCTACTATTTAAATGAAAGTGGATGTGTGATATTCCCCATGTTAAGAGCTTTGTACAAAAGGCCAGATTTTCCTCTAATGTCTAATCTCTTCTTCTGAGGCAT
>CM074968.1:2979415-2992098 GCA_037577455.1 Pangasius macronema | reverse complement strand
TTTGTGTTGACTGCATTAGCAATTGTCACAAAGTCCTAGGAATTAATTCCAGGAACAGTAATTTGGTCTGCCTTTTTTGCACTTTTGCACATCGAGTTAATTCTGCTGTGCCATGCTCAAGAATTTGCTTTTTTCAAGCTTTCCACTTTGGATTTGTAGAAGTGTATTTTTGTCTTTTGGACCTTGTATCTGTAGAACATTACCAGGATATTTGATTTTCCAGTCTTGAAGGCTTTTTTGTCTCTTGTGGATTAGATGCTTAATCTTGGGGGTGATCCATGGTTTGTCCGAAGGGTAAATTTTCACTGTCCTCATAGAGAAATGTCTATCAATTACAGGCAAGATATTGTAAAATGCATTGGCTTTCTCATTGGTACTGGTTGCTTTATTCACCTCCTGTCATGAATGAGTTGTAATTCACAGGCCAAACTCGCTCAAGCCAGACTCTCTTATAGGTCGTTCTACATGGTAAGTGCACTGAGGAGGTCTTAATTGTGCTTTAGGGCTCCAAAGGACATAGTCACTTGAGCTAACAGGAGGGAGAATCTCAGGTTTCAAATACACTGATTTCATATAAGTGATAATCATGTCAAGGATGGCTTCACCTCTGGTGTTGTTCTGAATGACCTGGCAGAGTTTGTTATTTAGGCAGATGTGGTGATTGAGGTGGTAAATACACGATATGCACAGCAATAGCAATAGCAATAGCAGATATGTGCCATGGGAGTCTCAAGGGTCTCACTTTCACCCTCAGACATTCTATATGGTCTGAAACACTAATACAGGTTAAGGGATGGAAGATGGAACATGATCTCTAATGTACATTGCAACACCTCCACCACGACAAGTGGTTTGGCATTTGGAAAATAAGGTGTAGCCAACATCCAATAATTCTTCTGTGTGGCATGTGGGGAGTAAACCAAGTTTCTGAAATAATTGTGCTAAATGAATAGAGACCCTAATTATTAATACTTCAGTACCAATTTCAACATGATCTTGTCAACTTGCTCATGAGTCATAACTGCTTATCACATAGGCGATGTAAGTGGCCACTTTTGAAGCAAATATGGAGGAGTGTGTAGCAGGCGAGCAAACTTCACACTTGCTCTTGACAGCAAGGATCTTCCTCTGATGGCTGGCACCATCCCCCTTGGCCCCCCTCGTCCCCCCAAAAATGTTACTAACTTTATTTCAAAACACAACATGGAACAGCTCATAAAATAGGAGCAATCCTGATGAAGACGAAGGAGTTTTCTAAAGTTCTGAGGGATAGCATTATGGATAACACTTGAATGGAAAAAGCTACAGAGCTGTAGCAAAGACATTAAGCATTCCTGTCAGTACAATTGGTTTGCAGGCAGAAAGTTCACGGAACCACAACTAATCATCAAGCATAATGATAAGCAAAACTCCTCTGTTAAAAAAGAAGCACAGAAATGTGTGTCTAAAAGCATTTAGCAAATCAAAACTCCTTTGGAACCACATACTGTGGTCAGATGAAACATGAATAGATCTCTTTGGCAATAATTCAGCTTGCCATGTTTGGAGAAAGAATGGTTGCACATATGATCCCCAAAACACCATACGCACAGTGAAGTACAGATGTGGAGGCATCATAATGTGGGACTGTTTCTCTGTAAACAGCACTGGGGCGTTACATGTCATCCAAGGAAATATGAATGGAGCAATGTGCCATCATGGAGAAGATGGATGTTACAGTAAGACAAGGCACATACAGCCAAAACGACTCACGAAAGCCCTACATGGCCTAGACAATCTACTGACTGGAATCCCATTGAAAAATTATGGAGAATTTTGAAATTGCGCATTCATCAGAGGGACCCCTCGCACCCTCGGGAAATTGAGGATGATTCGCCAAGAAGAATAGGCCAAAATGAAACCACCATGCAGCAAAACCCTAATTGCTTTCTTACCGTATACATCTCAACAATGTAATTGACAAACATTGAATCTTGACTCAGTTTAACTTTTTTAACAGAACAATATCAAAGGCAATGTCTGAAACATTTGAAGTGGATAAATGCACTAGAAGTATATTAAATAACAAAACATATGTGTCCAAATATTTATTTCCCCTACCTGGATTCGTGGTATCGGCCAAAGTACAGTATGGATATAAGATGTAGAAAAAAGGAAATGATGTCCCACACTCACCATTTAATGACCTCCATGTAATGGTAAGCCATGCCGGCCATCGAAGCCAGGAAGTAGCACAGGGGCATGCGGAACCTGAGCCAGCCAATTGTTCTCTGGTTGTCGTAGTAGCCATAAAACATGACAGAATACTTAAGGTAACCCTGTAAAAAACACACAGGCTATTCATGTAACAGTGTTGGTTTACTATGCTAATTATGCTATTCATTATCACTGTGCTTAAACAGTGCAACAGTGCAAGTGCATAAAATCCCAAAAATTTGCTGACCTCAACGTCATATACGACCTCCAGATTCAAAGCACTGGATTGTTCGTCCCTGGGGATTGTCTTCCTGGGAATACTCCCATATGGCTTCCCCATTAATGCCTGTAGAGAGAGAATTATAGAGATATTGACCTAGAGCAGATTTGTTATACAGCAGATTACAACCTGCTATCTAGGTCTCTGATGAAGAATGATATAGATACAGATAGATAACTCTAGGTTTTTTTTTTTATATGAACCAGACATCCAGACAACATGGCTGTGTTTTATCTCCTATGATAAAACTCTTGCATCTGAAGTTGGATGAGAGAGCTTCATCAATTTATTACAATTAATTTACAATCATGACATTATGGAACATGTTGTTATTATAAAGTAAGTGTGGACAGGTTAATCAGCCTGTAGTATTGGGCTTTTTCTTTTGACTGTTTTTTTTCCTTTTCTATTTGGATCCCAGCAAGAAGCTCAAACATCTCAGAAACAAACTCTTCCAAAGCCCCAGGATTGTTTTTTGGTGTATTTTCTTTTGTTGTGTGCAGAAAATGTAATGATGGATGGTTTGGTTGGCTTCTGTGAAACTCTTATAGTGGTGCATGATCCAGGATGTCTTGTGCAGGGACCCAGGATAACTCCTTAGGTATAGAAATCTCCCATTCAATGAGGTCCTGAAGACTGCACCAACGAGAGTCCAGAATGTCTTGTACTGTGTACATGGGGCATTGAGATGTCTAGTGAGGATGGCAGTGTTTCAGCTGGACATCCCTCATCCAGTGGACCAGGAACCGTGGTCATATGCAATACTGAACTGCCAGTTTTCAGCAAACATTGAACAGCCTGCTATAGATGTCTGTGGGTTATTTCCCAAGTTTCCATATTTTTCTTGAAAGCACTCATCCACTGCTTGTGCGTCCTTGGGCATAGCTATGGGTAGAGCTGGCAGGGGTATGTCTCAGAAATTTTGAGAAGTGGTTAATGACAAAAAGAATGGTCAACAGATCAGATCTCATGGGTAAAGGCTATTTGAGACCAGGGGCAATGGGGAAGTAATTTACCAGTTAGCAAAGACTTTGGGATGACCAAAGGTTGAGGATTACCTTAAAACACAGTGAATTATACTTAACATGGATTTTGACCATTACTTAGCATTCAGGTAGATGGTAATTCTTTGTAACACCCATATGACCAGTGTTCACTACATGTGGTTACTTAGCTTTGGTGTTCTTAGATCCTGGGTGATGGGAGGTGGAGAATATTGGAATCAAGAAAAGAAGATGGCTCATCTAGCTTGTCAAGGGTTAAGGTGTTTTTCAGATTTTAAGCATTTCAAATTCTTATGATCTGTTTATACAATGTCAGTGTAGTTCTTCTATGCAGGTCTGAGTTTATGGAAAACCCCATAAAGGCATTGGGTTACGTTTTGGCCAGAGACCCCGCCACTGTGAAAGAATGCCCCCTGCCCTTTCTTTGGAATTGTCTAGTTCAAAAGTAAGTAGGAATACTCAAACAGATGTTAAGAGATGTTTTAGCCAGCCATAGCTTTTAGTACCCTAATATTGTTAGTGTTTATGTGCAACTTTCCATGGAATATATTGAAGCCAACATTTTCCTTACCTCAGGAAACATAACAAGCCCAAAGGACAGGACAAAGAGAATTATGTTCATGCCAAACATCCATCGCAGAAGTATGAAATAAGCAGCTATCGCTGAGCCAAAATGACCTGAAGGAGGATACAAATACATCATCAGAGATTTCACAAATTGGTGAGATTTTTAAATTTGCTGAAAAGATTAATACTAATGTGCATCAGTTCATGTTTGATAACTCTAAAAACTAAGCGACTGAGGTAAGTGACTCCTTAAAAGCTAAAAGCGATCAACAGGAGAGCACAGGTCATACAAGGTTGAACGTACTTTCAATTTCCTTGATCTTCATCTCCCATGGAATGCAGGCCTTCTTAAAGTTACGGTAGTGTCTCTGAAACTTCGTCCATTTCTGAGTACACAGCGGCAGTGTATTACATGACACAAAACACAAAACAAAGTATACACCATTTCATGCACCATAAGGAAACATTGAGGTGTGTGTGTGTGTGTGTGTGTGTGTGTGTGCATATGTAGTACGTTCATTTTTTTGAGCGTCTAACTTTACAAAACTTGCAGAACATACAAAAGCCCAAACCACTTAGAGTCCATGAAGAAACAACTATGTTGGTAAATAAGGGCTATAATGAACAGATTTTTGCATCTCAGTACCATGAACATGATGAATATTAAATTTCAGATCATGACTGCTGACCTTCATCACGAAGACCTTGAAGGCATACAGCTTCTTTCCTTTGCATTTTCCTACAGTGCCCTCATACTTTTCTATAAATGCTTGTGAAATCCTGTGTTGCAGAAAAAAAAAGATGCAGGAGGATGAAGATAATAAGGAGTCCAGTGTGACTCATATGACTCATATTTTTTCTTTTTGCAATCATTAAGGTCGCCAAATGTAGGTGTTACAACATAACCCTATAATGACTGCATATGCTACATCTTTTTAGTATAAGGATTGTGCTTGTGTTTTTGATGTCATTGCATTAAAAAGGCACCTTTTTAAACATGAGTCAGGAAGGAAGCTTGGCTGTGTATGTAACCCCTCACTTATGACCCCAGTAAACTAACATGCTTTTAGCATAGTGAGTGTGCGGTTTGCCCACAAACATAGGAATGTATGAAACTGGGTACATTTGTGTGCAGTGGATCAAGCCATATCTGTGTGTATACTGTAATGTGTGTGATAGACCTGAGGATAGACAGTTTCTTGTGCATTGGCCAAGGTTTTGCTTTCAGTGTGGCGATGACCTTCTTCCTCTCATCTATGGCTTCCACCAGTGTATCCAGCTCCTCCTCACTCAGCGCGTTCACCACGAACTCTTCATCTGATGACGAGTTCGCCTCAGAGCTATGGAAAACATCAAAGGAAGTTTGAACATGCCATTTGATTTGTCTTTTTAGCCAGCCTTTATGCCTCTTCATATTGTTGTCATATGCGGGTAGTGTTGCTGCCTCGCAGCTCCAGGGTCCCTGGTTTAATCTTGAGCATGAGTTACTGTCTGTGTGGAGTTCCACATGTTCTCTCTGGGTTTACATGGGTTTCCTCTGGGTTCTCCAGTTTGCTTCTTCCTCCCAGATCATGCCAAGAGGTGGCTTGACTATACTAAGTTACCCCATGGTTTGTAAATATTGGTAAATGTGTGTGTACGACCCCCTGCAACCCTGATCAGTGTTTACTGAAGATGAATAAATGAACTGAACACACTATAATCATTCTATTTAGAAAAGACAGACATAGAGATTACTTTTATTTGTATTATACGTACATATACTCCATATATAAAACCATTTTTATTTGCATATGCCATCTTGGAAGAACGTTGGGGTCCAAGCAAAAGGTTAGTCATGTTACTCTGGTGCTGAGGGAGTTAAGAGTCTGGCTCAAGGGCCCAACAGTGTAACAGTGTATCCTGAGATCTGAGATCTTGACTTTCCAATCTGATCACTTTTACATTTTATTACTACTTTTACGAGATTAAATTTTTTTTCTTTTTTTTTTACAAGTAATTTTTAATACATGTACTAGTATTAATTTTAATATACATTTAATGTGTAATTATTATTGTTTCGTTTCATATTATCGTTTTAATACTACTTTTGCAGCTTAATTCTTTTAACTAAAAAATAATTATATTAATTCTTTTTTAGTTATTTTTTATTGTTAATAATTATACTGCTTTATTTAAAAAAACTCATTAAAGTAATTAATTAATGAAACAAAATTATATTAATTATATAAAAAATAATGAAAATGGTAAAAATTTCTATGTCTTTTTTATTGCCAGTACTTGTATTATTATATTATTTTATTCCTATTATGTACAATATTTTGATACTAATACATGTTGTCTTATATTCTACTTTTTTATTAATTTGCTGTGTTTCTTCTTTATCTTACTTGCTTATTATATTACCCTTGAAGTTGTATTACAAATGATTAGACTAGATTTGGCTTGTAAAATATTATATTCATTCAGTACTTTTATTTGAATCATTTTTTTATTCACCTTCACAAGTTTGCTAGTTAGGTAGTATTACTATTATTACTGCTATGAGTGCTATTACCTTTATTATCTTTACTACTACTACTACTACTACTCTTACTTATTAATTTTATTTTTCATTTTCCTACTATCCTACAGCTTTAGTTACTCATAGTGTAATAACTACAGATTAACACTGTTTTATTCACATAAACTGACCCGCTGTCTGTTGCCTTTTTCCATTCCTGATTCATCTTTTTTAATTCATTATTTTCTTGATTGTTTTCTTGCTTAATTTTCATCTTCCTCTCTGCTTCTTCTTCTTCTACCTCCTGCTGTTTCATGGTCCTCTTGTTCTTACTGTTATTTCTTTCCTTGGGGATCTCCTCTACCTCTCCTCCTCCTCTCTTTAGCCCTTTCCTTTCACTGTTGTGAAGATAATCGGATTTTCTCCGTAGCCCCTGCACTTGTCCCTTGTCATCTTTACTCTTTCGTTCGCTCTTCTTTTTGTCCATCTCTCCTTGCTGCCTTCTTCCTTCCATGTCAATTTCAACATGGTAAATGCTGTCACTTTTACCTCCTGAAAAAAAATAGGTATTTTGTTTAATTTATCAGCATCAGATATTTATCAGGTATAAACAATTATTAAGGAGAAGCTAAGTGTGTGTAAGAGTGTTTGTACATACAGTAGGGTTCAAAGGTCACCAAGCACAATTTAATATTTCTCTTTCTTCTGTGTTGTCAAGAAGTCATTATATTTCAAAACAGTTTTTATACTGATTAAAGCAGTACCAAAGAGAGATTATAATGCATATACTGTATAAAACATGGAGTGAATGGTGGTATTAATTTGCTTTATTAAATCCTATAACTATTTGTATAGAAGTCTGTCATCACGTTAAAAATATGTAAGGGAAAATAAAACCAGTTCTTGGTGCTATCAGTTGACTTTTGGACCCTACTTATCTTCCAAATCATGCGCCGTTGAAACATTATGGCCTACCATCATCCACATCATTGCTGACTGTAAAGACAAAATGAAAATGGCATTTAGAAACGAGTAAATAATCACAAGAGAAAGTACCGGATGTCCAGTGAAATGGGACAAGCTCATTAATCAGCTGTGTGAGAAGCTGCAGATGATAGTTGTCTCTGGCACCATATTATTAAGAGTAAAGCATGAAATCATTGATTATCACACAAATGTCAGTATGTCAGTAAGGTTAATCTGCATGAAATGATCCTGCTGAAAAATAGCTCAAATATATTAAAGATAACCTTAAAACAAAACTGACATTCCTTTTTACACCTTGTTAGTGCAATATGTATAGCTTTAAAATGTATATAAAATGTCTAAATCCAGCATTCATTTCCTGATATTTGCATCCAGATGTGCTAAACAACTTAGAACATGGCACCTTTGGTGGTGGACAACCCAGTTTTTAGGTGAGCAAAAGTATAGGATCAGATAGTCTTAAAGTAAATTCAAGTAAATAACACTTATTTAATATTTGGTTACATATAACTGCATCAAGCCACTGACATCACCAAACTGTTGCCTTCATCTTTTGTGATGCTTTTTCAGGATTGTAGCACAGCTTCTTTCAGTTGTTGTTTGTTTTGAGGGGTTTCTCTTTTTAGTCTCTTCTTCAGGAGGTGAAATGCTGCTCAATTGGGACACAGTCTGGTGATTGAAAAACCTTCCACTTTTCCCCCCGATGAAGTTCTTTGTTGTGTTTTCATTGTGTTCTGTGTCATTGTCTTGCTGCATGATGAAGTTCCTACCAAATAGACTGGATGCATTTTTCTGTAAATTGGCAGACAGAATGTTTCTGTAGACTTCTGATCTCTACCATCATGACTTGCCGTCATCAATAAAGATTAGTTCCAGAAGCAGCCATGCAAGCCCAAGCCATGACACTCACGACCTCTACCATGCTTGACTGATGAGCTTGTATGTTTTGGATCATGAGCAGATCCTTTCATTCTCCACACTTTGACCTTTCCATCACTTTGGCAGAGGTTAATGTTGGTTCCAGAACTTTTGTGGCTCATCTCTGTATTTCTTTGCGAATTCCAATCTGGCCTTTTGATTCTTACTGCTGATGAGTGATTTGCATCTTGTGGTACTGCCTCTATATTTCTGCTCTCAAAGTCTTCTTGAACAGTGGATTGTGACACCTTCACCCCTGCCCTGTGGAGGTTGTTGCTGATGTCACTGACTCTCTTATTTTTGTGTTTTTCTTCACAGATCTCACAATATTTCTGTCATCAACTGCTGTGGTTTTCCTTGGCTGATGTGTTTGATGTCAGGTTGTTAATACACCAGTGGTTTCTTTCTTTTTCAGGTCATTCCAAATTGTTATATTGGCTATGCTCAATGCTTGCCCAATGGCTCTGACTGATATTCTCTTTTCTCAGCTTCAAAATGGCTGACTTTTCTCCCATGGACAGCTCTCTGGTCTTCATGTTGGTTTATCTTTTTTTAATAACGAATCAAAACTCAGAGCTATTAATTATCTAAACAATATTTCTTATCACTTGAAAAATGGGATGGGTGGGTTCAAACAAAAGGTGCCATGTTCTAAGGTGCTTAGCATATCTAGATGTAAATATCATGAAATGAAAGCTGAAATTCTGATCTACTGTCTCATATTCAGCTTTGGATCTCAAACCTAAATGCTCCCAAATTTTGTTTTTCAGGTTCTTGGCAAAGCTTGTACAGTTATTGTATCACTTGTGTCCAGTGTAACCAAATCTGTGTATGCTGCAGAGGTCATTACAAGTGTACTAGTGTCAAACACCAAGTACAAAAGGGGCATTGAGGAGGTTTCTCTCTGTGTCGCTACACACCCTCAGGGTCTCTGGTCGAGGTCAAGCGATGCTCACTCAACCATACTTACTTATTTACTTACATACTTATTTACTTACTTACTTACTCACACACACACACACACACACACACACACACACACACACACACACTGTTACATCCCATAATATTGTGGGAGGTTTGTTTTTTTCTGCCTTGTTTTGACTGTTACCACCTTTAGATCCTGGGATTGCGCAACCGACCGGTCAGTCTTCCCTGTTAATGTGATGACGACACCCACATGTCTGAACCAATCAGGCTCCCTCAGTCTACTATAAGGACTCGGAAATGACGCAACATGGGGGCACGTTTTTTTTCTGATAGCGCTCGTTTGTTTGTCACGCTGTCCATCCTTCTCGAGTTTTTGTGATTTTTTTTTTAGTTTACTTTGAGTTATTTCTGATCGCTCCCTTACTTTACATGTTGTAATTACCTCCGATTTAACGCTGGCTGGTTGCCCGATTAAGACGTGATTTGATTCCCTTTCTCTCTTTAAGTGTTGATTTATCTCTTGACTCATCGTGTTGAGACGAGTTTAGTATGTCACGTGACCTACACAACGCAACATGTAGAATATCGCTTGTATAAAAACACTAGGATAGGAGCGGGAGCAAATGTTTGTATTTGTTTTGTTAGTGAGCGTAGTTAGAAGATTTGTCTTGTTTTCTTTTTCTTTGTTTAGATTGGCGTTGGATTGGTTGGAGTTAGTATGTGTTTTGTTTTATTAATTTCTTTGCTTTCAGCTCTGCTCACGTCTCACACGGTTGAGTTTTTTTTTTCAATGTATATAATTAGTAAATATCATCTCCCTTACTCTTTGACGTTTCTATCGTCACCGTCAAATTAGTCTAGTCTAGACATGCATTTGCCATACAGTCATCTTGCTTCACTGCATCTCTAGTGCAGCCCATGTCAAGTTCAAGTGCTTTATCTTCGCCTACAGAGTAAAAAGTTCCTGCACCTACATGAGTGCCTATGTTGCATTACTGGTGGAACCACCTAGTGATAACAAAAGTCTGTGGAAATAAAGCTTAAAACCAAACTCTTTTTACTTGTTTTTTGATGGTGGAATGAACTGCCCAGCTCAGTTCACTCAAAACTGTCAAGGAATCCCTGAAGACCCTGTACTACTACTGAAAAATAACCTTCATCATCTCACAGAGGTGTATCTCTTTTTAATTTAAATAACTTTATAAGCTGTAATAAGCTGTGAAGATCTGTGGTCTTCTTGTCTTCAACTCACTTTCAGTTGGTAGTTGGTAGAAACTCGTCTCACTTTGGATAAAAGTTGCTTTACATAAAAGCATTGAACATATCATTAAAAGAACTCAGATAACAGCCTGATAGCTGATATTCCACAGGAATTCAACGTGAGTGAATGGATCAGACTTTGCTTTAAACACAGAAATTCACTAATCACTAATAACATTATCTGAAAGCAAAAACCCCAATTTACCGTCACTCTCCAATTTGATGAGCTTCTCTCTTGGCATTGTGGTCCTCAGTAACTTTGTACCTTTGCATACGTGCCTCCGTTCAAGAAAACTAAGAAAGATGCATTCATGCGTAAGTATGTATGTGCGCAAGTATGAGAGGACCATACACCTAGCCAATCCGTGATCGGCCAGTGATGAGTAAGGAGCATGACGAGTTCACTTTTTGCAGCCATTGAGAGACCTCATCCAGGAACAATAAGCATTCGAAACCCTAGAGCTGCTCAATTTCTCATCCTGTGAATTATTCAACACAATTATGACTCCCTTTTTTTGAAGACAAGGGGTGGATAATTATTCAAGATGAAATACATGCCCAAGGTGATACAGAAGGCCATGTCAGATGACTGATCTGCTGTGCTGATATGAATTTATTGAACTTATTTAGTATGGAGAATAACTGTATCGTGCATTTGGCCAGTTAAAAGCTGAAAAGGTGTTCTCTATGTAGGCAAAATGGTGTGTCAGCATGGTGCCTTAGAATAACAAAAAGCAAGCTTAACCCAGCACACCTTGTCTATTAAAAATTCAATTAAAAATCAATTATTTTAGTGATATAATTAGCTGATTAATTAATTAATAAAAAAAATATTTTTCTTCCTTTTTAAGAAAAGATCTATGCATTTGGCGATACAATATATGCGTAAAATCTGTGATCAGCATCCCGGAACAACCAGCAAACAAAAAATCCATTGGGAGGGACCTAACCTGGTCTCTGTAAATCTTTTCAGTGTCATCATGGAGAGCTATTTGAAAAGGTTTTGGATTAGGTTTCAGAAATGTCAAAGAATGGCATTAAGGAGCAATTTATTATTTATGATTGTATTATCAATGTTTTATTGATCCATGCAAGATATAACTTAGGAAGCTATTATGAAGTTTTGTTCAGTGGTTCTTCTTCAGATACTGGAGAAGTTTCAAAGCCTGGTTCTGACACTGGTGAAGTTGCGGAGCCTGGGATTGGCACTGGTAAAAAAAAAAAAAAATTAAATCTGTTTCTGATATTGTGGAATGATCAGGACCTAGGACTAAAATTGGAGAAGGAGCACAGGACTTCTTCTAAGGAAGGATCTGGAAAGTTGACACTGGGGATAGATTGAGATAGCTAATACCCACAATCTCAAAGTATACTGCAAAAAGAACGCAAAAAGCACCTCCATGAGCTTCTCCACTTCCACTGCGCATATTGTGCAGCTTTTTAATGAGAACCATGTGTGTTAATCATACGCTTTTACATTCAATATAGGAATTAAAATCTGGCATCGGTCATATTAACAAGATGATTAAAAAGAATGAATCTCTTTTCATTGCAGTACTCTGACACAGAGGACTTCTGAAAGATGATTTAGGATATATTCCTATATGATCTACATGGCTAATGCTAGTCAGATAGCTAACATGAGCTAACCTGACATGATTTCTTAAAGATGACTAGGATATACAGTGGAAATAAAAAGTCTACACATAACTGTAAAAATGGCAGGTTGATGTAACAAAATGAAACCACGATAAATCATGTCAGATCTTTTTCCACATTTAACGTGATATAACAGCCAACAAAATTCACATGAAAAACAAACAGTAATTTTTAGGGAAAAGAATACTTAAATACTTAAAACATATAATAACCTACTTATATATTGCAGTGAATATATTGCTGTATATATATATATATATATATATACCAATGACCACTGACAGGTGAAGTGAATAATATTGATTATCTCGTTACAATGGCACCTGTCAAGGGTTGAGATATATTAGGCAGCAAGTAACCAGTTGATGTGTTGGAAACA